>JAJJHY010000307.1:1533759-1557747 GCA_021224005.1 Drosophila setifemur
GGGGGGGTGGTTTCTGGAATTTTCCGGCCAAGAAGTGCAAGCGAGAGGGCGATAAACAATCAAACCGCAGGGAGGAAGTGAATGATTGAATGACAATTGCATTTGTTCGGATGTTGGCCATTCGATGGGTTTTTCCTTCTGTTCCATTTTTTTTTATTTTTTATTTGTCGTGTTTATGCGGTGGAAAGTTTGAGGAAACTGTGGGTATGTAAAATGCAGCCAACTGGAAAGGATGGAAGAAAAGTGCATGGCAAAGAAAAGCTGAAGAAAGAGGCAAACAATTATGAAGAGATTGGAATTGGAATCACTTTTGATTGAAAGAAAAGCCAAAAACCAAAATTTAATCCCAAATAAGGATCTTCCGGTTTACATTTCAAATAGCAGTGGAAATGGAAATTTATTTCGGGAAGACCTCGAAAATCGATTATTTTATAACCAATTATTTCGAATAATAACCAACAATAAACAATTTATATCCCGACTAATTGTTGCAGGTGGCGGAATTGAATTTCCCTATTTTCGATTTTGCGGCTTAAATACTTTGCATGGCTTAAAGCAACCATAACAACATAAATCCGCAAATTGTAAAACATATAAGTTGGTGTTATTTTTTTGTGTGATGTGCCAATGTTGTCAAGTGTTTGGCCTTAAGCTCGTTGACAAAATTTTTCGGCCCCAAAAAAAAAAAGGAAAAAAAAGGAATCCTTCCAGAACACGTCACGAAATTCATGCTTTATTGTCAATGCTAGTGGTTGGGCTCATACATATATATATGTATATATTTATATAGAAATGATAACAATAGTAAAATGTATAAGCTGAAAAAACCGTAGAAATTTTTCGCCCGCAAATTGCCCGCACTATCCTGTCCCGAGTTCCGTTTTTAGTGCCAGGATACCATTCTACAATACCAAGCTCTATGGTATATATGTGTGTGTGTGTGCATCCTATTCGTCCTTGCCAGCTGGCACACGAACAACAAAAAGTAACAACAACAACAACAACAGCAACAGCATTTTGTGGTTTCTGACAATTCGTCAGACATTGTTGATGCAGTGTCTGAGAGCAGGTTTGTTGTCGCTGCTGTCCGTTGTGGTTACTTGGATTGTCCGTTTGTTCCTTTCCATGTTTCCTCTCCGGTTACTTCTGGTCGAGTTTTTTTTTCCATCTTCATCTCTGATATCCTATAGTCATGGCAATTGCGGGGTATATAGCCAAATCGAGAACCTACAGATTGTATCTATTTTTTTTGTTAATAACTGCCAATCACTTGTGTTAGTTGTGTTTGCTCTTCATTCTGTAGCTCAGAAATTACAGAGCATATATATATAACATTTATATATAACATATAACTAATAACTAATTGCAATCAAGACGGACTGACGAACAAAACCACTTTTAATATTTTTATAGTTTGCAATCACTGTCTGTTGTGGTTAATTGGATTTTCCGCTTTTTCCTAGTTACTTTTGCATTTTTTCATCATAATTATTTCAGTAGTAGTACGTCTGAAGTATTGTAATTTGATACCCTGCAGAGTAGGTGTTGAGGTGTATTCCTTGTTATTATTTATATATTTTATTTCAAATTAAAAAAATTATTTCAGTTATTTGCTACCAATTTACGTGAGTATTAAATGTGAATTGTATAAAATATGATATAAATAAATAGTATTTGTAAATATCAAAAAATGGAAAACAGCGAAAATTTCTTTGATTATAATATCTAAACAAACTTAAAATGTATTCAAGTTATTTGCTTCTAATTTATTTGGGTATTTGGGTATTAAATTAAATTATAATAAAAACTGACTAGTCAAAAATATTATAATACAATTTATTTATAAGTAAAAAAAATAGAAAATCGTAGAAATCTGAATACCAAGTCTAGAACTTCCACAAAAAAGGGAAAATTTTAAATGTATTTGATTCTGATATCTAAACATTCCGAACCTAAAATATATTTAAGTTATTTGCTACTAATTTACTTGAGTAGTAAATTAAATAAAAGTAAAAATTGACTAGTCAAAAAAATTATTATATTATTTATGAGTACCGAAAAATATAAAATCGTAGAACTCTGAATACCGAGTCAAAAATTTTCACAAAGCGGCTTACATTTATTTCTTATTAAATACTAGAGTAAAAACTGACTGATATTAAATGTAAAAAAATATATATCAAATCAGATAACTTTGAATACCGAGTGAATACTGGTTCTAAAACTTCCACAAATCGGCTTACATTTATTTGTAGTACCATCGTACTACATGTGCAGCAGCAGAAGGAACTTGGTCATAATGGCAACGACATGCAACCACAGGTGAGATTTGCTCTGTTTATTTATTTCATTTCACTTGATATTTTCCGAAATATTGCCTACATTTGGCAATTAGATTTATTGCCGCTCGGAGAAGATGAGCTCGGCTCTTAGTTTCTACATATCGGTTTTAGGGTTTCCGCTCCGAAACTCCAAAATATGGAAAATGAACTCAGAAACTATATTTCTACCTGAATTTTGGTTTGCCTTCGGTTTGGTTTCTTCCCCTGTTCATTCATAATTTCGATGAAAGTTTTCCGAATTTACAGCTCGGAGTATTTCGTTTGGTTGCATTTTGCTTTTTGGGCTTTCAGCTTTTCCTCTAATTATTGCAACTGCCGAGCATGAAAATTCTCTGTGAAACCTAGGGAAATCAAATTGTAATTATTTCGGATTTGGTCAGGGTTTTTGTTTCGTCTATATCCTGTTCAAAATTCGGTCGAAACTTTCTCTATCAAACTCGAAAAGCTAATGTAGCGAAGCTGAACAGGTGTTGCATTTGTTAATAAATTTCAAATGTGCATAGAAACTAAGCTACGCTTTTAATTTTGTTAAATCTCTTGTAAAACAAGTTTTGTCTTCCGGGTTTTATTTTGTTTTGTTTTGCTTTGCTTTGGATTTTGTTTGGGTTTTGGGTTTGTTGTGTTTCGTTTTGTTTCGTTTTGTTTTGGTTTCCTTTTTGTTATACCCTTGCAGAGGGTATTATAATTTTGACCAGAAGTTTGCAACGCAGTGAAGGAGACATTTCCGACCCTATAAAGTATATATATTCTTGATCAGCATCACCAGCCGAGTCGATCTAGCCATGTCCGTCTGTCCGTCTGTCCGTCTGTCTGTCCGTCTGTCCGTCTGTCTGTCCGTCTGTCTGTCCGTCTGTCGGTTGCTATGTAAACTAGTCCCTCAGTTTTAAAGCTATCAGGCTGAAACTTGGCACCGACCCTTCAATCTGTTGCAGTTAGTATATAAGTCGGAACGGCCGGAATCGGAACACTACATCACATAGCTGCCATAGGAACGATTGGGAAAAAGTGCCAAAATTTCCCCATTTTTTAAGATAATTTTTTTATATCTTGGAAAACTCTATTTAATAGCAATTTTAACATATCCTAAAAGTTTCATTAAAATCGGACTACTATATCCTATAGCTGCCATAGGAACTATGGGAAAAAATGGGTCATTGAGCATAACTCTGGTGTTTTTCAAGACAATTAATTCATTCTTGATAAAAACTGTTTTCATAGACAGTAAAGCCTTTTTAGAAATTTAAAAACCCAAAAATCGGATTACTATATCCTATAGCTGCCATACAAACGATTGAACGGTTTAAAAGCAACTAGCCTGCAAGGGTATTCTAAGCTTCGGGTACCGAAGCTAGCCTTCCTTTCTTGTTTTGTTTTGATTTTGGCCCACGCGCAGGTGGCAGCGGTGTGTAAGCCCTTTGTAAGTCGTTTCATTTCGCTGTTTTTATCCTCCGCAGGACACATGGCAAAGTCCTTTTTGGCCGAAACACTTTTGGCCGCCGACATGTTTTATGCCACCTGATGTCCATGTTGCACCGAATGCTGTTTTGGTTTTGGGTTTGCTTTTGCTTTCTGGCTTAAATTGTTATGTTCTCCATATTTTTGTTATGTTTTTTCTTTTTCTGGTTTTCCTTTTTATATTCACACACAGCTTTGGCTGTTGTGAATTTTTCAATTTTGTATTTTTCGTCGGGTTGTTCCTGTGATTGTTGGGAGTTATTATGGCTGTATCTTTTTTTTTTTTTTACAGCAACCGTTTTGCTAACTTTGTTTGTGTCTGCTGCCCTTCCAGTTGGTGTTGCTAATTTCGCCTCGGAAAATGTAGCTACTTCTATTGTTGCCAGCTTAGGTTAGGTTTTCAGGGAAATATATAGTTTTATCTCTACCAGCTGCTTGAGTTTTTTTTTTTTGTTTATTATTCTGCAGACAAAATTGTTGACAGAATGTTTCTTTGGAAATATGTCCCTAAAACCTCTAAATTAGTGTTTCAACTATATTTTTATTTTAATCAACCCTTTTTTATATTTATAAAATTTTTTGTAGTTTTATTGGGAAAGTTTGATATTTATTTGAATTTATTTATATTCTTAGTATAAATAGTTCCATTTAATTTCCAATTTTCCACAAATATTACATTTTGTCCGGATTTTCTTCACATTTAATTTTTGGGGAAATCGGATATTTATTTTTATTTATTTATTTTCTCCGTATCAATAGTTCCATTTCATTTTCACTTTAATTTTAATCCTTTTATTTTATTACATTTGTTCTAGTTTTTTTTTCATTTTATTATTGGGGAAATCGGATATTTATTTGTATTTATTTATTTTCTCAGTATCAACAATTTATTTTCACTTCAATTTCTACAAATTCCATTTAAAATGGTGTACAAAATTATAGTCATTTATTCAACTAATAGATTTTATTTTTAATTCCACAAGTGCTGTAGTATTTAATTAGTGAACTCATTTCTTTTTTTTAAGTTCTTGCTGCCTGTATATTTTATTGTTTTTTTTTTGAGTGCCCGGCGATATAGTTCTTGTTAATTTCATTGTGGGCTGGTGTATTATTTGTTGTTGTGTGTTGCCTTTGCTGATGGCTCTGTTATCGTGGGAAACCCGGTGGTTCGCCACGGAGATTGTTGTTGCCATGTGACATTTTCAGGTGTTTAATAGTTGCCGAGTTCATTTGCAATATGCCAGGTAAAAAGGGGCGCGACGGGAATTGACGCGAAACGGCAAGGGGGGTCATTAAACGAATGGCTGTGGGCAAGTCAACTGAAAAATGGACAATTCAGAGCCTGATGGGAAATGGTGAATGGATGGGCAGAGGCGGCGGTTGGGGGGGTGGTGTAAAGGGGAGCGACTGGGGTCTGCCCACCAATCGGCAGTGACAGTAGTTGGCATTGTTGTTTTAATAGGCCGCCGGTCATGTTGTTACGCCCCTTGTTTCCCCACCCCCCTCTCCACAACTCCGGGGACTCTTTAGGCACTGAAAAAAAAAGGTGCACAATTTTAAATATATAAAGGAATATTCTTTAATTTTTATAAGTGTTTAAAGAGACCTTACCACTTAGACTGTATAAAAAAGTATTCATTAAATTGGATTTGGAACTAAATAAATGTATTTTAAACTAATGTTTTTTTATGTAAGTTTTATTTAAATTAAACATTATTTTTTAGATTAAATTACTTTTAAATGAAATTAAAATTATTCAAATTATTTTTGGGTTTTTATTGTACCTATTAATTAAATCAAACTTAAATTTCAAATATTTGTTTATAGTAACGGAAATTTATTTAAATAAAAGACTTAAAATTACTAAATAATGAAATTATATGTACATTTAAATATATAAATTATATAATTTTTGTTGTGCTGTAAGAGGCTTCAAATTTTAGCTATTTTATTTAATAATAATACATATTTGTGAAATTGGAACTAAATAAAATTATTTTAAACATTGTTTTTTATTTCAGTGTTATATATGATAAATAGTATTATATAAATTTTAAAGTAAATGTAAATCATTCAAGTTATTTTTGAACTTGTATTCAAAGCTTAAATTAAATCAAAACATACATTTCAAATATTTGTTAATATTGTCTTTGAAAATAATTTATATTCGATCTTAAATTATAGCAAATCAAATAATTTAAAAAAAAGTATATTGCTAATATAAAAAACTCCAACTAGAGAGTGTTTTTTTCACAGTGTATCCATCTCTGGAGTCTCTGCTTGAATTGCTATCGACAGGTGCTCATTGCATTCATTCCACAAACTATGGAACGCTTCGGCAAAGCATTTATTGTATCTGAAAGCGTGTCTGTGTGCATGTATCTGTGTGTGTGTGTGTGTGTGAGTGTGCGGATTGCTGGCATTGTGAGATTGTCGATAGTCCTTTTTTGGCTTTTTGAGAGCCGTTTTGGTTTTTTTTTTTGGACTTGCGGAAGTTTTGCACAGATAGATAGAGTTGAGTTTACCAATTATCGAAAAATAGAATTTTAATTATAAATTCAGAATTTTCATGCAATCCCCAAAGTTTGCCCCTCATCTCCCTCTCTGCGGAGACAATTTGCATGGGAAAAAACTTTCATGGAGTAAATCGTTAGAAATTTTGTTCGTTTGTTTGCACAGCTTGGATTTTGAATATATCAGATTGTGTACTTTGAATTTATCAGATTGGGGACTTTGCAGAGCTTGAGTGGATGATAAAGAACTTTTGGAAATATATGTAAATATGTAAATAATGATATGAGCTGAAACTGAGATTTGGTTTTTGATGCTTGGAAGATGCTGCAAATTGTATCTAGTAATTAGTGTAATAACATACAAATTTTGAATGAGTTACTAAATGATATAATTAAAATTGATTTAATGAGAGTAAAAATTCTCATTAGCCCATTTACAATATATTTGTACATTAGTTTTAATACCTGAAATAAATACAATTTTGTAGCAAGAATTATTTCGAAGTGTAAAGTTCAGGGACATGATTATTAAATAAGTCCCTTACATAAATAACTATCTTTTCACAACTAACAAGATGTTGGAAATGGGACCACCTCATAATAAATACACATTCATTTGCTGATATAAAGATACAACGACCCCAACAATTTCAATTTCAAGCAGCTGAAATCCAGATTGAGTTTGCGTAACTCGTAGATTATGTAATTAGGATTTTGTAGGGTTTTGTGTGGTGTAATGTTTGCGTGTCCTTGGATATTCTTAGATCCATTGCGATGGCTGATTAATAATTGCAGTGGTCAATTGACACTTAATGGCGTTGATTGCGTATAAATTTGCCAGATGCAAACAACTTGCGGATAGACTAGGGAAGGCTCCTATCCTTTGTCGACACACTCATTCATGTCCTTTGGGCCATGCGTAGATCCTTGTTATTACGATTATGACCCGAACATTGCTACTAATCACACTCAAAGGCATTATACACATTGGATTCGAAAGGCAAATAATACAGAGCAAACAAAACACACACGCACCCGGAAAAATGGGTCGGGAAATGGGGAAAACTGGGGCAAAAGGGGGGGCGGGCCAAATTATTCCTTATTGGGGCAAGCAACAGCTGCCTGGCTTGTTGGTATTGTTGGTGTTGGTGTTGCTGGTTTTTCCTCCTAGTCACAGTATTTTTCGTTTTCATCTTACTCATTTGATAGTAACTGTAGCAACCTTTGACCGCGTTTTCCCGCCCCTCTTCTTTAGTATTTGTTATTACTGTTGCTTCTGTTGCCCTGTGGCCTGTGGAAGCGGGAAAATAGAAAAGCAAATTGAACCAAAAGAACGTCTCTTGTCAGCCCGCTCTATCTCTCGCATTTCTTCATTTCCACAGTAGTCAATGCCTACAAGCGAAGGATGTAATGTACATATATAAAAGCATAGCAAAAGCATCCAAATAATATATGTACCCATTCAATATTACAAATAATATTATAATAATATAAAAATAAAGAATATATAAAAAAATATTAAATTTAAATAATGAATTCTACTACATTTTATTAAAAATACCTATGAAATATAATTTTAATAAATGTTAAATAATAATAGAAATAAAATTAAATTAATAGCAACTTCAAATAATGAATACTATTACATTTCATGATAAATACTGTAGAAATGTAAACTTAATAAATATTAAATAACCAAAGCAAAGACATTTGTATTTTCGAGAGTGCATTTAACGGATACCCACTGTATCTCGCTTCCTCTCCCATTTTTCCTGTGGCATGACACAATGCGGCTTTTGGCCTGGTCGGGTCTCAGTTGTCCTAGGTCCTGATGCAAAAACGCAACCATGGTTTTTTGTTTTTGCTGTAAGTATGTGTATCGCTAAAGAAAACAACATTTTCGTAATTTTTTCATAATGTTTTTTTTAGGTGGCAGACTGGGGAAATACTCTTTGGGCAAGGTTAATTGGGAATTAATTGAATATAACTCTAATTTATTTGTGAGATTTATTTAAATGTGAATTTAATCAAAGCTGTTTTTTTTTAATAAATAGTTATTGATATCTATATAGTTTATTAGTTATAAAAATGCAATAAACTAATAGCACATTTATTATAATTTTCAGGCAATAAGTCTTCAACATTCAATAAGTGCAAGGCAACGTGGCGTATACGTAATGTGGCATGCTAACAATTTCGCAACCCCTTTGTATTCTGTTAGTTCATTTATAATTACAAAATAAAACAATAGATACATTTGGAAAAGTTAAAACCACTAAAACTCTGCATGTTAAGTAAAGTTCTTTCATCTTTATATGAAATAATAAATAATATTGTATGGAAAAAGCTTTGAGTCACATTATTTTCGTTACCTAACTTGACTTAAGTCCCATTACAAAAATGGATTAAATTGTTTTCGTTAGTTTCTGGGAAAACACGAAATCGCTGTGGGGAAGCAACTAAGTGAATTCATAATATTTTTAAAAATATTTTCTCCAGTCTGTGATTCAAGAATGCCATTTGACATTTTACAAAAATAAAAAAAGAAAGATGGAAACATGAATGAATAAAATAAATAAGAATAAAATAAAATATCAGGCAAAGAAGCAGAACAAAAAATGCAGACAGACTTTGTTGGCGTTGTCAGCGTGGCTACAACTTCCTTGGGTCAGGACGACGTCGGAAGTGCCAACGGAAATGAGTAGAAAATCTACAACAACTCACTCAGTTTTCCCTCTCTCGCTGGTTCTCTCGCACTCGAACGGAGGGAAATTCGGCTTGAGTTTTTAAACATTCAACACGAACTCAATTCGGGTTTTCTCGGCAATCGCTTCGGATTTCCACTCACTCAGCATTGAGTGCTTTGTGGACCATCCTCGGAGATGCCAAATTTATCTAGCGGTAAAAGGCCATTAAAAAAAAAATATTTTTTATTGCTACTTGAAAATCTTTTAAGTAATAATTTTAGGAAAATGTCAAAATCTCGCATTATTCATTTTTATTGAAAAAATTTTTTTTTTCAAATATGGTAAAAAATGATCATAACGAAATAGGGAAATACATGATTTCAATTAATTTGTTCATAAATCTGATTCACTGTATAATGTGTAATTAATATAAATACTTTTTAATATGCTTTAAAATCTTGAGCAGAACAAAATATCTAAAAATAATAAGAGGAAATCAACTTTCATTTCAAAATGGAAGTTTTAAGTTTTTATATTAAATGGGAAATTTAATATTCCAGTCCATGAGATTAACGTTTATATACGATTTATGAAATACATTAAAAATTCTACTTAAATACTTACATTTAAAAAAAATTATTACCTTGTAATTTCAAAATAAAATAAGATTAATACAAAAATAATAATGAAAGCTTAAAAAAAAATAAGTTATCACAAAAATAATAATGCTTTTTAATGAATGTTAAAATAAGAAAACAAATTTTTGAACCAGTAATGCTTAATTATAATTAAATTATAATTAAAAAAGTTAAAAATACAAACAAATTATCTTAAATTTCATATTTTTTTTGCATTCATTAATAAAATAATACGAAATAAATAATCCGTTGGAATAAATCTTTTTAATAATGCTTAACTCAGTAAAATATTTTTTAATATTTCTAAAATGCCAGTTAACCAAAGTAATGAAAGTGCTGATGAAATATAAACTAATAACATAAAATAATGAAAAAAATGGAATTTAAAATTTTATAATTTTTAAAATTTAAAATGAAGTAATGAAAGTGCTGCTAAAATAAAAACTAATAACATAAAAAAAAACAGCAAAATTGGAATACATCTTTTGAATAATGATTAACTCAACAAAGATTTTTTTAAATGTTAAAAAAGCTATCAAAAAAATATTATTAAAATTCCAGTGAAAAAAACCTTTACAAAATTCCTGCTACAAAACAAACAAATTTTTGGCGGGAAAACCCGCTGATTTGGCCGCACTGAGCACCCAGCATCCGAGGAAGAAGCAGCAGCAGCAGAAGCGGCAGTACGGACGACAGCAGAACCAGCAGCACCAGAATCCGCCGCCATCCGCCGTAACAACAGTCGAGTAACAGACTCGATGCAGCAGAGGCCACGGCAAACCGAGCAGAGTAGAACAGAGCAGAGTAGAGCTGAGCAGAGCGGAGCAGATTCCGATTCCGATTCCGAGACTCGGACATTCTGGCATTCCGACATTGCGTATACGCCTCAGTGTACGTCGAGTTGGCCACGTGTACGGACATGCGGCGCGAATCGTTGTCGTTGAACTTTCGCTACTACCAAAATCTTCGCGAATCGAAACTCAAAACACAAGCCATAATTCCAAGTGAATGGATTTTGAAATGCTTCGCAAGTTTTTATTTGAATAAATTGAAATAAATCGTATTTTTTTTGGTTCGTTTTTTGCTGGTGTAAGTGCGTGTTTTTGTGTGTGTGTGTTTTTGTGGGTGCAAAAGTTTGGAAAATTGTGCCGGGTTGGAAAAACGCGCGCAAAAATAATGAAATTTGCAAAAAGCGCAGCAAATGACAAATAATAACAATAATAAAACTAACACTTAACAATCTGGCAAAAGGAAACATCCCAAATCCGTGATTTATAGGTACGAATATATATTTATTTACGTATATTTCATTGCATGCAAATTCAGTTTGGACTCAGCTTCGCAATGTAAACAAACCGTTTTTTTTTTGTTCGCGCAACTACAATAACAAATAACAAATATATATATGTATTGGATCACATTGGCCAATTAATTTCCTCATGTGACAATATCAATTAGCAAAACACAACATGTAACAAGAAGCCGAAATCAAAACAAATAATGACATATTTAGTAAAAAGGGGGAAATAATCATTTCTCAGAAAATTAAACACGGAAAATGAGAAAGAAATTTGATTTTAATTTGCCATTGGTTTTAAAGTCCGGTTTAAGTTGCCGGTGCTTAAAGTTCTTTTGGTTTATTTTAATATTTACTTGTTAAAAGAATGATAGAATAATTGAATAATAATATTAATAAAAATGTAAATAATAAAATTAATAAAATTAAATCAGAAACTCAATAATGCTTTGTATAAAAGAAATATCGAATAAGGAATTAAATTCAAAGTAAAAAAGAATTTGAAATTTTCTTTTGAATTATTTTTAATAAATCCTTATTTAATCTTTTAATAAATATATTGTTCTTATTATGTATTTCTATATATTTTGATTACAAAATTTGTCAGTATTTTGCTTAATCAATTTACATTTATTTGTCTTCCGTGCATTTGTTTATTTATTTATTTCTATATTTACACAATGTTGCTTAAACTCGCTTAGAGTTAAAATCGTATTTTATAGTTTCGGGTTTATTTTGCCAGATTAACTTTCCCAACTTTCAATAAATGCCGCATTTCGTGTTGTTGTTGGGATTTCTACTTGATTTTCTATGTATCCCATATAGATAAGTTTGGGGCCACTTAGCGAATTGGCAGGCATATTTTTAGACATAGCCCAAATAGTAAAAAACAAGAACAGAACGAAGAAAAGCATGAAAAACAAAAAAAATAAAAATTATAAAAACCGACGACATGAACGCAGAACGATGAAAAAGAAACGGCCGAGGAGAAATGAGAGAAATTCATTAATAAAAGACAGCAACAAAAACAGGAGCAAAAATTAAACGGCTGCCATAAAGTTTACCCATTTTCCATTTTCCGATTTTCCCATCTGCTTGTCCGGCACAGCTGTGATCACAAGTAAAAAAAAAAAGAAAGAGCGTGAGAGAGAGGAAAATTCGGAAAAACGAAAATGATTACATATGCGTAATAGGCATTTTGTCTTTTTTTTTACTTTTTTTATTGAAAGAGATTTGCTGAGCCAACGACAACCACAACAATAGCAATTTGATAACTTTGTAAAACATTTTCCATCGAGCTTACTTTAGATACTCTGTCCACGCATCCGCCAGATGCGATTGGAGTCAAATTAATTTGATGGACTAAAATAATAAAAATAATAAAATATAAAACAAACCTTTCAGTAAATTGTGAATTGTAAATTTAAATTTGTTGTGGATAATCTTCTCGTAGAAACCCTTGATTTGTTTTCATTTTTATTTTATTTTTTGTAGTTTTAATTGAGAATCTCTCTCTGTTTTGCCTGCGTTTACTATTTATTATCGCCCTCTCATTGAATTCGCTAGACGTGCCCCCCTGCATTGCCCCCCCTCTTTTGCACCCTTGTTGTGTCGTGGCTGGCAAAGATTTACATTATGTTAATCTTGTCTGGGGCGCTCCTCCTGCCATAGCCATACCCATACCCAGATCCGATCCCATTCCCACATATGCATGTGGCCCAAGGCTACATCGCATACACGCACTTTCAGCGCTCTCGTCGATTTCTTAGATTTATTTCTCATTTTCCATCCGTTTTGGCCATTCCTCATTTATTTCTCATTTTCCAACCATTTTGGTCTTTCCTCGCCATTTTCGAGTGCTGTCCTCATTCATTTTTGGCCGTGTTTTTGTGGTAAAGGTTTTTCCAGCTTTCATGAATCATCTAGAATATAGATTTTTTTTCTATTTTAAGATTTAGGTGGCATTAATTGACTCAACGGGTTATGTAATTCAATTAAATATTAAGCGGTACCTTTTTTGTTTCTTCCAGTTTTCATGAATCATTTAAATTATATATATTTGGTTTTTTGATTTTAATTGATGCAAATGCTCATGTAATTCAATTGAATTTTAAGCCGCTTAGATATTCAACTTTTATTGCAGGCATTTATTTTGATATTCCGTCAAAAATATTACATCTTTTAATTTGTCTTGTTTTAAACTTTGCTGCGACTTAATGTTTTTCCATTTAACCCTGATATATTCGTTAAGCTCCATTTACTTTTATTTCCCTTGAAATTCGTCGGGATTAGGTTTCCTTTTGCGTTCGAATTTTTGTTTCCATTTATTTCAATAAAATTAAGTCCAAAGTTTTTGTTGTTAAACCCAAACTTCCTTTAACGATTTTCTAGCTTTTGGTTGGCTTAACTGCCTTCCCTCTGCCCTCTACTATATTTTTTTTTATTTTGTGGCCGAATCAACAGGTTTTCTCATTTGCTGGGATTTCTTTCTTATTTATTTGACTCTTTTGTTTTTTTTGCTGTTTTATTATTATTTTTTTTTTTTGGGTACAATGGCATTTTGCATTGTTCGAAATTTTCGCAGCCATTTTCCAGGGAATGCGAAACTAATTGCTGTAGGATTTTGGGACTTGACAATATAAACGCAATCACAATCGCATATAACTAATCGGAATGGAAAAATGGAGCTCACAATCTTTTCGAAAGGCAGGCAAAAATTGGAAAAACGAGTTCGGGGGAAAAGCCAAAAGAAAGCGATTTCAATAAATGTCATAAATTTGCCCGACAACTTTACAAATACTGAAAAAGCGGGGCGAACGGAAAATGGAGGCAAAGGAAATGGCTTTTCCCGTCGCTCCTTCTCTCCCTTCCCTCCCTTCCCTCCTTCCCGCTCCTGATTATCGTCTGTAATCGCTTTCATTACAAGAGCAAAGGCAAAGGCAAAAGCAGCCAAAAAAAAAAAAGAAAACTGACCAAAAATAATAAAAAAATAAAAACGAACGAAAAAAGTCGAGAGAGTAAAGCTGGGAAATGCAAAATGGCTTGAAAATGGATACCAGCATGGCCATTTCCATAAAGCCAGCAAATAATGAAAAACGAGAGCAAAAAAAAAAAGGTGGAGAGAGAAAGTTTTGACTTCTTGAAGTTCTCTTTACTTTATTTGATTATAATTATATATTTTTTATTTCTATTTATGCATTCAAATCGCCGAAGAGATCTTTCATAAGTATATATCTTAACCACTTTACTGCGGTTTCATTGGCATTTTTTTATCTTTTCTATTCGGTTTTGGTCCGGTTGAATCCTTTTTTTTTATCTGTGGCCTTTGCTGAAAATTTGGGGCCACAACAAAGCCAAAGATGTAAAGTGAAAATCTCATTTATAAATATGTATATATATATTTCTCTCTGTCTGCTTATGACCTGATTGCGGTCTTGAGTGACTGCTTTGGGAAGAGCATAACAATGAAATAAATGGAAATGGCAATTAGAACACAATTAGTTTCCAAATTCTACTTCAATAACTCGAAGGACTTTGACTTTCATATTCATATGCCCACATCCCCCAACCCGAAACATTCCCATTTTAATTGTATATATTTTTAATCGGTCTAAAAACCAAAAAGCTATCATCAATTAAAGTATTTTCGTGGCAAATTCCCACAGGCAGGCGTCCGAAAACCAAAAAAAAAAAAAACAAAATAATATTACATAGCCCCACTGGGCATTTATTTAGTTATTGCAAATTGCTCGATATTTTTGCTCTATGATTTCCTATCATGTGCGGAATTCAAATAGTTTCGGTTTTATATGTGCAAGCATTTTTCCATTATTTGCTGCTTTGTGTGGACAAAATTGCAATATTAAATTGCCGACTGCACTGTCAACAGAAAAAAGGTTAAATTTGTCTCTAATCTGTTGTGTTAAATTTTACTTTCGGCTATTTATTTAAGTATTGCCGGTAGCTATTTTTTTTTGTATTTTCATTTCCAGGCACTCAAAGAAAATACAAGTTGATTTGGATAGAAACTGATATAGTGATGTTAAACAAAAAGATTTATAAATTTAATACATATTTTTTGTGTATAATCTATTTTCTCTGTATTCTTAGTGTTTATGTTATTGTGTATTTTCTTTGCTTGCTATTATGTCTTTGAGCTAAAATTGTGAAACTTGTGCTTATTTTGGACATTTGATATGAACTTGTTTGAAATTCAATATCTATTGCTAAACAAAAATATGGAATTTTATTTCTTACTTTGTAATATTTTCTTGTATTTAATTGAGCATTTTTGTTTTGTCTCCGTGTAGTATTTGTGCTATTTAAATGTTAGCTCGTTTGTTTGGCTTTGAGCTAAATTAGGCGAAATTACAGAACTACAAACTATACACTCTATGAGCAGAAAATCCATTACTAAAGCTTCTGATTCTGATTGACATCGTTGCTGCCGCCGTCGCCGTCGCTGTCGCAGTCGCTGCTTTGATGACGTTGACGTCAGCTTCGCTGTCGACGTCAACCTTCGCAACAAACTAAAAGAATTTGGTTCAAGTGCCAAATGAAATATTGACTAGGCAACGGATCGGCCGAGAACTGCGAAGATGCGAAGATGAGACTTTGGGCATATGGCGGCGACGGAGCGTGTGTGACCACTACCTCCTATCCCTGCCCCTGCCCCTGCCCCAGCCCCAGCCCCTTTGCCACTCCTTCTATTCCACCATACCACCCCTTTTCGGTCCCCAAGTCAACCCACTGGCTCTCTTGTGGAGACCATCTTGGTCTTGTTCTAAAATAATAATAAACACAACAAATACACACATAATTGCGGGGTAGCTAAGTTTTTGGTATCTTTTGGTATAATATTCAGTGGAATTAATTTTAATTGATTAAATATTGATTGTAATTTGGGAAATCCTTTCTTTTTTTTACAAAAATAGTTAATATTGAGAAAAGTATTTAAATATTATATTAAAAGTATTCTATGTTTTGTTAGACTTACTCTTTTAATTAATTTTATTTGATTGAATATTGAATGTAACTTGGAAAATCATTTTACCTAAAAATTTTAAGTTGGAAATAAGCCATGTGAAATATTCAATGCAAAAATAAATACCATTGAAAACAATATTAAAATATTGAAACTTTTTTAGAACTAACTCCGTTAATTCGTTTTGGTTGATTAAATATTGACTGTAATTTGAAAAATCGTTTGGCTTTGTGAAACATTTTACACCAAAAATGTAACATTTAAAAAAAAATATTATATTAAATATATTCAGAATTTGCAGAACTAAATATTTGCATTATATTTTGTAGATTTTATATTATTTTCCTCTCTTTTTCAAGCCTTTTACTGATTAATTTACTCTAAAATAGGGTATCACAATATTCGTTGCCTTGTTTTTCGCTTGGTTCGACGCGTGTTTAGCCTGCGAGAGTGAATTTCTAGTTGACAACTACATAAACAGCTGTCATGGCCCTGCCACCGCTGCACAGTGTTCCAAATCATTCATATCGCCGATTCTCATTCAGAATATTAATTGCTAAATATAGATTTTTATTTACAAATCATATTATTGCAATATACAAATCGATTTTTATACTGATGTGTGATGTAAGCACAATTTTGAAGACATTTTTTTGAAAATGCAAACTTTTCCGTCCTTAAGACATAATTTATTGGCAAAGGCAATGATTTAAGTTAGCAGGTTTCTTTAATAAATAAATATTCTAAAAACATGTTTAAATTATGTATTTAATTCTAGAGGCAATAATTATGTTCAATACCCTCATACAAAATACTGAAGTAGTTTTTGTTTTTCAGGATAAAAGTTTGAAAAAGTTTAAAAATTCAAATATAAATATTTTCTATGAATATTTTAGGTTTTTTAAAGATTAAATGATCTAAAAACATTTATGAACTATTTATTTAATTATTACCTTTACACAAATAAATATGTTGTATATTTTGTTTAACCAGAATAAGAGTTAAAAAATAATCCTAGTTAAAGACACTTAAATAATCACATAAAAAAGCAATATTCTATAAATATTTTATATAAATATGTGGAATATTATTATCAATTAATTAGAGCCACTATGCGATTTGTTAGATATTCCCCCCCTCTCTTTCTCTCTCTCTCTGATAATATGCCTCTTTCTCTTTCTCTCTCTTTATCCCTCTCTCTCTCTCTTTTTATTCTGTTCTCTGGCCTCGTGTCAGCGTCTGCTTCTTTTTCTAATAATAAATTTGCCAAAGAATTTGTGTTTGCCTGCAGCAGCAAACATGTCGGATGCTGCTGCCTCTTCTTCTTCTTTAGTATCTTTAGCATCTTGTGCTTCTTCTTCTTCTTGCTCGGATGCTGCCTGCTCTGCTTCTTCTACCTGTTGTTGTAGTTATTTCAGCCCTCCTCATGGCATATGAATTTTTATTTCGCTTTATAATGTTTGCTTCAGCATCTTAAAGGTACGCGCGTACCATAGCAAAATAATATTTCACTTTCACTTTCGCCGTAGTACGTAATTGTGTTGGCCTTTGTTTTTGCTTCTGCCTCTCCCATCATATTTGGTTTTTCCTTATTTTTGCGATAATCAGCTTTAACATAATGCGAATTTCCCAACACGCTGGCGAATTCTAGTCGCCTATAAACTTGCATAAGTGAGAGCGTGGAACGTGTGTGTGTTAGTGCGTCGCCAAGGTTGGCTACAGTGCCTGTCAATAGAATTCGCTTATGGGCAATAACTTAAATTATGTGTCTTCTGATGTAGCATTTATATTAAGGAATTTTTCAAAGTTACAAAAGAAACTAATTTAAAAGTTTTTTTTAAACTTTTTAAAATATTTCAAAATGGGTAAAAAAGGACAGCGCTAAATTTGCGATATATGTCTTCTTTAAATGCCTATTTAAATTTAAATTTAATTCACAACAGATAAAAATAAATAAAGGCTTGTAAAAAACAGATTGTTCAATAATTTCAATCACATTTGGAAATTCATTTGCGATTGCCATTCGAGTTGAGAGGTTTTTCAATTTCCGCCAACTATTTTTAGGGGGAGACTGGGAGGATTCTTGGAAAAGTTTTCGTCATTCTTTTGATCATTTGCTTTTTCGGTTTGCTCTTAATTGAATTCGTTTGCTCGCACCCAACAAAATAAAAACAAGAAAAACTAAAAAAAAAGACATGCATACATATATTTGAAGAAAATAAAATAAAATAAAAAAATAATATTTGAGATTCTCATTCGCAAATTGTGGAAGTTGTACGTGATTGTTGCCGCATTTGTTGTGGCGAAAAATGAACTGCTGAAAGTTTTTCAGTTGAGCGTTTTTCAATTGCTCGGGAAACTATTTTACTTACGTACAACTTTCACTTGCCACCCACCACTGGTGGCGAACTTTCGACGGTAACTGTATGCGGCTGATGCATTCCGTATACACTGCGGCGTCCTTTTCCACTGCGAGATATTAATTAATAATTTAAATAACTGAGCTCGTTATAAAGCGGAGCCGCTTTTAGGCACGAAAAAGCATACCCCGGCCACGCCCCCCCCTACCTTTGCACAACCGCCCCCTTGGGGTGCACACACACACACACACATGAGAGTGTGTGTGCTGTTTCAAGTTTAATTTAAAGTTTAGTTGTAATTTTGTACATTTTTTCCGTTGCGAGGGCAATTAAAAATTCAACGCGCAATCTAGAAAATGAACCCCACAACCCCGTGGCTGAAAACGGAAAACTGAAAACCGAAACTGACAAAAAACGGTGCACGAAAAAAAAGTGTGTTAACAATTTTTTGTTCCACGGCCTAAAGGAGTCATTTGGCAGCTTTCCGCGGACTCTTTATTTATTTATACGATTAATTCTCACCACAGCAATAAATGATGGACACAATTTTTTTGCTTAATCTTTTCCAGCATAATCTAAAGTGTATAAATGGAGTTTAACTGAATTCAGAAGGCGACAAAAAAAATATCCCATGCCTGTGCAAATCTAAGAAGAGTGAAATTAATAAATAATTGATGGGCCAACATGTCGTATGATTAACATACGCATTTGTCGGTCGCCGGGATTTTTGCGGTAAGTGTTAAATATGCTTATTAATTAATGTCGCAGAATATAGTATATATATAAAATCCGCAGAAATCCAATAAAATGATCCACCTAAAGCCACAAAAATTTGAAGCTTGGGGCGAGTTTTTGATGTTTGCTTGTAAATGGCCATTTTAGCACGCCATAAATTAAATGGCCACAAACCATTGTTGCCATTGTTAGCTTTACACACATAAAAACCCCATTTTTTTTTTGTTGTATTATTCTATTTATAGCTGAAATAAATTCGAATCACAAAACAACTGTCGACTAAGCGGAAATAAAATATAGTTTAATATGCCTACTAAAAAAGTAGTTAGTATTGAGTGTTTTCAATTCCCCTTTCGATGCCATCTTAAATGGCAATTAGTTTAAAGTAACTATCTGTTTAATATATGGGTTTTATTTAAGCCTTCACTAAATTTTTAGTGGATCAATTATAATCTTGTGTCATGTGTACTTTAGCTTGCAGTACATTTATTGTTTAGAATTTAGTTCATATAATTTTTAAATTTTATTCAAATGCCAATTTACTTTTAGAAAATGTTAAAAAGTATTCAATATTATATTGGAAATTTCATTTGCATTAATTTTTGTTATTGATGAATCTAAATAAAGAGGTACCAGTTCTAGTTTCTCCAAATACTTTCCCAAATTCATCTCCTTTTAAATTTTTGTATGCATAATTAATATTTAGAGAATAAAAGGGGTTCCAAATTTAATATCAATTTACACCTTTTCGCTTTTGCGAAACCCGAATGAACGGCAAAATGCACTTGAATTTCATTGGGCCAGGATTCAAAATGCATCTGTGAACTTGTTCGATGTGGTTGACTACGCTCAAGTGTATCTGTGTGAGCTACCCCGCGTATCTCTGCGTCTGTGTGTGTTTGTGTGTGTGGGTGCTCCTCGGTATATCTGCGTGACACTATGGGCGCGTGTGAATGCGAATGCGTTATATTCGCCCAACTGTGCAAAAACAATTCACGCGCCACTTTACGCCGCAAAAAAAGAAGAGATATTAAATATATATATGTTATATATATACAGACCAGCATGGCATGCTATATTTGTTTGGGTGCGGTTGTATATGGCGTATAGTGGAGCCCGAAACCGAGCGCCGCGCAACCAAAAACCCATTTTTGCATTTAAAGTTTTATGCATTTTATTGCGTCGGCTCGTTTTGCTGGTAATGGCAAAAAGTATCCTTAGCCGAGGTCCTTCCCATGTTGTTTCAATTTCTCTTCGCACTTTTTTTTGTTGTGTTTTTTTTTTGGGGGGCTACCCCATACATATTTTTTTTTGGCTTTTCTGATTTCTTTTGGCGGTCGTCGAATGCCCCAGTGAAATATGATAAAAGTCAGACGCGACATGAGGCAACGCAACGCAACGCAACGCAACGCGGACCTCTGGCAGGGCGCTTTGCGTTTTGATTTGTGTCGGTGACCCAAAAAACAGAAAAAAAACAGAAAAAAAACAACAAAAAAAAAAACAAAAACAACAAAAATGTATTACAACAAAAATAAACAAAATGCCGCAAACAAGCGATGCGAAAACGGAAAACCCAACGAGAAAAGCAAAGGCAGCATGCAAAACATTGACATCGAGAACGAGAACGAGAACCTATATACTTGTATGTATGCACATTCAACAAAAATATTAGTCGTACATATAAACGCAATGATTTAGACGTAAATTGGGTTTATTTCAGTTAAAGTGGCATTTTTTATCCCTAATGGGTTTGCTGTTCAAAAACAATTGATAGAGAGAATGAATTTTGAAACTCCTGTAAAATCATAAATCCCTTCAATAATTATCACATTTACCACTAGCAATTTATTATAAATTTTCTTTACTATAATTGCTAAGTATAATTATTTTTTCCAAGTGTAATATCGGATGGGTATACTGTGGCAAGACAAAGATGCGAAAATAATAAAGCACAACCGGATATGTGATATACTGCGCTATGCAACCGCCTATTTTCCCCTAAGTAGTCGCCACAGTAGCAACAGCAACGGAAAGGGGGGACTTCCGAAGAGGGGTCAGGGGGGGTCGGGGGCTAAAGAGGGGTCACAGCCCTAATGTGTGCGACCATGAATTGATTTAGGCGAAGCTAACCGCTGAATTGATGGCTGGGCGGTCTGATTAAAAGCCAGGGGAATCCCCAGGTCATTCGGTAGCCTTGGTCAAGTCGGAGGAAAAATAGCGCAAATCGAACAGATGCAGGGAAATTAATCTAATCGTTGGTCGGTTTCGGTTTTGGTTTCATTTTTTTTTGTTTTAAGCCTTTAAAAAATAAAGAGAAAAACCTTGATACCGAAATCGTTGAAAATGGCTTTAATTAAGTTGAAAATCGAAAGATTTTGAGGACTCTCTTTTAAATATAGGTAGATTAACACCAATTGAACAGTTGATTCTAAATACTTTTTGATAATTCTTTAATTTTAAATTGCATAAATACTATATATAACATAATTGAAAAATATATCCATGTTAAGATTAATTTGATTGTTAGTAAAAAAAATTTTACAAAATATTCACAACAAATTTAATAAAATCATATATTAATAACTAGCAACGTAATCAAATATTTCCCTAAGCCTTAGCAAATGTTGCAATAAAATATAAATCGAAAGGCTGGGAGAAATCTTTTAAATTAAAGTAGATACAAAAAAATTTTTTTAAATTAAGTTTGAACATATTTGGTATGCAATTAAATATTCCATATTTTACTTTACATTGCATAATTAGTAACTAAATCCATGGAATATGTTATTTAATTGTAGGTCAAATTAATTTTACAAAATATTCGCAATAAATTTAATAAAATTATAAACAAAAATATTGATAAAAAATTCGAAAGAAGAAAGTCAAATATTTCTTTAAGCCTATCCAAAATTTTTGCAATAAAATATATATCGAAATTTTAATATAAGTACGAGTAGATAAAAACAAATTTAAAAGTAAATTCAAAATATATTTCGCTTGTTATTTAATATTCAATAATTGACTATACAAATAAATCCACAACAAAATATACAAAAATATTCACCACAAATTTAATAAAAGTCATAAATTAATAACTAGCAAAAAGGTAATCAAATATTTCTTGTTACATTTAAAAAAGAGAAAAATCGTGGGGCACTTAATAAAGATGTATCGGGGGGAATGCGTGGGCTAACAAATTTGAAGTAAATCCTGCAACAACTCATGCATAACCATCAAGGACTATTTCCCGGGGCTGATTTAGTGAGTTGGAGAGTGAGATTTCCTGGCCGCACTTCGGGGGCACCACCACTGGCATGGCATATCAAGGATGCTTATCGACAAATAAATTCTTTTGCCCTGTCAAATGCCCGGGCACCGGGACCGGGACCGGGACATGGACCTGGACCGGGATCGGGACCGGGATCGGAACCACCTCCACCGTTACTCCTTCAGCCGGGCTGTAGTTCCAGTGGCAGGATATAATAAATAGCCTGACATAGTAATGCCACAGACACTAACTCACAACTGTCGCAGTGTTGTTTTTGCTGCACCAAGTCCTGTGCGTCCTGCGGCTCCTCCGCTGAAAAGTTGACGCCTATAAAACGGATATGGATGTGAACCAAACTGTGGCACACATTTTGCTGGCCCCCTGGAGGAACGAAACCAAACGCAAACCCAAACGCAAACCCAAACGCAATCCCAAACCAACTCAACCCCTTCGGGCCATCATCCGGGCCAAAAGTGTTGACAAATTTATGAGCTTGTTTTGCTTTTCGCAATTTCTGTTCGGCTGATTGAAAGTTTTCTTTATTTTGCCGCTGGCCAAATTGATGGCAATTGAAAGGGAGAGAACGGCCCAGACAGCTTAATCGTTCGTGTTCTATATTTAGATGTATACATATATATATATATACTTGTATATATTAATAATGGCCCTGATTGATTGGCCAAAGTAAATCAAAGTGCAGCTAGCCGGCTTGATTGACCAAATTTGTCCATGACAAGCTCCATTTATTTTTGCCCTTCGGACTGTGTTTGGTCTAAGGCTTATTGGTGGCAAATATATTTTAATATTGGTAGGTCACTTGCCTCGTTCAAGTTCAAATAAACTGAAATTCATGTCCTCAAACAAATGGCAATTGAAGTTGTTTTTCGGTTATTATCCTTAGCCTTAATTCACTCACTTTTCACACACACAAAAAAAAAGTGTTAAACTTTTCTCACTTTCAAAAAATTCAAGTTCTGTTAACTTTTAGTTTTTTTTTTAAGTTTTCCCGAGTTAAGTTCCCAAATACACTGAACATAAATTATATTGTATAATAATTTTTTTTTTCGAAGAAAATATTTTTTTTTTTAGCTTTTCTCACTTAAAAAAAAATCTAGATCTGTTAACTTTAAATTTTTTTTTCTGAAGTTTTCCCGTGTTAAGATCCCAAATACACTGAGCCACAAAATGTATTGTATAATCATTGAAATCATTTATTAATTACTTTGGAATAATGGAAACGAATTGTCTGGGAGCCATTTAAATCACATTCATTAGGTTTACACACGAAAAAAAAAATACTTTAAGGCCGATTAGCTTTTGGCACTGCCACTGAACCGCATCCGCATCCTAGTTGCATCCTAGTTGCATCCTAGTTACGCTTGGCGGCACAGTTGTCGACGAGGCTGCTCAGCCGGCAGCTCTTCAGCTGACGATCGAACCACTGTCCAGAGGGACAGCTCTGGCGCCTGGATCTCTGCCGGTTGCACACGTAGAAGCGGCGACAGTGACGCGGATCCGCCAGGAAGGTGCCGTCCTCCTGTCCACGGCAGTCCTGCCGGCTGATCAGCAACTCGGCGACGGGCTCGATGGGCTCGAAGCCATCACCGCTGGGAGTACCTGGAGAGGAGGCGGTGGCGGGAGTGGTGGTGCACGGAGGAGTGGTGGTGCAGGGAGGGGTGGTGGTGCAGGGGGGGGTTCGGGGGCAGGGA
>JAJJHY010000307.1:1564771-1587439 GCA_021224005.1 Drosophila setifemur
TTGAATAATTGCAGTTATTCCTTTGGCCGAGTTGTTGTTCTTGTTGCTGTTGTTATTTTTGTGGTTGTTGCCGTTGTCGTGTGGCAGCTTTTCCATTTTTCCACTTTTCCACGTCGCCATCGCGTTTTCGCATGCAAATGTTACCCAGCCTTTTTACTGGGTTTCTCTCTATTTGTTTTATTTATATAATACTTGCACTCGCCATTTTTTTTTCTTTGTGTAGCATTTATTTGTGCGATTGTGTCTGCTTGGGATGGTTTTTTTTGTTTCGTTTCATTATACCCTCGCAAAAGGGGTATTGTTGTTTTTCGTTCTTGGGGAAATAGGCTTTTCATAAGAATTTAAATCGATTCAAAGAGATCGGACCACTATATCATATAGCTGTCATACAAAGCGCTTTGAGAGCAATTGGTCTGCAAGGGTATTTCATGCTTCGGGCACCCGAAGTACTTTGTTTTATTTTATTTGATTTTGCTGCTGCTGTTGCTGTTTTTATTTATTTGTGTTGCGCGTATTGTTTGAAATTTGTATTGGGTTTTACTTATTTCTTGAAATGTTCGTCTGTTGCACAATTCAAGTTGCAGCTACAACAGAAACAAAGTTCGTCTAAAGCGTTTGAACGGAATGTGTAAAGGGGATGCACTGGAAAAAACATTGTGGAATACAATTATTGGTTTCATAGAGTTTGTTTGTCTGTTTATTCAAATTTATGTAAATAAAGTAATTATTCCAATGATACATATTTTACTTATATTAATGCGTACAATTGAGAAAATTGTACAAAAAGTTAAAATATATAAAATATGACTCACGAATCTTACTAAAGCATTAAGTATTTAAAAATATAAATACAAAATAATATTACTAAATATTGGCTTATAAAAAACAGAATAAATAAATTTTATGAATATATAAATATAGTAATTAATCTAATTTATTTTTTTTCCGTTTTATTACTGCGTATAATTGAGAAAATAATAAAAATATTAAATATAATACACAGTAAACTTAAAAATATAAAAAAAATATGAAATATGAACCACGAATCTTCCTTAATATATGGCTTTAACAAATTTAATAAATAAATTCAGAAATATATAAATTATTTCAATAATACATATTTCATTGTTGATTTTTTAGTTTTGTTATTTCGTTTAATTGAGGAATTAATTAGGTGGTTATAAAAAATACAAATATAAAATTATCACAAGACATTATTATAATATTATTAAAAATACTAGGGTTTATTTGTTATGAGTTCAATAATTTTTCGCGTAATTCTTTTGAGTGTAAAACGCTTGGCTAGTGGATGGTTGGAAAATGTATGAGTCCAAGTCGAACAATTAAACTTTTGGGCTGTGGCCTTCGGTCTGCCTTGATGGGGATGGTGGGAATAGGGATTTAAGTTAACTGGACTGGATTGGCGGTACTTGCAACGATTTGCTGCACTCTTGCACACACTGCCCCAACCACACAGGGACAGGGACAAGGGACAGGAGCAGGGACAGGGACAGGGACATGGACATGGACCCACATATGGGCAACAATGTTTTCTTGTTTTGTTGCTGAGTGGCGGGTGGAAACCCAAAACAAATTTGGACTCCATTGAATTTTTATCTCTTGGTTTTCTTTGTGCGAAGTTTGCTCCGTCCCGCTCTAGCTTATCGCCATCTCGCTTCCACCTCGCTGCCAATTTTTTATTTGGCCCAAATTGAATTGTTAAGCGCGCGGGCGTGGCGTGGCGTCTGGGCGTTTTGAGTATCTGTTTTTCTTGTTTTATTTTTTTCTATATAGATATATATATATATATGTATTTTTTTTTTCCGTTCGGCTCTCTTCAGTTAATATTATTCGGGAAAAGTTTTGTGCGTGACTAAGCGCCGAAAATGTTGTCCTGAGCACTTTCCGCTCGCAAAGTTTTTGTTGTTTTGTTTCTGGCTGTTTTTTGTTTTTTTTTTGACTAGTTTGAAGAGTTTTGGCTTGGTCGAAGCTCTTCTTGCTGCTTAATATGTTGTTGGTTCTATTTGATATATGTTTTTTTGGATGTTTATGAAATTTATGGATGTTGAGAGATGCCGGAGAATAGAATAAACAAATCATATAGGATTTAACTTATAGTTTGTAGTTGTAGCTTATTTTAATATTAATAAATTTTCTGACTTCTTATGAACTTGTAAAGAAATTATGTTGAGTCATAATCTTATGTTCGAAGCTAGAGTCTTACCATTCGTTAAATAGAAAATTTCCCTTTTCATAAGTGATTTGCAATGAAACATCGTTTATTTTCCATCTTCAAGCATTCGTCTCAAGTGGGCAAAACTCTTGAGCTGGGAGTTTTCCAGCTTAAGTGGATTGTTCTTAACTTATTCATCAGATCCATTCAATCAAAGTGATTTTCCAGGGATCTTGACCTGCTGAAAGTTAATGAAAACTACACTCACACCCGTGAGTGTTTAGGAGGTGAAATCGAGACACAACAACAACAAGAGCAACAGCATCGTCATGTGATAAGTGTGCAAACAAATTGAGAAATGCAACAAAAATAATAAAAACAAGCAGCATCAATTAGGAGGACAACAACAGCAGCCAGGGGATTAAAATGAATGGGCTGGCCAAGGACCAAGTAGAAGCTAAATAGACTGTCCCTCCGAGCCAGAAAATCGGACAGGCTTAGAAGGTTGAAGGGGGAGGGTTGAGACGGAGGAGATGGACATGGAGATGGGAAAGGGAACGGGGGGCTGAGAGGCAGACAATGGGCCGAAAGTGCTGAATATGCCTTACAGGTCATCAGGTCAGGCTGTCCAGCTCCAGGACAGCTCCCAGATTTTCCTAAACTCCAGTACACAATTAGAAAAGTTTTTCAATTAAATTGAGAATATTATAAAATGAGAATTTTATTTATACATATTTTGGTATATAATAATAATTGATGTCTGATGAAAAGTATTTAAGTAAACTATTAATCCTGTAAAATTAGGATATTTTTTTAAGTTGGTAATTGAAATCCTTAAAAAACCCTTGAGCACTTGAATTAATATTAAAGACTCAATATATAGAATATTATATAATGGAAACTATATTTGTACATATTTTGGTATATAATAAAATATTTGATGTCTTATGAAAAGTATTTGAGTAAAATATTAATACTGTAAAACTACAATATTTATTCAAGATGGAAATTAACATCTCAAATAACCCTTGAGCACATGATTTAATATCCAATCCTCAATATATATATTTTATATATATTTATACGCATCTATAAAGAACATAAAAGTTGTTAGCATATTGTTAAAGCTGGTTGTCTTAAATACATATAAAATATAAATATGTTAATACAAAAAACGAATATAAACTATATATTCAAAAGATGTAATTAAATATCTAGTTGGGGTCTGTTTTTCTCACTGTGTAAGTTCCCCTAGTTTGCCAGCTCATTTCTGTTTATCAGCCCACTTAGGAGGGTTCAAAGCGAGAATCGAGAATGAGAAATGGAGAGGGCTAAGCGGGAGAAAGTTGGGTTGGGAAAGTTGGGAGGGAAAGGGGAGCATTGATGTATATCCACATTCTGTCTAATAGAATGAATAATACCAGCTTCTCTCTCCCAGCTCTCTGCCAACTTGGCACCAATTCGGTTAGCACCTGGAAAATTTGATTAGCTTTTATGCATGTGTGGGCGGGTATCTATGTGTGTGTGTGTGCGTGTGAGTGTGTCCGCGTGTGTGTGTGCGTGTGTGTCTGGGATAATAATTCGTAAATGTTGCATGAGAAATTGTTGCTTGTAACTCGCTGCGCCATATTCATTTATGCATTTATAATTTATAATTGCCCAGACAAACGGTTTATCAACCACCAAATATGCGCACACATTCACCCCCCCTACCCCTCCTCCCCTGCTTTTAAACAGACCACACATTTCAATATATTTGAAAATTCATTGGATTTTTCAGCCTCTGTTCGTGGGTATTTGTATATGTTGGGTGTAGTTTTTAATTTTTAATGCCCAGCGAGCGAGCGAGCATTAAAATTGTTTTTGGCCAGCTGAATGAGCGAACAAAATGCTGATGGAAGGGATATGCTATGTACGTACATCCCATATAGCTGGGAGAACAGGGCCAAAATACACTACCCACAAATCCTACAATTTGCCTTCACATCAAAGCCGGTCCAAAGAACAGTATCAATTTTAATGGGCTTTACATTATCGGTGTTTATTTGATAGGTAAATTGTGCCAGTATTTTAATGATAATCACAATTTTGATGGTGATTTTTCGGGCCAAAGGGAATTTTATACTAATGCAGTGGGAATAGTTTTAGTTGATTGATAATAGGTCGATCCTATTTTAATTATTTCTGTTGTACCTTGGTACATAAACCACAAATTAATTTTAGTATGTAACACATATATATAAATATAATAATTGCGTTATGAAAATACTTTCTTTTGCAATCATCTACGAATAAAAATTTCTTTTCCTATTAGTACAATATTTTATCTAAATTAAATATATATTTTTTTCTTTTACGATATTTATTTTTCATGTTTTACAATTTCATCTTTGCAGTGAATTGCAAAAAATGTAATATATTTTAATTTAATAAACAATGGTTACTAATCAATTTAATAAAATTATTTAATTATTCACTGAATATTTTGATGTCTTATTTATTTTATTTAAATAATTAATTTGCCTGTTTTTATTCAATTAATACTTAATCTTTTAAAATAAAAAAGTGCAAGATAAACCACAACCGAATGATTACTAACAAATTATAAAGTACAAATGAACTTACATTTCCTCCTAAATACCATTTTAAAATGTTAAAAAAACCTCAAAGCTCTTCCCAAAAAAAAAACCCCTAAATTTCCCATTTAGTTACCATGGTTTTCCTATTTTCCTGTTTTCCTTAATGAACCAATTATGCATTCCTTAGTTTGCCATTTCTAATAACGACCGACAAGTTGCGCTGGGTGAAATGAAGAAAACGCATCCTGACTGTCTGCTTTTCGCGATTAAATATGTTTTGTCATTTTCTGGAATTGCCATCCCCCTCTCACCCCACTCTCTCTCTCTCTCGCAATTATTTTTATCTGTTTTTTGTTGTTGTTGTTGTCATTTCGTCCTGGCCGCACTGTGTGGAAATCCGATTATGCGAACAAAACCCATTCCGTTTCGTCCTGGCCGCGAATTACTGTCGGGAGAAATAAAAAGCAACATTATTCTTGTGGCCGTTGACTTTGGTTTTTGGTTTCGTTCCGTTTTGACATGCCAGCCGACAGTTTTTGCACACATTGCGTATACGCCACGTATTACCTAACTCTTCTATGCATGTCCAGTGCCGCACACAAAATTCCACCGGCTCTTGTCGGACCCGAATGGTTGGGCTGGTCGCATATCCTTTTCATTTTATTTTTTGTNTTTTATTTATAACGACATCAGAAATTAATCTTGCATTATGTGCGCGCGTGAGGAGTTGTTCACTGCTTGTTTTTTCTCAGACCGCTCAGCTTATCCTTTTCATGAAGTTTGTTGTCGTCACACACATGCAAACACACTCGCACAGTCACACACACACACACACACATAGCCTCCCTCTAAAGCCCACACACACGCAATAACACAGAGGCACGTGCTAACACTTACTAACGCACCTGTTTTGCTTACACATGCGAAAAGGCGACCAATGTGGCAGTGGTTATCTACAGTATTCATACACTGAAAACTATTTTTGAAGAGTTGCATATAGTAATAAAAAATTAACAAGCTTTATTTAAATTCATTTAATTTTATTTAAATATTCATTATTTATATATATTATTATTATTCATTACATTCCTAGCAAAACTAGGTTCATTCAAAATATTTAAATATCAAATTCAAAAATGTGTTTTTCTACATTAAAAATCATTTTCAAAATCAATTTCATTTAATTTTTCCTTAATTTTTTAATATTATTATTCTGGCAATTTAAACATTTATATAAATTTTGGGTTCGGCTAAGTAAATATTAATAAATCCCATGACAAAATAATAATTACATATAAATTTTAGGGAACTCCAAATTTATTCATTTAGTATTCATGACATGGGACCGTTTTTAAAGTACATCTCGAATTGGGTAAAGAATTTTTATTACAAAAAATGTAATTGAAGAAAGCTTTCTTAAATTAAATTGAATTAAACAAATTTTAAACCGGAAATATTATTTGTTATTTTAGTGGTAATTTCTTAGTTTGAGTGTACTTCCACTGCAAATCCGTTGCGTAAACTTTTGTCTGGTGGCTGACTGGCGTCACTTTGCCTTGGCTCGTTTGTCAGTCATGTGCGGCACTGTCGCTCCAGCTCCATCTCTCCATCTCCACCTCCGTCTCCATCGCCGTCTCCGTCTTCATCCGGGAGCCCGGATCCCAGAGTTTTACCTGTCCCCTCTCATCTTTTGGGCGCTTTGCGTGTTGCCGGGGTTGTTCATGAAAAATTACAACTCTCAGCATCAGGCGTAACGTGCGATAAATTCCAAAAGACACACACATCTACATATGTATCTGTAGCCGGAGAGATGTATCTGTATCTGTCTGGCTGGCGGTGTGGGTGCGGGTGCGGGTGGGTTGTGTGTAGGTAGTTCAGGTTGATTTTGAAATTCGTTGCGTGTACGATAATTCATTGCTTATTATCTTTTTTTGAAGCTGCAATTTTTGGGGCTTACCTTTCTTATTACTTCGGATTCAGCTTCCCCAATTTCGCATCCTTATTTTTTTTTTTTATTATTTTTGGGTAGATAGCAAAATGCTTTATTAATTTAGTGTTTGCTGGTGCAGGACCAGACCCAGGGAAGGGGGAAACAATTGGGGGAAAATAATTAAGAGCAATATGTAATATTTAAATTTAAAAAATATTTTTGGTCACCAAAGTTATTTATCCAGAATTTGGAGCTCTAGCTTGTATTTCTTTGTATATATTTAAAACAATCTAAACAATTAATAAATTATGAAAACATATTAAAAATAGCTTAAAGTTTTTTTTGAGCTCAATATTTATTCTTCTTTATTTGGATTATTATAATAGTTTGTTCGATTAGTTTGCATTGCTTCTTTTACTTAAAATCATCTAAGAAATTATTAAATTTTGACTTCATTTTAATAAATTCTACAATTTTAGAAAATATTATTAAACACTCTATTCTTTTTAAAAATATTATAAGTACTCTTAATAATATTATGTATTTCCAATAAACGATAATGGAGAATCATTTATTTATTCCTGTTTTCACATAATATATGTACGAGTACCTCCGCATTTTGTGGGTGGCATTTGGGATTATTATTTTGACCGCTGCTGTGGGGCCAGAGCGTGTTAGCCAGACAATCGAGCCTAATGATTTATGAACTAGGCGCGCCGAGCGTGGCCACAAGGATATAGCCAGAAGCAGTAGCAGTAGCAGCAGCAGGACCAGGTCCTTGTTCTCCAGGACCCTGTCCTGGCTCCTCGGGCCCCTTGCCAATTTTCTTCCTTCGTCTCGCCTCGGCCGGCTCACTCTCTCCTTGTGCGGCTATATGGCCTGGAATGTCTTCTGTCCGGGATGATATATGATGCCTGAGTTTAGCGACTGCTTAAATGAATTTTTCACACTGCAACCATTCCATGCTGTTGACTCGGAACAAAAGTCAGCCAAAGTGGTTATGAAGACCCCAACGATGATGATGAACGAACCTGCACAAACAAAAAAAAAAAAAAAAAGTATCAGAGTGGCAGAAGCGGTGACAATTATGGGTAATTTTACCATGTTCGAATCATCCATAAGGATTTTCCGGGACAGGAACAAAAAAACGTTGAATAATGATCTTATATATAGATAGTGTTGAAGGGTTATGTGGTGGATGTGATTATTATTAACTTGGTACTTGAGGTATTCTAAGGGAATAAAATGTATTTATTCATTTATATAGTTTTACATTTTTCTTTATTGATTTTTTTTCAATTTTATTTTAAAGAAGTTTAAGACAAACTACGAAAACTAATTGCATAAATATTTGTGATAAATTATGGAATACTTTTGGTTGGTGTTAATTAGAGTTATTGTGATAATTATTAACTTGGTAGTTGAGATATTCTAGGAACAGAATAAATTTATATGGATATTTCTTATGTGCAAATATGCTTTAATTATTCATTTATTTTATAAGCTCTTCATAATTTTAATATTCTCCTTTAATGTTTTTTTTATTTTATTTTATTTTATTCAAAACAAGTTTGAAGAGCAACTATATAAATGTATAATACCCTCATTAGCTGGCCTGAATTATTTGTGATAAAATATTTATTTCAGACTCCATTTCCCACATTTGGGAATACGTTGGGTTGGTGTTAATTTGCGGGCTAATAAAACGTATTATCTCAGGTGTGCTGCCGGCTATTTTCGGGCGCTACTTTTGGCCATTTCAGCTGCTATTATGGCCAACATTTACTGTCTCAATGCTAAAGTATATGCTTTGTCACCTTGTGCATTTTTGCGCTTACATCCAAACATTATTGGCAGAACTTCATATTTCAGTGGAGCGGAAAAATCGAGGGGTGGAAACTTTTTGCAAATGTCATGCAGGTGATTGAGTGTGTGTGTGTGTGTGTGTGTGTGTGTGTGTGGGGGGTTGCAGTATTTTTTTGTAAGGGTGGCAGTGGATAGTTGAGTGGCCAGACCAGACTCCTCCATCCTCTCCTCCATCGAGGCGAAATCATTTATTAAAAGGTAACGAATAAGAAATTGATGGCGAGTGCAAAACGTGGCATTCGTGGGCGGTTATAGGTTAAAGGAAATATCGGGGAGGGTCAGGGACAGGGGCAGGGACAGGAGCAGGGGCTCAGGGGTATAGGGTTACAAGGAGAAGCTCCTCCAACAACTGACATTTGGATCGCAGCCGTTTGACATGTTTAAAGCTGCACTTAGCAGGGACGAGGCAACGAAAAACGGGTACTGAGGAATTCCGGCAAAGGGTTTCCCTCGATGGATGGATGGGTTGGTGGCCATTTGCCTGGCTTTTGCGTCAAATCAAGTGGCCACTTAGTTTCGGGCGTCGTCATTAGCTTTCAACTTTTGCAAATTGAATTTAGAAACGTTCAACGTGTCCACGGGTTTTCGGGTGGGAAAGGGTCCGGCCGGGAATGGAGGATTCCCTGTCCCAACATTATCATCATCCATCCCTCGCTTGTTTCTGCTTTACAAGTCCTTGCACTGTGCGAAATATTTGAATAAATTTGGGAACTAAATTTATGTTGAATATTGGAGAATTTGTGTAACAAAAATTTATTATGATACGAGTTCTGCTTGATTAAAAAATAATAATTCAATTGCTGCATAATAAGATATTTTCCTTTTAATAAAAGTTAATAAATGTAATTTAAAAAAATTATTTTCAACAAATATATTGCCCAATATTAGATAAATACAATGTATATATACATTTTGTTGAACTATAAATAATAACAGATTTCTCTTTGCATTGAACCTATATTTGCAATTAAATCCAAATTAATAAATTAAATTTATTTGATTTAGTTTTTATTTTTGTATTATTTAAAGCCATAATATTGACTTATGTTTTTTGAAAACTTAAATGTATATATAAATTAGGTAAAACATTGAATAATATTAATTATCAATAGAGATTTCAAGTAATGTTTTCCACAGAATTTATTTTCAATTATTCAATGATTTGATTTGGATTTCGTTCGAGTATTTTTTCTCTCATTGTATAATCTGTCTGCTGGTAATATTTACTCAAACTTCAGCCCAAAAAGGCAGTCCCGTGATGCCTCCTCCATCGTCAGTCCTTTGCTGGGAGGGAGGTAGCTGTTCACTTGGGAGTTGTTTCATGTTTTTAAGTTCACTTTAAGTAGCTAAAAGTTAGTTTTTATGCTTGGCACACGCAAAACTTGGCTATCAGTTGATAAATGGCTGGCGAGGCTTTAAAGACTCTATCCTCAGACTACTTTTGGTAGCCGAAAAAAACCCTCTTCCCCCCCCGTTTTCAACCCACCGACGACCAACCATCCGAAGGGTTGGGAACCATCCTTGGAATAATTCTGCTGGTTTTAATGAAGCATTCGGCGTGCCAAGACGGCGGAATTAGCCAAAAATTCAGAGACTGACACTCCAACCAAGTGCTAAGCCACCACTATAGAAGGAAGGGGAAGAACACATACCATATATAGTATATATTTTCTCTCCACACATAATGTATTATGCATTCCGAGCGAATACATAAAAATATATGGATTCTTTATGCGGGGCAAAAAAAAAAAAAGAAAGGAAAATGTTGAATCCACTGGATATATTTATGTGCGAGAATAAAACGCTCGCCTTTCTCTTTGAAACGACTTGAATGATGGAAATATTTCCCAGAAAATGTTTGTATGACAAATATACTTTGGCATTGATTAAAGTTTGCGGGGGTATTAAATTGGGGTTTTTAATTTGGTTTTATTTGCAAAATGATCTGGAAATTTAAAAAGTTAACTAAAATATTTGTATTTAATTTAAGTACTTAATACGAACTTGTGTGCTTTTGAACAGATGAAACTATTCTCTTGGACTGATCCATGAGTGCTTATGCATATGCATTCCAAAAACTTATAATCCTTTGGTAGAACCCTTTCAAAATATGGGGATTATCCCATTAAAACTTTTCCGTTTCTTGGCCCATCTACTTGATGTTGTTTTTTGAGCTTTATAAGTTGACTGGTCTGGTCTGGCGTGGTCTGATGTTGTTTCTCTAATTGTTGTTCCCCCGGTTGCTTCCAGGGAATTTTGCTTAAATCAGTGGCAAGCCAGAAAGAGCTCAGGAGCCAACAAAAAAAAAATCCACAAAAATCAAAGCGAAGAAAGCCGAGAGCCAGGCCAAGGAAGAGCAAAAGCTAGAAATAAAATAAAACAGGGCGACAGACAAAGTCGAAGGATATCATGAATTCAGCTCAAAGTCAGAACAACAGAAAAGAACAAAACAGCATCCAAGGCAACCGACAGACAACAACGAAAATGAAAATATATATATATTTACAAGAAATATGTATAGAATCGGTATAAATATAACTCGTATATATACGGGCCAAGGGCAGGGGGCAAGGGGCAAAATCAGCTGACATATTTCTTACACTGTCTAACAGGAGTTTGATATATGAACTGAATCATTTAATCATATTGCATTTGTCACTCGCAAATTGATTGAGGCGCCAGAACGATGTCGCCTTCGATCGCCATGAAAAATGTATGAACGAGTCTGCCTCTGCTCCTGCCTCTGCCTCTGCCGATGATTGACAAACGAAATATTGAAACATGTAGACAACGGAAAATGTGAGGCATGAAATGCCAAAAATATCTTCGATTTAATAAAATCAAATCAATCACAATTTTTTCGAGGTTCGGGTTTGGGGCCTCGGGAGAGTTACCCATCCTCAGAGAATTCCTCCTTTTTTTTCGTTGGTCATCTCTGAGGCCAGGAAACTAAAGCTCATCGGTTGGCCCTTTGCTTTAAATACAAATTGGAAAAAAATGCAATGCGTGCCAAAAAAATAAAAGGGAAGCGAATCCAGGACCCGCCCAGCAGAGATCAGATTAAGACGCTGGAATGCGGAACGTGGCCAATATGCCGTCGTTTCGTCCTTTTCGGCCAATGAGGTTTTCTATCTTGTCATCATGCCCATCATCATCAGGGGTTACACAGAGATAAATACAAGTGACATTTAATTAAATAAATATTAATAAATAATAATTCATAAGTATTAGTTGTTGTTTTGTTATTTAAAATTAATTTGTATATCAAAATAGGCAAGTGAATATTTTTTTGGAAATATTTTTTCAAACATTTTGTGTAATTTTTTGGCCAGCAAAATTTTTTGCATTATAATTAAAATACACTTTAAGTTTAACACAAAAATTATTTGATTACTTAATAGATATATAAATACAATCATATTTGTTATTCGTAATACTCAAAAATTAATTTTAAATAATATAAATTTTCTATATATTTGATTGATTGATTGGCTTGAAAGTTTTTCTCCATGCGGGAATTCTGCAAGCTGGCAACAGACAACAACAGTTGGTTGTCCTGGCCAATCCTGGCAGATGGAACAAGGAGGATTGTCCACTAATTAAACTGCCCACATGTTCTCGCCCCAAAGCTGTTGAAAGCTGAAAGAAATTGTGAAATTTTACAAATTAATTTCATGTTTAAGGCGAAATTCGTAAACAAGTCTTAATGTGCACTAAAGCGTGTGTTTCCAAGGAGGAGAGAGTATCCTCCTCCGAGGTGGTCGTTATGGGTAGGGATTGGAAGTGGGACTGGGACTGGTGCTGGGTATTGCCTAAACCCCCCCATCGAATAATGTTGGGCGCCCGCCAGACATGAATTTAGCATTTATCTAGCGCCACTTGAACAACGCCGACGTCGTCTTCCTCGGCTGACAATGAAGATGAAGATGGCGGCGCAAAATTTGCGGGGTGAATTCGTGTGAGTGGAGGAGGGTTGCTGGTGGTTCAAGGTGGGTGGTGCTGGTGGTTTTGGGGCTGAGCTAATTTCAACGCCTCTTAAGCGCACAGTGGTTGCAGAGCCGGGGCACTTGAGTACGCCCCAGAGAAGTCAAGGAGTGCCTGAAGAGGGCCCCAAGCATCAGCGAGGAATAACAAAATGAAACTTTCTCATTGTGGCGGATGGAATGGCTCAAGGTTAACTTTCGGTCAAGGCTGTTTGGAAATCGTGTGTTTTTAAACACAGTATTACACACAAATGTGTATTCGCAAAATTGCATACGAGTATAGGGAAATTTGAGTGGGAAAATTGTGTTCAAGTGAAAGGAAACACAGGGAAATTATGACGAAATAGTGAAACAAAAATTCTGGAGAATTCAAAGCCTCAATTTGTTGAACATTTTAATTATAAAGTACAATGAATTAAAATAGTGAGAGAACACTCTTTAAAAAGGTAAAAATATATATATTTTTGTTGTAATTTAATTTAATTACATTAATCATTTCATTAAAATTATATTGAAATTATTTTCATATTATCCACAGCAAAAAAATGCATCCGTCCATCGGTTGATCTAATTGAGAAACGGCCGTTTTGGCCAAATTAAAAAGAATTAATGACTATTTTTGGAATTCACTTTGAAAGTGGATTCGCTCTCGTGGATTTCCCTGGAACTCATTAGCCAAATGATTTCAAAATTTATCACCTTAGAGATTCCGGATTTCGGTTGGGCTCCACTGTGCACTTAATTTCGGTTCCATGGGCATGTCAACAGAATCTCCTCGAGTGGCGAAGAGGACTTCTCTCCTCATGGCTTTCATGGGCAGTAATTGCTGTTGTTGCCTTGCTTTATGTAGATGTGACGGGGCAGGTTTTGTGCCAGGGCCCATGTTCGAATTTGTTTCAATTCAAGGCAGTTTGAGTTTCGGCTTCTGCGACACGTACGAGGCATGAAGTCATGGCATCGGAGATTGGAGGATGGAGGTTGGAGAATGGAGGAAAAATGGGGGAAACCGGAGGAGCTGGCTCTGCTTTTGGTGGCCAGTCAAGAGTGAAACAGCGCTGTTAATATAAAGTAGGTAATTGAGATGAAAGAAGGGCGAACGCCGCCGAGCCAGGGTCCCTCCTCGAACTTGATCAAATTAATCAAGTACAGTGGACCCGGGATTCTGCTTTCTTAGTTCTTTTCTTTTTGTTTATTTTGCGGTGCTGAGTCAGCAGTTCGGCTATAAAATCATGCGTGGCCTGCAGACAATGAATGCACATAAAAATAATAATTGGAATTGGAAATGAAAACAATTTTCATCGCACATGAGTCGGCAAAAAAAAAAAAAAACTCCCAAGAAGGAGGAGGCAATCCTCCTATTTCTCGTGTTTGTGTGTGGAAGCATCATAATTCCATTTCCAATTGCGTGTTCAGGTGCTGGCCTCTGAACTTTTGAAATTCGAGCTATCGTTTGGCCTTTTGTTTGGCCTTTTCTTTGCTCGCTCCTTCCCACACACACACACGTACTTTGCTCGTCCACAAACTTTGACCTTATCGACTATGGCTACGACTGGGGCGCAATTATCGCCCCAAGATGCCACCAAATCGGGTGGGGATGTACGAGTATGTATGTATGGGTATGCCAGTGGAGTTCATAATGCGCTTATCAGTGTCACCCAAACACTCTTGCTTTCGTCTGAATGCCTTTTGCATATGCATGAGCCTGCCATGGCAACGAACGTTGCGTATGCGTAATGTGCGTATACGTAATGTGTGGTTCGGTGGCTTGTCTTTTGCAAAAGCGGAAGTCAGGCGAGTTTTTGCAAAACTTGAAAACTGCGTTCTTTGAGAACTTAGTTCCAAAGTTTTTTTTTCAAATAATTGTAATATATTTATCAAATATATAAATTGTTTTAATACATTTTACAGAGTTCAATATTAGTTATTTAAAGTGAAGTAAAATTTATATGTTTTTGAGCATTTTGAGAGGTTCCATTTTAGTTTTGAAATAAATGTATTTGGTTTTAAGTAAAATCATTTCTTTAATACAAAAATCCTGCATTTAGATTTAAATTATTTACGGACTTAACGTTGATGATGTTAATATATATGAATTAATAATTTTAAATCGTGAACTATTAAGAAACAATTGAATTTACAACGGATTCTATCTATAGCTCTAAATTTTCTCCGATTTCCCAAATCCCAAAAAAAAACGTAGATAAGGCAAGAGGGCACCCTTAACCCTGCACATACATATACATATATAAGCATATAGCCTCTGTAGCATCAGTGGTAAAACAATACAGAAACGTAAGCAATAAAATGAATTTTTATGCCGCATTTTCGCAATGCAGGATGGCACACACACACACACAAACACAACACACCAAGACACGCAGAGGCCGTCACCTCGGTGGAAAGCAAAAAAAAAAAAGAAATATATGTATATGTTACCTTTGGTCCTGCCCCAATCCCTGATCCCCGATCCCCGATCCCCCGATCCTTAACCCCCTCCGACACCAGGATGCATTCCTGCCGACCAAAAGCGAACCAAACACATTTACACATGTAAGTGCATAAAAAATGTTTATGAATTTCAGTTTATGGCGCGTAAAACACGCCAATAAATGTACGAAGGCATTAAAAATGCCTTTGCCACGCCCCCAGCACCCCGCTCCCGCCCCCCGGCAAAAGGGGGCCCCTTTTGGGTGCCACTCGTTGGACTTTGCCGCACTAATAAACAATCAGAAATGGGCATAAAGTATGGGGAATCGGGCAAACGACAACGGGGAATTTTCCTCTCCCCCTTTTCTGTTTTTTTTTTGTTTCGGTTTTCCACATTTTCTTTTTTTTTTTTGTTGTATATTTTGTTGGTGCCAGAAGGTGTTAGTCGCCCCGCTGGCGCAATTTTTGTGGGTGAAAAACCCCCAGATTCCAGCCCCCCCAGAATCTCCGCCCATGAATATTTATGCAAAACACACATACGCGAGGGTTCCCTGTACTTTTGTTGGTCTTTTCATGTGTCAGTCTGTCGGTGTGTGGTTGTGTGTGGGTGTGTGGGTGTCGGTGTGAGGAGTCCTTACTGCTCCTTCGCATTTTCTTACGAGCATTGTTGGCTGTTGCTGCCACTGCTGTTGCTGTTGCTGTTGCTGCGTTATGCCAAGTGTGCTCAAATGCACTTTACGACACTTTATGGCAGTTTTCCCGGGGAAATCGGCGGGCGGGGAAATCGGGCAAATGTAAATTATGGCAAATTGATGAGAATCTACATATGCGGCTGGCGTACGGAGTCAGGCTGCTAAAAAAGAGGTTTTTGTTTTGGGGTTTTTGGAAAAAAAGAGAGAACAACTTTGATTGAAGTGGCAAAACAAAATGGTCAAGGAATTTCCTAAAATTATTTTAAGAGGTTCCAATTAAGTAGAAATGTACATCTACAAATTATTGATTTCAATGCTTAAAACAAAATTAAATAAATGAAACTGGTATCAATATTATTGATTGATTTGGGCTTGTATGTAGCCCAAAAAATAAATTAAACACTTAAAGAACATTTCTGGATTTAGAGAACTAATAAAAATTTGTGTATCCGTTGCCAAAAAATTTTAAAATTAAATTTACAAATTCTCTGACATAAGGAAAAGATTGCATATATAATAAAATTTGTTATTGCCTAATTTACCTAAATGTTTTTATTTTTAAAAGAATTTTTACAAATACTTATATTTAATTGGGTAGAGAATGTAAATTTATATTTGTATTGTAAGCATGCACGCACTTTATTTTATTTATCACGTACAATTGTGATGGCTTTATTTTATTATTTTGACAAAGGCTTTCTGGATTTAAGTTTTTGAAAACATGTTTCCTTTCTTGTTGGACCCGAAAAAAGTACAAGTAAAATCTTGGAGTACATCGACTGTTCTCCTCCGCCCACCACACATCCAACTGCTGGAGGATTCTTTCCCCTTTTTTTTGGGTCCTACAACTGCACCTGACTGACCCAAATTCCTTGGATTTTTTGTTAGCCTGTTCTGCGGGCAATGCATTTGCGGATGAGGAGAGGGAGGGCAGGGGAAGGGGGAACCGGAGGAACGGGGAACGAGGAACTGCAGCCTCCACCGCACATCTCCCAGCCTCCCTAGAGGCGCCATAAAGCATGACCCAATTGAATTGTTACGCTCGTGCTAATAAAATTTTATGTGCGGCTATTATTAGGCTCTCGTGTCGGCTGGTGTCCTGCGGCCCCGCAACAACAAACAATGTCACTTAGGTCCTTGGGCTCGCCTATTTGTATATGTCCCTTTATGTGGGTACTTTCACTTGTTTTTGCGGTATTACCAGTGTTTTCTCTTTCGTTTTCGTTTTGAAATTTTATTTTGCTACTATGATGCGGTGGCTGCTGCCTCGTCTGCTTTTCAGACGAAACTAATTTGTTTCCTGTATTGATTTTGGGTGGGTGGAAAATCGCAGGGCCAGCAAAAACAAAAAAAATCCCAAAAAATCGCCAGTCTCGACGGCGTCCACAATTTATGCATAACTTTCCACTTACTGGGCCACCGAGAATCTTTGATATCCGAACGCCTTGATTACACGCCCCGCCACCCATGTACCCATTCATTATTTTCTTTATTCTTCAGTTGCCGCTTGGCCACTTTATTCTCTGCATGTTTCTCCCATTTTTTGCGCCTCAGTTGTCTTCGGCGATTCCTTGTGGCGTTAAGTACTCAGAAAAGGCAGAATACAGAAAAAAACATTCGGGGGAGAGTCCAAAAGGAAATCTGCTGAAAAACAGAGGAAACTCACCCACTCCCGCGATTTGCATAAAGGCGTCGAGACAGCAAGAAGGGCCAACCGATATCCATTGCCCAAGCAAATGCGCAAGGATCACGGGTAAAAACAGGACATTGTCCTCGACTTTCATTAGCCCAAATGCAGCAGTAAAAGTGTCCATTTGTTGGTTGAATTCCCACCAAAAATTTGCGCCTGCCGAAACTGGCCAAAAAGGATTTTATTGCGGTTTTAACTCCTTTATTTAAATTTAAGTGCTGTAAAATGTTTTATAAATGAACAAGTTTTAGTTGGCCCAAAACAAAAAAAAAGGGATTTGTATTCTTTATATGTTGACAACTTATTTGATTTAAGGAACTTGATACTTTCTGAAAGGAATTTCAGGAATCTTTAGTATTGGTATATGAAAAGTTCATTCAGTTATAATTAAATATAGATATTTATTCAGATTTTATATTATAAATATATTAAATATGTTATAAGTGATTACCTTCTACCATCTTTTACTTAGATTCTAGTCAAAACAATGAAAGCAATTTAGTGAAAAATTCATATAAACAAAGGTTAAAGTCAGGAAAAATTTTATAGGAGCAAAGGTTAATTAATTTATTATTAAATTAAAATAAATGTGTTTTTTAAATTTTAATTTTTTCAAGTTATTTCTGTTTTATATTTCATATGTACAAAATTCGAGAAATATTAAAATAAATAACCCCTTACCTTCTTATAAATATATTCTAACCGAAGCTAAGAAAAAAAAGAGAATTCCATAAAAATAAAGGTTAATTCGTTTATTAATAAATAGAAATAATTGTTCATTAATAATACTAAAATATCCAAGCTATTTCTAGATTAATTATTTTGTATTTAAAATGTAAAAAATATTATAATTAATTACCTACCACCTTCCATCACATATACTCGTATTTTAATCCATGAGAATTCCATATATATAGTAAAACACCTCCGTTCGTGCCTTCATTGTTATCCTGAACAAATTCCAAATAAATTGCAATATACTTGTCTGCAATTTGCCGACACTTGATGGGATTATCATTATTTTGGCGCTGACATTTCGCCAGCAGCGAAATCTCCGTTTGAGGGAAACTCATTTACGAGCGGGTCGGGGCGGGGCGGGAAATTGTGAAATTCTGAAACGAACTCGATCCATTTTCTTACACCAGCTTGAATTGGATTTCCGTTGAGTTGTTTCATCTGCACGGTGACAAATTTAAAGTATCTACTCCGGAAATTGCTTTACATGAAACTAAAACTTCCTTCCTTTTTTTAAGTGTGGAAAAGCATTGTTTTGTATGGCTTAAAATATCCATATAATATTGAAATATATATAATTAAGATTGTCGCTGATTGATATATCTCTCTGTGTATTTGTATTCGCACATCGTCTTCTTCTTCTTCCACAAAGGACCTGGTCTTATCCTTGCCTTTTCTTCTTGTTAACTTTATTTTGCAGTTGCCACAGAGGAAGAGAGGCAGCTAAAGGGTTAGAGGGAGACGGAGACAATAAGACTGAAGCTGGCAAACCCCAAACAAAATGCGAGGCAGAAGAAGAAGCAGCTGCCCCAACGCACACCAACAACAACAACAGCAACAACAACAACAACACCCACACCAACAGCAGCATCAAAATCAAAGGTTAATCCTGGGGCAACGCTGCTCGCTGTTAATGTTGCTAATTGTTGGCCATGCAGTTTACGGTAAGTGCCACAAAAGAATAGCTTAAGGCAAACGGGAGCATAAGATAGTTCCCAAAAACACTGAAAAAAAACTTAAGCATCAACTACTTTTTACTTTTCTTTAGGTGAAACACATCAATTTATTAACAATAAAATAAAATGGAATATGGAATATTATTACTTGATAAATATATCATAGAATGGAGCCACTTTTTGTGGAGAAGAAATTTGTTTTTTAAAATTTATTTATGTAATTCAACTAAATTTGACTGAAAATAATTGAACTTTTTTTTTAACTGAATAGTTTTATAATATTTTGATTTTCATTTCCAACTAATTTTGATTGGTATTAATTTGATGTACGCTTTTAAAGCATATTTATTTAAATATATAGTTTAGCATGGTATATGCCTTATTTTTCTTTCTGTGTATGGACTTAGCATCTTCACACATGCAGGGAGTTACTTTTATTGGGTAGGACATGGCCATTGGCCCGTTCTCTGACCTCATTAGACGTTCATTTGTTTGCTTATTTATGCGGATACACACACACACACACGAGAACATGGAGGCGGAGATATATATCGTCGATATATGTTGGATCATCATCTATATGGCCATATGGCAATTGCGGTCTTTTGTGTTACCAATTTCGTACAAACACACACACACACACAAGTCGAATGCATACATTTTCGTTTTCGTTGCTGCCCATAAAAATTCGAACTCTGGACGTTTGCCCCAAATTGTATGCTACACAAAAAGACACGCACAAAGATGATGTATGAGTGTGTGAGTGTGCGAGTGTGTGAGTGTGTGAGTGTACGAGTGTGAGTGTGCTTGGGTTGAATTTTGTGTTCGGTTGCCTGTAATTAATTGACTCGCACATTTTTCGCATCAAGCACAAAAACAAGTCGAAAACTTTTCGCCCCAGACAATGTTTTTTTCCTCCAATATGTTCGTGGCACCAGTGAGTGTGTGTGTGTGAGTGTGATTGTGTGTGAGTGTGTGTGTGAGCACTGCAGTCAAGGTCGTGTGAAAGAGATGGCAATCGAGCGGTATTTTGTTATTTTTTATATATTTTTTTTTATCATGTTTGTCGCATTCTGTGGCAGTCGGCCAAGTTGGTCAAAATGGCTTCGTGGCACTCACAAACACACTCGCAACGTGGACTCCTGTGAGTGTATTTTGTATGCGTGTGTGAGCTTGATCCTGTACACCTATTTATCGATATGGATATGTGTGCGTGAGTTCACTTAATTGGCTGATTGTTTGCATGCTTAACTTTAAGTCCCACGGCAATCGATAAAAGCCACAATTGTTTTCGATTGCCATCGATTTGTCAGCGGGCTTTATCAAATTAACAAACTTTTCATATATACATATATATATGATATATAATATGTATATGTTTAATATCGAATGTGGAGTTAACTTTGTTGGAGGGTTCTTAAGAAAAAGTATATTCAATTCATTGCAAAAGGGAATTTATTGAATAAATATTGCTGTTTATTAATTCTTAGACAAGTGAATTATATTAAGATGTTGGACATTCAGAAAGTTATCCAAAGTATGGCTAGACAAATCGATCTGGCCAAGATTTTCTGTCTCTCAGTTTAGAAACTTTGCACCAACACGGCGGCTACTTGATATTCGATATGTTTCAATAATGATTCAGTTTTAGTGTATGAGGATTCACTAGAGCGATTAGTTTAAATATAAACAATTAATTGATAATTTGCCCTTTAACTTCCAACTACTTAACCCGAAGCAATCCAATCGTTCTACAGCTATCGACCACGCCCCCTGTCCTGTCCCCACCTCCTGTTGGTCAAGCACCAACCAAGTCCTGTGGCCATTGTCTTGGCTAGAATAAATTCATTTAATTGCCATTGCAGGTCGAACGTCGTTGTGGTAATACCCAAGAATGCCAGTCAATGTCAAACACACCGACTGACAGTTTGTTTATGCTTAAAAGCCTTTATTCGTCTTTTAGTAACTTGAGATTGCTCTTCTGACCCCGACACGAGTCAAAAAAGGTCAAGAAGCAAGATAGAGAGAGGGAGGGAGGGAGGGCGGTACTCCTAGAATGGAAATAATTTCCTCTAATTTTCGGGAAAATATTGAATTGAACCTTCAAAAAAGAAAGGGAAAAGGGAAGGCAGCTGTCGTCGGAGTCTGTCGTAATTGTAAATTAATGCATGCAGAAAATGTGACCCCCACAAGATGGCGGCGACCGGAAGTCAACTTTCGCACACGCACCCACACCCACACCCACACACCCACACCCACATCCTTTCTTACAGTTATTCTTCCAGCCACCCATAAGCTAACCAGATTGTTGCCTTCACGCTCAATGAGTCCATCTCCAGGGTAGGAAATGGCATGCAGGATTTTTCATTTAATATATTTTGTATTCTATTGTATTGTTTATAATAACAATCGAATTTGGGTTAAATTGGGGATGCTAATCTGATGAAGCGAAGTGTGTATTCAAAGAGCTTAATTGGGTATTTATTTAGAAATAAGTAAGCAAATATTGTATAATTATTTTTATCATTTATTGTAAAGCCCAGATTCTTTAAAATAATGAAATATAAATAACTTCATTCTGTAATTTTGTTATTAGTACACGAGCATTAATACTTAAAATATTTGGTAAAAGAAATTTTAACAAAATGGTTGTGCTTAAGTAATTCATTTTAAATTTAATTTTATTTAATTTTATTTAATTTATAAACTTTTTTATTACTAAATAAAATATTTTGTTTTATGAAAAACTGTAAGGAATTCAATCCATATTTTGATTACATTATTTAATACACAATTTAAATATACCATTTAAGAACCCAAATAAATTTATTTCAGCAATTAAGATATATATTTAAAAAAGTTAACTTCCAGATAACCCACAAGTCCTCAACGATTTTCCAAGAGCTTTTCCTTAAGCGGCGTCTTTTCCTGTATTCCGCTTATTTTACTTCGCTTCGCCAATAATTGAATAATTTTGACATGAAAAATGGGATCGCAAATTGTGATTTAAGGGGGGAGAGGGGTTGGGAAAATAAGGGCAATGGAGATTTTAGGGGTTATCGGGGGCAAGGAACTCACCACACGTGGCAGTCAAGCGTAAATATATCGTTACGAAATGTTTCACACAAAAAAAAAAAAACACTCGTACAACACCAAAAGGAATTAAAAAGTTGGAATTCAAATGCTTCACAGCTATCAACTGAATTTATTTAAAGCGAGTCATAGAGAATATAATATAGAGATAAAATGGCATTCAATTTCGGGTGAATGCGAGAGAGTCGAGTTCGTATTTGATTTTGGGATTTGAGGCCAAATCGAATTGCATAACGAGAATTGCTGGCCAAAAACGAGAAACAACATTTACGTTTAGCCAAACAAGGTGGTGGTCAGTGGCGTAGTTGCAAAGGGGCGAAATGGGGCGAGGCGAGGAGTGCCAATGGGGATTGCGTTTATTTATTTGAAATTAGAAACTGCCAACTGTTCCCAAAAGTGGCCATTAATTAAAGGCTATGGCCGCCTGCTGGGCCAGCAGCTACTGGGGATTGTGTAATGACTGCAAAATGCTTACAAATTGCCAGTCACCAGTTTTGAGTTGCCATCCGGCCAGGGGCGGGCGGGGACGGGACGGGCATTAAGG
>JAJJHY010000307.1:1590567-1601098 GCA_021224005.1 Drosophila setifemur
ATTTAATTTTTTTAATTATAAAAAAATTATTTTTAAAATCAAAACAAAGTCAAGACAGTAAGCTATATTTGCGTTCCATATTTGGCTTACAAAATTAATTCCACTTTATTATATATAATAAATCAAAAGCATATGCAAATAAAGTATATGAAACAATACAAGAATAATAAAATAAAATTAGTTAATTATTTATTTAAAATTTCCCTAATCGCAAAATATAGTTAAGTGCTCTTTAAATTTTAATTAAAGTTACAGAGAATTAAATAAGTAATTCATTTAAAAATTGAAAAATTGCTTAGTTTATTATATGCGTAGTATTATTAATTTGGTTGGCGTGGTAAATAATATAAAATAAAATAACTAAATCAAAATAAAAGCAAAATCAATAAAATAAAAAAAAAAACTTTAGAAAAATAATAAGCCATATATATTAGATAACTTTTTAATTATTTGTTTTCAATTTTCTAAATCGTAGCATTCAATTAAAAGACACTTTCTAGTAGCTACAAAATGAATATAATTAATTTGCCAATTATTGTTTTATATTTTGCATTGACTAAAATGTATTTAATTTAATTAATTAATTTCGTTGCTTATTTTTAACCGGTAACCCATAGTCGGTATCGGGCATTTTGTGACTGCCTTCATTTTTATTTTCCTCAGTCTTCTATGCCTCTCCCTTTCAGTTCCGCTCCTGTATCTTTCAGAACCTTTGGGGCAAAAAGTAGGTGCTGGGGATCCGGGGGCGCGTATGCAAAGGAGGAGGGGTATATGGCGGGGGTATGTTGGAAAGCCATATCTGCCATGGCAGCACGCTGATTTAATTTTAAATCTTTCTGCCCTCGCTCAAAATTAAAACGACGTCAGGGCCTGAGGTCGCAGGTTGCCAAAGATCCGCCAGTTGCAGCATCGCCGCTGTGGCAGGTTAATAGATCTGGGTAAAAGGGGGCGTGGCCGTGGGGGAGGAGGTAAGGGAAGGGGAGGGGAAGGGGCTGGTAGCGGTTGCCTTGCTCTCAATTTGCTTGTCGCAATCCAATTGTCAGGCATTTCATTTCAATTTAACAATTTTGAAATTTCGCCCCGCAACGGAAGCAAGTTGCAAGTTGTTGTTGCTGTTGCAGCAGACAAATTAATCTGCGGCTTGTCAATTGTTCCATCAGTTAGTCAGTCAGTCGCTGAGTTAAGTTTGACATACTTATTGTTTCTGACTTCCGGTTCCTGCAGTCGGATTATGTTCGCCAGATCAGATATTTTGTTTTGCATTTGACGAATTTGCCACATTTCAAAGTGAACATCCGAGCCGAAATTTCTGCAAACGAATTTGCATTCCGCAAAAGTGAAAAGCGTGCAAAAAAAATAAAAAAATGTAATTCAAACAGTGCGAAGCAAATATGCATGGGAATGGAAAAAAATGTGCAGAATAAATTTAAGCTGCGAATAAAATATTTTTGGAAAAATGTCCCACAAAAAACGGGAGTACGATGACCATAAATGCTTGCAGCATTACGTAAATACTTTTGTGTGAATAATCATTTTTTGATAGGGGTTAATGCTTTAAACTGGCCGAGTATTTCAAGAATTTCCGATTTAAATTTTTTTCAATTTTATTTATCCGATTTTGTATAATCCCAGGGATTATTAAGTTCTTAACTAGCGGAAACTAATAAAGCCTTTCCGGTTGGGACAGTGGACAGTGGAAACTAAACAAAGAGCAAACCAATTTATGAGCAAATTGGACCTTCAATGAAATTGGAAAATTGAAAATTAAGTCGAACAATATAATTATTAGTGCATCTTTCGAAATAGCCTCTGCATCCGAATGTACTATACTATATGTTAATTAATTGGAATGGTAAATGGCTTTGCAATTCGTTCTCTGCGAGAGAAAATGAGATAATTTCCCATTGTGAAAAGCTCGTTAAGTGCATAATTGATTATTACAGTTTCTCTTACCTTTTCCCGTCCATTTTCCCCTCTCAATATTTCTAGCTCTTTTCGGTAAACTGAAATCCATTGACTACCAATTCAATATTTCAAATTTTATTAACTTAGCAAGCATGTGAGCGCAAATATTGCATACTGAAAAAAAGACGGAAGCATAGTTAAGTATTTAAAAAATAATAAAATTAAAAAATATACAAAAATATACAAAATGATTTGCATATGTAAAAGTATATAATTTTAATTTTGTTATAATATTAGTCATACATTACATTAATAAGATGACACTAAAAATTATTAGATAAAATCCCTTTCGATAATATGTTTTGCTCAGTGCAAGTGATTCCAGCCAAAATTGAAGTTTTCGGAGGTAATGAGCTTAGCTTGTCGGTGGAAAAAGGGGCGCACATGGGAGGGGGGTCAAAGGGGGGGGGCGGAGGGGGTGCAGTAGTAGTGGTAAAAGAGTATTACCTACCATAAATTGTGAGGCGAACACGAGGGAGATGCATCTTTTGTTGCATGGCTGCCATGTTTTATTGCTAATTGCAACTTCAGGTGGTTGCATTGTGGCTTCTTCGACAGTCTACAATCTATAAGGACCGGTGCCGGCCCCTTCCCCGCCCCCTTTTTGGGATGCAAAGGGGCGGGGTGGGGATTTGTGTGTCGCCTGCTTGGCAGCTCCATCTCTCTATCCCCGTCTCTATCTCAAAATCTATAGCTATCCCTCTCTCTTTTGTTTTCGCCACGGAAAATAATAAAACTGATTTTATTTATGTGCTGCGCCAGACCAAAATTGAAATTCTGCAACACGACCAGCAACTTCAGATATATGTATGTATATATATTGGAATAAATGTAGAGGGGTTGTGTGTGTGTGTGTGTTGGCAAGTGTTTGCCAAAAAAAAATTCCCATCGCGTGTTGGAAGTATAAGCTCTGCTTAGTTATTGTTACTATATCCACAGTCTATCTTTATCCCCTCTGGACGACGTCTGATAATGCTGTTGATGCTTTTCGCTTACGGCTCAAAATTAATGGGACTTCTATAAGTTATTATCGCTAGCGAATCGGACCATGTGTATCTGTCAGATGCACACCTTTCGCCCTCTCCCAGAGATACACACACATGCACTCGAGTATCGGCGAATGCCTGAACTCAACTGAATTGATCAGTTCATCAATCATCTATTATTCTCCCCAAATTTTCATTCAACATTTACAAATGGCAATAATCACCGAACAAATTGTGGTTTTACACACAGAAAAAATAAGTGTTTTGTGGTTTATTCATAGTCATGTATCTTTTTTATTAATTAGTTTTTTAATGAATAAAATCCCTATGTATTATCTTTGTTATTTAAATTGGAGCTATCTTTGAAGTGCCTTTTTTAATTTACATCGATATCTAAGTGTGTGTTAATTATTATGATTTATACTGTTTTTTTTATCGATTTAAAAACGCTGTTGAGTGGCGGCGCACTTGCCGATTTTAATTATGGAGCAAAAACCGTTCGCTTTTCCCTCATTTGCCCGCCCACATTTCATCTCGCCACCAAATTGTTATGCATCATGCAGAATTTTGCACAAATTGAACCCCTGATTGCCCTCAAGGCATCCTCCTCCTCACCTCCTCGTCGTCTCCTCCAGGGCAATTCCCCTTGGCGTTGCCATGGATCTGCCATAATTCCCTCGTAAAGCGGACAAAAAAAAAAAAAAAAAAANNAAGGTGCGGCAAAATGCTGAAAGGGAAGCTTTAAAATGCTTGCAGTTAATGCGAACTAATGTGGCCTTAATTATGGAGCATTTCCGTCATTTGTTTTCCTTTGACGCTTAAAGTCAAGTGCACTTCCATGTCATCGCAACAGGAATTCGCATACTTAACATTTGTGGCATAAATTAAAATTGTGATATTTTATGTGTATGATAATATGGAGCCAAACTATTTAAATCATTTTAATTTGCATCTGACTATAAATGCTGCATGTTGACTTGTTGTTTCAGTTGAGTTGAGCTAATTTCTTCCTTTTAGATGGCATTAAATAAATTCTCGGCAATTGATGAATGCCTTAAATTATGGTAAGAAGATTAAATCATCGTCGCCCCGGGCCATTCGATTCAATGGGAAATCAATGTTTGACTGTTTGCCCACTTAATAATGGATTGACATCCCCCTATTTGCGCAACTTCAAAGCCGTTTTCGTCATGGCAGGGGCGATTAATATGTATTTTTGCTTTGATTTGCAGAAAGAGGGAGCCGAGAAGCTCTCCCCAATTACATTTCGCATTTTACGGCATTTAATTTATTCAATAGAAATCGTAATTGTAAAAGTTGCACTTGAGCTGCAGCATCCAGCAATTAGTAAATCATGAGCAAAATTATGTGCTTTGTGAATGGCGCTCCCAAGGAGTCCGGTGGACGGGGCGCAGTTGGCAGACGAAAATTTTATTGCAAACTGTAAATTATTATACACTTGGTTACTTTTTGCTCCACTGCAGTTGTACGACTTTTCCTCCTCCTCCTCCTCCTCCTCGGCATTTTCCTCAGCATTTGCCTCAGCTGCATTTTCCTCCCACCCACCGAAAGGAAAATGCCCTCCCATTTTCATTCAGCTTCCAACCGGCGCTCAAAGGCAGTTTCAGTCATTTCTGGGTTGGCTGCCAGACAATACAAAACTATAAATATGCACAGGCACAGACAAAGTCACAATCACGATCACAATCACAGTCACAGTCGCAGTCACAGTTGCAATTATAGTCAAAGAACACAAGCTGCACAGTGGCATTCAATTAAATTTGCAATTATTTCAATTCGATTTCATTAAAATTGTTTAATTAATGCACTTGAAAATGTACAAAAAAAAACCCCTGGAGTTTCTATATAGAATGTAAATAATTTTATTTGATTTTTTTGTGGGTTAAAATATTTTAGAAAATTGGGAACTTGTACTTAAAGTGTTTTCTTTAATTAAATTAATTATTCACAATTTGTGGCATTAAAATGTATTTTATAGGATATGACAAAATGAATCTTAGAAAAATCTGATTAAAAACAATTAGAAAAGTTTTGTATGTTATTTTCTTATATTTATTTTTTTTAATATTTATTTTTTAAATATTAAAACTCCCGACACTGTGCTGGCTCATTCACAAGTCGTTCGTTGCAATGGAATATAATTTTTTTTTGTTTTTATTTTAGCAGCTTCTTTGCCTCTTTCGGTTTGGGTGTCTCTGGCAGAGCAAGCAAAATGCAAAATTTATTGCTGAAAACTACAAAACACACACAAAGCCTTGCAGAATCCACCCCCCCCCCCCCCTTCTGGGGGAGGTGGTTGAGTGGTTGCTGAGTGGGTGAAAATGTGGGGGCGGGGTGTGTAAAATGTGTTAAGTCTATTGAGTGTATTAAAGCAAATAACTGCGTCGACGAATAAAATACATATGGGACGACGACGACTTTGGCGAGGAATGCGCTTAAGGCACTGGAAGTGGGGCTTAGTACCGAGGAGGGGGGCGTTCGTGGATAGAGGGCGTGGCGAAAGATACTTTATACACAGACTCATCCGCACACTTGTACCCACTGACAGATGCACCGACTCAGACATATGCAAATATGAATATAAATGAACAGCGCGATGAAGTCTAAGATCCAATGACTTAGGAGGGGCACATACACTGGGGGAAAAAAAAACACGCCTCCAGCTTGGCAAGCCAATAAAGCAAAGTTGTAATCGTAATTACTCTTAGCACAAAAAGCTTTGAAACTAAGGGAAAGTTGTAGTTATTTATGGTAGAAATGCATACTTTTAGTTGGAAGGTTTTCATTAAATCATTTAAATAGTTTCAGTTTTTTAATACATACATTTCTTAAAGTATTAAGCAAACATTCCAGAATAAAATCCCATATTTCTTTGTGTGGTAAGCCATATGTACATAAGTATATCCCTTAGCTTGGCATTATAGTTTAATATTTGCCAAGTTAAACTGGTGGCCAAAATTGAAATCGACGCAAGAGAAGATCCAATAAAATTCTAGAGAATTATGGCACCGATGTTGGTTATCAACCAGGAAAAGCCAGTCAGCAGTTGCAGTTCCCTTCCTAGTGCAATTGAAGCCCAATCCATTATGGCAATAATAGAGAGAGACAAATCCCCCAAAAACTTTCGAGCAAACAAAACCATTAATAATTGCCATTTTATGCCATTTAATTAAAGAGGGTGAGACTTTAAACGGTTCATTAGATGACAATCCATTTAATATTCGAGTTTAAAATTAATTTGAATGTTCATTCCGCTTAATTAAAGTGACAAATAGTTGTAGGATTGCCTAGTGCCTAGGAATGCTGGAGAGGAACAGAGTCTGAAGTGGGAAACAGGACCAGAACTAGAACCAGAACGGAAATAAGCAGCTTTTGACTAACGGCAAAATGGATGCCACAGATGCCGGAGTGTGTGTGTGCGTGTGTGTATCTGTGTGTATGGTGAAAAGGGAGAAATGGATATAGAAATATATATATATATATATATAAAGCGAGAGAGAAAACAGGTGGCGAAGTGGTGGAACATCTGGCGTTGCCCTGTGCGATTGCAAAAACATCAACACTTAATATGTTTATTAAATTTGTTGCTACATCATTAGGCACTAGCAGCCATGTAATGTGAGGCAAACACTTCACATGTGCCCCATGTAGCAGTGCTCCTATGTGTGTGTGTGTGTGTTTGCGTATCTGTGTGTGCGGCACTGTGTTGTGTTTGTGTTGCTGTTACAACATTCCATACAAATACCCTATGGATACCCACCGGATCGTCGACTCCAACATCAGCCGAAACTAGGCCATAAATTAAAAACAAATCCATGAGTATACCAAATTTAATTCAAATTAAAATATGCCATGTCATTATTCTCGGTTAATTTTAATTGCTTCGAAAAACTATGTTTTACAATTAATGGAAGTACACTTATTACACATTTTAATATAATTAATAAGGAACTTTGTTAGATTAAATTCAAAAGCTAGCTTACAACAGTTTATTATATTATCATATTTATTATAAAAAAAAGGCTTATTAATTTTTTATTTAATAAAAAACTTTGTTAAAATAATTGCAAAAGCTAGTTTAAGATAGTCTATTTTTGTAACATTTTTTTAAACATTTTTTAATACCAAAAATCAACCCAACTATGGGAAATATTAAAAAGAATAATTTTAATATATAATTTTGTATTATAAAGAATTTTTAAAGTTGGAATCCTATTTCCCAGTGACTAAAATTTTAGTACATATAAAACTAGAAAAATCTAATAAATATTACACATTTTAATTGTAATTTTATGCAACAGTCTAATTATTGTCAGCTGTGTGATTACAGTACAAACACGATTAATAGCCAATGTATTCGCAAAGTTCATTTACGCTAATAAATGTGGCTTAATTAGTAGCCAGTTCAGGACAAATTAATTGCAATCAATTGCGGTTATTGCGAGCCATCAGCTAAACAAGCCACCAGCCACCACTTGAGATTGTCCGAAATGAAAGTTTCATTTGCGAATCTCGAACTCGGTTCGGTCTGTCATCAAGGGCATACGGGGTTCGTCGGTGGTTGGGACTCGAAGTTTTTCCAGCTTGTGCCAATGCCCTGTGCACACGCACACACATAGATACTCTCTCCGGCACACAGATAGACGGCAGGAAAACACACGGATACGTGTATTTGTGCGATGCTTTGGGCTACTTTGCATGGGCTTAACGATTGTTGTTTAGGTGCAGTTTCAGCTACTCCTGCCGTTCAGTTACAGTCGCAGTTGTAGATACTTTTCCAGCTGCAGTCCCTCAAACAGAAGGACATGGAGGGGGTCGGTAGAGGGGGGAAGGTGGAAAGACGCGAGTTGAAGCTTTAATATAAAATTTGCATTGCCTACTTTTTCGGGAGGCTCTATTACGTGCCCCTTCCCAGCTGGGAAAAGTTAACAAAGTCCGCTTACACACATGTGGTTACACTCAGAAAAACATTTTAAAATACCGCCTTCTTGAAAGTTATAGTTTTTGTTGAAGTTCGTAATAGAAACTATATTTTTTTGCTCATTTATAACTATTATTTTGTATATATAATTAAATATAATAATTTCTTAATCACTAAAATACTGCAATTATTTCCCATATTTATCCATCAGAATATTCTTTCTCTGTATACGTAAATGTACCATCAACTTACAAAAATTTACGCTGCATCTGTATCTTCTTGTTGCCTTTTTTTGTTTCGTTCTTTTTAGTTGGCTACGCGAAAAAATATGCGCATTATTAAAATATAAAAAACCAGCGCACTCGCCGCATAAATTTTAATGCTCATGATTATTATTATCATAATAAAATGTAATGCTCGCACCCAAATGTGTCTGAAGATACACCAGTTCTATATAAAGATACAAATATATATATATAAACTTGAACTGCATTTCCCATTTCCTGTTCATTTCCTTGCAGCTTCTGCCGGCAGCGAGGTAATCGCAAATCGCTTCGAAACAACCGATGAATCGTTGACAATACCCCTGGCAAACGTTACCTTGGCCACGCCCCCAAAGACCAAGTTTACCCGCCCCCTATTCCGGGAGCAGGATGTGGCCGAGGGTGAGGGGGAGGGAGAGGAGGAGCCCTGGGATGCGGAGGATGAGGGTCAGCATCCGATGACCATCTCCAGGCCACCGAGAGCGGGTCGCTTTGAGCGGCAGGCGGAGGAGGACCAGGTGGACCGGTGTCGCCTCTTCGTCGAGGGCGATCCCACCAAGAACGAACTCTACAGTCCGGAGTATCCCAATCTGTATCCGAAGAATATTAACTGCACAAGGGTGATTACAGGTGAGTTTTGCCGGGGAGGTTAATATTTTGTTTTAAATAATAAGGGAAATGTACACAAAATGCATCCTAAAAAATAAGCAAAAAACTATTTAAAAAGTCATAAATGATTTTTGATAGTCTGGAGAGTAAATTAAAATGCAAACTATTGTTATTTGGGGGAAAGACAAAAGATAAGATAATTTAAAGCAATCCGTAAATTTAAATGCACAGCAAAGCCAATTTAAATTGTTTGGGTCAAATGCAAAACAAATGAATATCTGAATATCTGTAATGAATATAATAAAAATAAATACTTTTGCCATGTGATATTTATGAGACATTTACGAGTTAAATTCGGAATTACTTGCAACTGTTATTATCACCAGATTTCCGGCTCAATAATTCGGCAAACTGACTGCAATTCAGATTAATACTCACCAACCGAATTGGAGTGAATCATTATTCATGGCTTCCAAGGAGTGAGTGCCTCAACCGAATCCGAACAGATATTTACCATAAGCTGGCATCGGTTGCTGATTATTAGAGTGTCACTGGCGATGAGTCAAGCTCGAACTAATTGCAGGTTGTATTCATGGCAGACGGTCCTCATTTCTGGGGATTATCTCTGGCTAAGCAATTAACAATCAGGCATCAGTACATCTACGGCCGTATCGGTATCCCACAGATACTCGTAAAAAGACAAATACGAACTCCGATGGCAGCCAATTGGCAGTCGGCTTCCTGTCTGATTTTGTGAGTGTATGCGAGTGTGTGTTCTGGGGCGTACGGACTTTTATTATTGAGGGGTTTTAAGGTTCATTACTTTCGGGGGGGTTGGCTGTGAATTTTTTCCCAAAAATATTTTATGTTTACCTTCTCAAAACGGGTTTAACCAACTCATAATTTAACGAAAGTATTCTTAAAAGTTCTTTGAGTTTTAAATAAAGTCATTAAAGTATTTATTTATATTTTAAAGTATTTATGGCATTTAAAATATAAAATTTCGGTTAGGTTTATTTCAAACGAAATACAAGGTTTTATTTTCTGTTTTTTAATATATATTTATAGGTACATAAATTATTTTATAATATTTTAGGGGCTTTAATATTTATTTTTTTGGGGGGCTTCCTTTTTAATTTTTTGNATTTTTTGCTACAAATATTTTATATTTTTCTTAGCAACTGATAATTTAACGAAGGTAATCTTAAACCAGATTATTTTTAAAGGTTTTCCGACTTGCAAATAAAGTCATTAAAGTATTTATTTATAATTTAAAATATCTATGCAAGTTTAAATGCAAAATAAATGTCATTGAAAAGTTCTAGATTTTTTTTCAAAAATATTTATTATATTAAAAGAAACTATAGCTCCCTTTTTGAAACGTTCAAATTGAGTGTGAACAATAGTTATTATTAAATTCAGTATTTATGGTAGGGAAAAACTGGTGCTCTTTGCCACAGGACAACTCCCTGCCTAAGCCACTGGGCGTGTAAGAGGATTGTGGAGTTCGAGTGAGAAGTGCGGGGATGGTAATGGAGCGGGAGATGGAGCAGGAGATGGAGTGTGGAGTGCAGGCCTCGTAAAAGTTTATATGGCAAGCACTTGGCAACGAACGAGGAGCGAGAAACGAGGAACGAGGAGCTACTGCAAATAATTGCAAAGTCTTTGGCCAAGTCTTGGCTCCCACTGCTGTTGACATTACCAGATGTCAGTCAGCGAGTCAGTGAGTCATTTGAAGGGGGCGGATTTTGAGGGGGGGAAGGGGG
>JAJJHY010000307.1:1611488-1623129 GCA_021224005.1 Drosophila setifemur
GCCTTCCCCTTTGTCGCCCCTTTTTAGCTCATTATAAGTATGCTCAACACGCCGATGACGGCAACACCCAAAAACACTCACGTACACTCGCTCACACACACTTGTGCAACCGCACACACACGCACACACACTCGCACACACACACTCAACTGCAGGGGCACACATAGATACAAACAAACGTACGCAGCATGCACAAACACGAAAGTTGGTCAAATAAGTTTTGTTTGCCAAAGTTTGAGGTTTGTATTACAGGAAGGCTTTGTTTTTTTTCTCTCCAAAATGGTGGTGTGTGTTTGAGTGTGTGTTTGTGTGTGTGTGTGTGTGTGAGTGAGTGTGTGTTTTTGTTTGTATGCGTGTGGTTTGTTCGTTAACCGTAAATAACAGTTATTTGCCGGGCATCAGCACCGCCAACACCAGCACCGCAAAAAGTTCAACATCAACGCATTAGATCATTAGATTTGATAAACTCAGAGCTAGGATAACATACCTCTCCCCTCTCCCCCCTCCCCACTCTTCCCCCCTCCCCCTGACATCACAGGGAATGATTCATGCTGGAAGCTCCATCTAAGCCAGTTTCAACTTTCCACTTTCCATCAGCGAATTACGGGGAGCAGGGGAGGAAGGTCGAGTCGTAAATCCCTTGCAAAATTAGCCAATCTGCGGCGAAACCCTTTAAGGACTTACAAAATGTACAAATTGCTGAACAATTTAGAGTAATTTATCTAAACAAATGAAACCATATGAGGACACACAAATAATCTAATATCATTTAAATACTGAATTTAATGTAATTCGATTTGAAATTGGTATTCGGTTGACAAAATATTTATATTTTGATTATTGTAAATGGGAAATCCAAAGTGAAGTTCGTACGTTTATTCAAATATTTCTCTTCGTCCAAAAATGATTGAATAATAATATTAATAATTTTATTTAATTTAAATACTGAGATTATTTTGTTTTGATTTGAATTTGGTATTTGTTTTACACAATATTGTCAAAATATATTATGTGAACAACTTCTGAAATTATATGATGTATTATATTTATATATTGATTTTTGTAAATCGAAATTCAAACGTGAAATTTATACACTAATTCGAATATTTTTTATCTTATTTAAAATTATATACTATTAATACTTTTTTACTTTTTTCAACTAAATTAATATTAACATTAATTAAATTTCATTTCAATGCGGAATTTATTTACCTTTTATACTTTGATTTTTGCAAATGGAAATAGAAAAGTAAAATTCGTAATTAATTTGAATATTTCTCCTCGACCAAGTTTGTCTTATTTTAAATGCAATAACATTTTTAATTTCTTTAAATTGCATTGCTACTTATTTATTATATTCAAAAACATAATTTAATCTCAAACGAACTTTACAAATAATCAAAATCCACTTGATTGTGACACAAAAAGTGTGTTCCAACTATTTTGCCAATTAAAGCAAATTGATATTATATCCCATTTTCCCCAAAAGTATTTGTTACGGCAATTGCTCTCATAATTATCGGTTGGATATATATTAAATAATTTATAATTGGGCTCGAAGCTAAAGGGGACCCATTTACATAATCCATTCATGGCGATCGAATTTGTTTCTAGTTTTGAATTTTTCCGCCATGCGATTGGCTGGTTTCGGTTTATGAGTAATTTGCTCAAACGATATTATTTTACCAATATTAAATGAATTCGCATGTGTGCGTGTTTTGTGCGGGAGTGTGTGTGAGGAACTATGCTTCAATCAAATGCTCAATCAGGCGTATGCACAGGCTATGTTTATTTAATTGGCCAACATTAAACTTGGTTCAAGATATTTGCTCAGAGCGGATAATTTATGATGACAGCCTGGACCAACAAAGGTTTAACATCGTGATAAGATTGTCATAATCTGGCATATATATATGTATATATATCCCACCCAGCAATCTGAATTTATTAAGCCCTTTTTTTAATCTCCTCATTTGTCCTCGCAGTTTATTCTTAAGTATAATATTTGCCTGCTACAGTATTCATTTTAATTTACATACATTTTTTTAAAGCAAATGTTTTGGTTTCGATTTATTCCGAATTTGTATAAACCCTAAGAATATATTATTAAACTTAATAAATTAGGAATATATAAATATAAATTCAAAATATATTAGAAATAGTAACAAGTAGCAATACCCACTTTTTATGAACTATTTAAAAAGGAAATTAAATGAAGCTGCAATCTTTTCCAAGATTTTAATATGTTTTATTTTGAAAACAAATATTTGCATTGTATTTATTTAACAATAAGGCATGCCCATTGGTAAATGTAATTAAATTTGATTAAATCAAATAAATTTGCAGCGGTTTGTTTGCTAATTCGATAATGTAATTAAAATGCCAATTAACCTTTTGCAGGGCGAGGCTGCCGGCCAATCGGAGCATGTGGTCATCATTGTGATTGTGTTTGGACTGATTCTCGGCGGGATGGTCATGACGTTCATCGTCAATTGCATCCGCAAGATAATACGTGATCAGAAGATAATACGCGTGAGTATTGCGAAACTTTTACCCAGTTCCCAAATGTTTTTTAGCCTGTGCTCGCGCGTGTCCCTTTTCCCAGCAAACCACAAAAAAAAAAAACAAAAATCGAAGCCCCCCTCAAAAATATATACCACCCACCACCCCTGCCCTGCCTGCCGCTCTCTCTCTCTCTATCTCGCTCTCGCCTCTGTCGCTCGTTGTGTGCTTGCCCCGCCCACCAAACTAACCATCCACCCACCGCCCACTAGAATAGTCTCCTAAATGTGGCCACTGCAGGCAAGCAACAATATATATATATATATTTGTCACACACTCACCCAACGTATATCTATTTATTTGGTTCTATTAGATACTTTCCCAAAAACTATGCCACTGCATTCGAAATGCTCACACAAATACACACAAATACCTAGACGTAGAAACGCATACAAATACAAAAGATATTAAATAAAATGGAAATTATCTGGGTGTGTGGTTAAATTTTAAGCTCATTTTTATCTCAGCTGGGTGCAAACAAAATTCCAATTCATATTTACAAATTCGAAAAAAACTACAAAAAAATATTTACAATTTCGCTTTGAGAATCTTTTATCAATTCTCAATTATATTTTATATTTATAAAAATATTATGTATCACATTAATTTTATTTTATTACTGCCAATATTAACTAGCAATTTAAAATCAACAAATTGGTGGTTTCAAAAAATCTGGAAAGCCCTTTNAAATATGTCGCTGCTTATTTTTTTTTTTTGCTGGGTCAGTGAAATATTATTAACAATCATTTGCACTCCTTTAAAGGACCATCGAGCGAAGGGCGCTCAAATCGCAGTTGGCGCGGTTAAATAATTTACTACAACAGTGTAAATTCGCTGGGCTTACACTTGACTTACCATGCAATGACCAGGAATCTGTATAATTATATAAATACGTATACACATATATATATATAGATATATATATATATATGGCAATTTATATGGCAGACATCATTTGCATTGACTGCGCTGACTGTTTGACAGCTGAATGTGGAGCTGATTCGAAAATGGGAATGGTAAATAGGTTTAATGTTGGTATGGGTATTGGTATTGCTATTGGGATGGCAAATCCGGGAATCTGAATTCCGACTGAAGTGCTCTTGACATAACTGACAATTAGGCGATGAGTTTAATTAGGCCGCGTTTAGATATCGCCAAGGGGCTTAGTTAATGGTGAGACCTAAAATAGGCCATTTATTGGGGCTAATGAAGGCAGTATTCCATGCATCAATTTTAAGAAGCTTTTGATGCATTTATTAATTATAATTATTATTATATTTAAGTATTATTTGTAGATATTTTAATAAAAATAAAATAAAGGCTAGCAATAGTTATGATAATTTGTTGAGCATCTATTTTGAGCAGATTATTTATATTTAAATATTATTTTAAATAGTGAAATAAAATTAAAATCATAACCATATTTTTAATAGTATATTATTAGTCCAAGCATCTAATATGAGAGGCTTTTTTAAATATAAAATTTATAATTGAATTGTAAAATAAAATTAAAACAAGAAAATAAGGCTAGCTTCGGGGTCCGAAGCTTAGTTATATAGCCGATAGAGCCGATTTTTAAATGATTAAATGAATTATTAAATTTATATATAGTTTTTGGTATAGTTTATGGCCCAAAACTTTTCGAAATTAAATGAGATTCCTAGGATCTTGCAAATGATCTCTATCTGCACTTAAGTCCTCGATTTTAATTTAATTGTAATTTATTTTTAAGCATGGGTTTAGTTCTGGCTTAAATTTGTCAACTTTGTGCGGGATTTCAGGAATCAAGTATTAGGCGAACAGAAAAAAAAAAAAGTATGCTGATTTTGATTATTTATTTCTTCGCTGTTATGATCGGTGACGTCATTCAACAAAAATTATTCCACGCATTTAAAAAATGCAGCATACTTTTGGGGCTATATTAATAATCGCTCTTGGGTAGTTTGAAAAAAATGTTGCATCTTTTGGGGATACCTAAAAGTTAGTTGAGTTTTTATGGTCGACCTTCTGTAACTTTCTGTTCGCCTGGTACCTGCGTTCTGAAACCCCCTATAATGTTATCAATTTTTAACCATTATGTTGTTGGAATTTGTTGTAACGGCAATTTGAATTAAGTAACAGAATGGGCATTTTCTTTGATTTAATGTTATGTTAGCAAGTTAACAGCGATAAAATTATGTTACAAAAACATTTAAAAATGTAGCATACTTTTGGGGCGATATTAAAATCGCTCTTGGGTAGTTTGGAAAAAATGTTGCATCTTTTGGGGATACTTTCAAATTTCTCATTACCCATGACCAATATGAGAGAGCACAATGGAGAGCAACGGTTTTCCAAGTACCCATAAAATAGAAACAATAACAGATCGGGGACAGCCAACTGTTATTTCTGTTCGCCTGGTACATTGGGTCTGGCTTCCCATACAATGTTAACCGATTTGAACGATTACGTTGTTGTAATTTGTTGTAACGTATATTTAAATTACGTCACTGAATGGGATGTTCTCTTTATTTAATGTACCAGGCGAACAGAAACCGTAGCAAGTCAGCAAGTTTCCAACTGCTTTCTCTCAATGCTTCCCCTCTTTGTGCTTCCACTGCGGGTAACGGTTGTTCCAAAATCTCTTCTCTCTATCAACGACCAATGGGAAGGTAATTATTCATTTCCCCTCCTCCATAAACGGAAAGAAATAATTGGCCAAAATCAGCCAACTATTTTTCCTGTTCGCCTGGTACCTGGCTTTCTCAAATCCCATACAAACTTGACAAATTTGAACTATAAATTTGTTGTAATTTGTTGTAACGGATATTTTGTGATTATTTCATATTTCCGTTACAACAAAATACAACAAAATTGATTGCTCAATTTTGTTAACCCTTGCAGAGGGTATTATAATTTTGACGACCCCAATAAGGATATATATTCTTGATCAGCATCACCAGCCGAATCGATCTAGCCATGTCCGTCTGTCTGTCTGTTAATTCATTTTTTATAAAACTCTATTTAATGACTATTTTAACAAATTCTGATAGTATCATCAAAATCAGACCACTATATCCTATAGCTGCCATAGGTACGATGGCAGAAAATGGTTCCTTGAGCATAACTCTGGTGTTTGCTAAGACAATTAATTCATTCTTGAGAAATACAGTTTTCATAGACCTTAAATTTTATAAATTTATTTAATTATTATAAATTAATTGCTATAAAATTATAGCCACATTTCAAATTTAAGAGAATTGTCAATTGAAAAAGTTTTATACTAATTACATGCACTTTTTACTGTAGTGAGTTATGATAAAGATAATCCGAACAAGTATAGAAAATACATTAAAAAAAAAACAAATATATGAAACTTTTTCCCGACACTCATTGACTGACAAGCAACTCCCCGTGGAGTTGCAAACTTGGATTTCATTACTTGATCTAATCCCCTCAATCAAATGTATTCCCAAGATCCATCATCCTAGGCAAGCCCTTAAGTTGCCGCACAACATCAATGAAGTGACACACGTCACGTGGAGCCGAGATTTAAATTAATTATGAATGGTAATTGCTCCGCGTCCCCCTGCAAATCATACTATATATATGTATATGTACTTGAACGATTCAGTTTCAATTAGCGGAGCCCAAAACATGGAAGCCGCCGCATTCCACAAACTTAAATCGATGGCTGCGAGGGCGTTAAATCGGGTTGAGTGGAATCCCGGAGGGTACCCCCTGCTCCCTGCTCCACACTCCCACCTCCATAATCCCTACTCCCTCCGACATTAGTAAAACAATAATACCCAGCGTGATAGGAATCTTGTCGCCTTGTCTGATACAGCAATGTGCCAATGTACAGGGGGGGAGCCGGGGGAGCAGGGCGAGCACTTTTCTCACGCACTGTCTGAGTTTTTGTGCTGCTGCCAAGCATTTAATAGACATGCAGAATTTCACAGTCACCACCCTCGATGGCGGAAGGAACAGATCTCGGCAATTCTAATGGCGTCTGACACTTTGAAATGTAAAATAGACTTTGACGTTGAGCCCGAGGTGGTTGGTCCCAGGCCCGAAACCCGGTACCCGGAACCCGGAACCCGGCACCCGGGGCTCGAAACCCAGAGCCCGGGATCCTGGAATCCACATCCAGAATGCAGACCCCAAAACCAAACCAAACCAATCCCACTCCGTGTAACCAAAGCCAAAACACATATACTCGAATTCGGAGGCGGAGACCCAAACTCAAGTTGACTAATCAATACAAATGAAATTTGTCAGTTGAATGGGCAAAAGTTGGAGGCGGAGCATTTGCACCACAAATTCCCCCTTCGTCTATGCGACTCACTTTGAGAATTGTATGGCCAATGATTGGTAATATCTTCTTGGGGATTACTTTAGGGATATGTGTTTAAAATACTATTAAAAGAGATTACTAATAGTGTTTAAAATGGAGAAATTGAGAAGTATGGCCATCTTCTTGGAAAAACTTTAAGGATATGTATTTTCATAAAATATAATCAAATAATATTTAAAAGTGAGAAATAATATCTAAACATTTGTGAATTTTAACGAAAATGAAATTTATAGAAGGGAGGTATAATCCTTTGGGTATTTTAAAACTAAAAAAATATATAAATATAAATGAAGCTAAACTTACAGATACAAAAATTACAGATACAATAAAAAGAGATATTTATCAAATACAAAAAATCATAAAAAATCAAAAGTATATACTTTTGGGCATTCAAAAATTCTACCAATAATTTTTCTGAGTGCATGCTCTCATCTTGCTGAAACATGAGAACCGCCAAAATATACACGCCGAACGGAACCTGGTGGTGGGGTCGACAGTCTGTTTAATCAAGCAACGGACCGCGTCTATAAATATATGACCACGAGAGCACCACCGACCACGAACACGAACCACTGGGCAGACAATCCCACACGACGCACTTAATTAACTCGCCGGTGGAAGGAGTCACCAAACACTCTGGTCCCCAAACCCACTCCCCATTCCCCGTACCCCATTCCGCTGCAGAAATTCTGTTGGTTTCTGCCCCAATGATATTCAATTTGAACTCCGAGTCGTACTCATTTACTCGCAGTGCCAGGAGAAGTGCTGGCAAAGTCAATGTCAAATTGATGCTTCGGTGCGAGTATGACCCCCAGGGGATAGAAAATACCATGAGAAATGAAGTGAACTGAAATGAAATGACTTTTGCCAGGACAACCGAAGGAGAGGCCCACAAAGGAGGGGGAGGGGCATGGGCCACTCCCGACTCCCCACGACCAGAGACCCTTGACAACCGATGACAGTTGGCTCCCGATATTGATATCCTTGGCACCACCGAAAGGAAACTCAACTCCGAGCCACAAAAATAAAAACAACAAAAAAATTGAGATGTGTTGGAAAAGCTTGTTTAAAAATAACTTCCTTGGCAAATGTATAATTCTATTAGTTGACAAAAAAAATTGATATGCCTCGAATAATTTGGTTAGATGCCAAAACATTTGAAGAGTTAGTGCATTAATTCATTTAACTGCTCGCTCAAGTGGCTCTCTATGGTTAATATTCATAATTACTGGTCTGTGCATATTTCGCAAAGAATAAAATACACACTATTTGACAGATTTAATTGTAGAAGGTGTTGGATTATTCAATTAATTGAATTACCGCACGCTTTTACCCCGCCACACCGCCGTGGCAATTAAATGTCAGTGTTTTTAATCGATTGGTTATTATTCTGGATCACTGTTTTGAGTTTATTGGCTACCTTTTGATTTTCATACATATATGTATGAATATTAATTGGTTTTAAAGAGTTTGAAATTAAGTGTCAAACTAAAAGTATTCCATTTCATATAATTAATTCAGGAGCAAAAAGCATATACACATTTATTTAACAGGAAGATGGAAACGTTTCCGAGTTATACAATTGCTAAACAATTTAATTTCAATATTACGGAACTCAATTAAACACATTTGAAAGGCAAACAGGTAATACTTTGTAAAATGATACAGTTTTGTATGTGCAAACGCATAATCTAAAACATGTGTTGGCCGATGAGGCGTATACGTAATATGGCGATATAAGCGTATAGTTGGTTTCGGTTGCGCGTGAATTTTGCGGAAATAAATATGTGATAGTGAGCAGAAGACAAAGCAGTCAAAGCCATCAGTGTCCCAGCTAAATTGTAAAACAACCGCTTGTGCTGACTTTGCACAATGCCCCCGGATCGGATTCGCTTTGAACCAATAACCAGTAACCAGAACCGTGGACCACATCACATCGCACCTATTGCCTATGGAACAATGGAACACGGATCGGCGCTTTATGAAACTACATTTTTCAAATATAACCCAGCTTTTGACTGCCAAAATTCGGACAACAGAAAACCAAAATATTTCAAGGACAATTGACCATCATATTTACTTATTTGAAGTATTATTTTAAAATTATATTTAAAATGTGGTATTACAAATTCTTTGGAAACACAAGGTAATAGTTAAAACTAAGCATATTGAATACTAAATTAAATATTTAAACTAATTTGCACTAAAACTCGTTTTTTTTAAAATTATTCTCCTGCTTTGTTATTTACCAAAAAAAAAACTGTTTAATATTCTTTTATGTACAAAACTCTTTTGCAAACTCTAGATAATAACTTTAAGCATATTAAATAGTAAATTCAATATATACACTTTTTTCACCATTTCTCCAGTTTTATTATTTACCAAAAACAAAACCGAAAGTGGTTCAATTTTAGTTTGATTTTTGGTAACAACTTTAGCCCCACTGTTCCTGACACCTGAAATATACAGGTGCAGGAGAACCTCAATCTGATTATCGCCTCGAGTGCTAGATGATGGTTGATGGAGTTGTTTGGGTGGTGTTAGGCTGGCCTCCGAAATTCCGAGTACCACCTGCTGGGGTGCCACGCCCACCAACCCACACCCACCACCCACCACCCACCGCTTTACAGGATTTTCGAGGGGGGGGGGGAGGAGAAAATTATGCCATCAATAAACGGGGGAGGGGGACGAAAAATGGTAGGACAAAGGACGAGAGGCTGAATGGGTTATGGGGTTGCCTTTAATTTTGAAACTGCAGCGCATCACATAAATTTGCACACAAAGAGCACATCAAATCAAATCGAAACCAAATCGGAGCGAATCAATTCAGCGTCAGCAGATTTGATAAAATCATTCAGAGATCGTTGGAGGACCAGCACTTTAATATCCCATTTTGGCCACCAAATGGCGTCCAGCAAATATGTGTGTGTGCTGGCCAAATGGGAAAATTTCGGAAAAATGTGCAAAAAAAAGAAACCAAGCAAAGCAAAGCAAAGAAAATGGGGAAGGAAGGAAGGGTTTGCCGGCGAGTGATGGAAACATTCGCACATATAATAAAACTTATTTCCATATTCCAGCTGAATCCTTTGCCCTGCTCCCTTGGCTTTTGGCAATGGCCTCCTAGCCAAGGCTTCTTCATCTCTCCTCTGCCAGGTTTTGCCGGCTTTCCGGTTGGCCCGGTCCCGATCCCGTTCCCGTTCCCGGTCCCGGCCCTCACTATTCTTTCGACTTGCCCGGACTCTTACAATTCCTTGTTCGCAAAATTTTCTGTTGCCACTTAGATTTTAGCATGTAGATAAGCAGAAAAAGTATTTCCGCTCACTCGTGCACACTCGAAATCAGCGAAGAGGATGCAATTTCTTTTTCCCTTTCCCCTGTCCCCGTTCCTGGTCCCTGTCCCTGTCCCTAACCCAGCTCCTTGCCTTTTCTTTTCTTTCCTTTTGAGTTTTGTATTTTTTTTTATTCTATTTTCGGGGGCCAACTAGACGAGGGTCGCTTCAACAGAAGAAGAACGCAGAGCGGGAGCCCCTTTTCGAGGTGATGAGGGCCATAATTCATCATAATAGATGTCTTACTCGAAAAAGATAAAGGTGCTGAGATTTTAAGGGGAAATTACGGGGTGGCAATTCGAAATGTTTTAAATGCGGAGTATGGGTTGGTAACAAATAAATTGCCAACAAAAGTCAAAGAAAATTAGTTACATTTAATAAACAGAGAAATTTTTAATGATTGTTAATTTAAACTATTTAGGATATTTTGTAAAACTAAATTAAAACTGGCAGAATCTTTAGAGAAGTTCAACTGCTTTGAGATAGTTTCTGCAATTTTACTTTATTTATTAACATTAAAATTGCATTTCCAATTGCCTTTTTTTCTTATAATTATTGTATATATTTAATTGCTTTCCATCTAGAGAGTATATAAAAACACAGAAAATTAAAAAATATATATAATCATATTAAAAATCAATAATAAATATAAATACTCCAATTACTTTGAAAAAGATTTATTTATGTTGATAAATATAAGAAGATTTTAGGATAATCTCCTAATTTTGTGTGTTCCTGATGAACTGAAAATCCAGTTTTATTTTATTTTACACTTTATTTTGACCTTCTTTTTTTGTATGTTCCCCCAACCTCATTTTTCCCCCCATCATTTTTGTGTGATAAATGTGCAAAGCTGCAATTTGCCAGCGATTCCCCGATGGGATTTTAGTGAAAACTCGGTGAAAATCTCATCACTGCAATTCATCCTCGAGCGCACCTCGCACCGCAACTTCAGCTTCAGCCCCAACAGCAGCTCCCCCTTTCGTCGCACCCATGGCAACCGATGGCAGCTGGGGAGGATGCATTCACATCCTGTTCCCCTTATCCTGCTCTCCGACCCCCCCTCGAAGCATCCTTGGCAAGGCGCTTGCCATAACTGCGTGCAATTTGGTAACAACCGCAATGCATATTTGCCCTGCCACACACACTCACACTTACACTTACACTCACTCACACTCACACACAAACACACACAGATGCCGAGAGCCTTGAGTGGCATTTTAGTGTTGCCATTTAAGCAATGGCAGCGACTTGGTTGCACACTGAGAAAAAACAGAGCCACATTCAGAGCCACAGAACATTTATTTAAAATACCAAAAGCCCTCTGAACTCGTATTTATCTTTTCTTAAATTGTGCACAAAAATATACCTAATATTCTTATTTAATAACAAATTAGCAAAAATAGTTTCCAAT
>JAJJHY010000307.1:1634363-1650880 GCA_021224005.1 Drosophila setifemur
AGGAGTATGTGTGCAGTCAAATAGATGCCAGCAAATTGCAAAGTCAACGCCGGGCAAACACTAAAAACAATGACAATGTCAGGCTATCCAGGAAGTCGCAGGAGGCGGAGGAGGAGTCGCAGAGGGGATTCAGTTGGGAGACGACGCCTGTCGCTTGTACAACACAAATCGATGCAAATATTTGTATTTGCATGCGTCTTTATTGGATATAGGGAACAGGTCCCCGGCTCCAGTACAGTAGAGTCACAGTTTGGTCTGGTCTGGTCTGGTCGGGTGGGTTGGGATTCCGGTGGAGTAGCAATTGGAATGGTAGCGACACTCGCAGACAGAGTCGGACATGTAAGCGGTGAGGATGACAGGCGGAATGCAGTGACACAATGCCGACGTGCCGAGATGAAGATGATTCATGTCCCCCAAAATACAGTGATGGGAACGGGAACGGGTCACGACAACTGTGCAGGGGAAAGCTGTGACAGGTTGTTCCGGGTAATTTATTGGGTGGTTGCGGATCCGGATTAAATTGTTCCCGATTAACGTGTATGTCACTTTAAGTCATTTTACACTGTTAAAAATATGGATTTCTTTTATTAATTGTGGTTGATGTTTAGTTTAAAATATGTTTTTTTTTTCAAATATAGCAAAACAATCAGGAGCTTTTGGGGCTTAGTTATCAAAATATTATTTTCAATAAGATTAGATATATTAGAAATTCCAAAAATCATGACATCTGACAGGTCGCAGGTCACAGGTCAGCACTGTCAAATTGCTAGCTGGTAATGTGTAAACTGGAACGTGTTATTCGACCATATGCCTTCCCAGGCATCTGACGGATTCAGCTGATTGACGCACACCATGGTCCCCCCCAACCCCACCTGCTCCTCTGCCCCTCACCTCGGCTTACCTCACCGAAGGCCTCTCTAAGCCACACTCAACAAAATATTGTGCTCCTTATACTGTAAAAATATTAACTTTGTTTGTTATTTTTATGTAAATCGTTGAATATATTTTGCTTGCATTTATAATACATTAAATATTACAACTTTTAATTTTAATATTTGAACTCACGGTTTGTATATTAAGTTAAGAGAAAAATTATATTTTTGTGTTATGAATTAGTGAATATTATAAGCTTTGATTTCAGTGTTACCCGAATATTATTTAAAACTATTTATTTGCCAAATGTTAAAAAGCATTATTCACTCTTTAAATTGCAATTTTAGTGGCCATGATTTGAAAGTTTTAAATGAATAAAATTTGTTCTAATTCTTACTTCTGTATCTGCACAAATTTTTTGTTGTTAAATATAATATTGTAAATACCTGTATGTATAACAATTTATATAATAAATAAATAATAATACTTGCAAAAAATGTTACGAGTATATATGCTAATCCTTGGTTATTTATCTTTACCATTAATCACCTCATCGATGTTTTGTGAGTAACCATACACGCACCCCGTATTTTTTCTCAGTGTATGCCTTAACCCCTACAGTCGCCCTTCGGCAAAAGCCGCCCCGCTTGACAGCGATTGCTTTCGTGTGTGGCTGACAAATATTAAAACCTTTCTCTCGTTCTCGTCCTCTCTCTCTCTTTCCTTTTCGATCCGCCCACCTCAGGGAGTCGCTGTTTGTCAACAGCCCTGGAATTGGACCGTCGCCGGGATCCGGACACGGACACGGACATGGCCTGGGAATGGGCATGGGAGGCTCCCCAGCTCCCAGCAACGGGAAAGGCGGAGTGGCCACGCTAATGAGACAAAAGTCCAGCTCCTCCTCGCTGGGCGGGGCAAGCGGCTTGGGCGTTGGAGTGGGCGTGGGCGTGGGTGTGGGTATGGGTGGCGGGGCTGGGATGATGATGCCCCCACCACCGCCCCGTTTCTTTTCCACCTTCGGCTATGAGCCGTCGGCGGTGGGAACGCTAACGCGACGCAGCATCCAGCAGCTGCATCCGCAGCAACAGCATCCTGGCGGAGGAGTTCCCCACCAGGAGTCCATTGAGCTGGAGGAGCGGCAGAGCGGGCGCTCGCACTACGGCGGACTGGTGGTGGCCTCCACGGTGAAGCCGGCTCAGGAGATTTGCCACCATCACCATCAGCACCAGCAGCAGCAACATCCGCAGCAGCATCAGCAACACCAGCAGCAGCAGCAACATCCGCAGCAACAGCAACATCCACAGCAGCAACAGCAGCAGCGACTGCATCATGCTCATCCTGGACATCCGCATCCGCCGAGCATTGCTGCCCGGTTGCCGGGTATGAAGGGACACGGCCTGGGACAGACTACAATCCTGCCCAGCGGCGGAGGCAACAAGCAGCAGCAGCAGCAACATCAGCAGCAGCAGCAGCCCAAGAACGAGGAGTCCAAAGTGTTCATCGACATACGGAACTCAGCGCCAGACGTGATTATCATGACGTCCCATTGACACTTAAGGATGGCCCGCCAATCACCACCAACACCGACACCAGTGACCGAGGAGTCCAACAACAGGATGCGCTACAAAAGCTGGACATCGGCCAACATATTAAACGCAACCGCAGCAGCGTCGCCGATGACACAACAAGGACGCGACGGCCACGAAGGAAGCGCAATCAGCCGGGATGGTTTGGCATTTCCCAGGACCACGCCTTCAACACCATCACCATCATCACCATCAGGATCAGCAACAGCAACAGCATCAGCATCACCATCCCCATCCAGCCACGACTCGACAGGATGTTTGCATCCAGCCGCACACGTGGCGCGCTTCCTTTACGGCCAGCAGAGTCCTTGTTTTTAAAGCGTTCCTTAAATTGCCGCACTTACCATCAAAATTGGCGTAATGAATCCGCGAAAGTTTTTGAGTTCGTTCGCTCAGTTTCGAAACTTTTGGTTCGAAAACTTTCCGAAACGCGATTATAAATTCGTAATAAGCGGGTAATTTTGTGCATACGATTATTGTTTTATGAGGATACACCAGAGGACTCCGCCGTTGCGATCGAAGTTTTGAAGTGCATCCTTAAGATTTTTTGACACTTGAGGTACGAGTATTTAACCCCTTATTTACTCCAAATATTATTTTTGAAAACTCATCACATATTATTGTATATATTTAAAGAAACACAATTGAGAAATTATTTTTTAAACTCGAATTTTAAACTCTGAATATTTTTTGGGATATCTGTAAATGCAAAATTGTGGTTAATCAATTTCTCAAGAAACTTTCACGGCAATGGGAATTCAATTCCAAAGGCTTTTCTAATATTTCCCTGAAAAGAAGCGAACAAATATTGAATCGATGCGAAAACCTTTGGGTGGAAAAGAAAATGGAGTCTTTAAGACACCATAAACCCACTAATGGCCCCGACGAATGGAGGCGACTGGGCGAGACAAATGGAAGATGTGTCCGGCCGGCCCCTTTGCAATATATGCCGGAGAGCTGGCGAGTGTCGGGGCAGCCGGAGAGTCCGAGCCGGAGAGCTGTTCCAGTTGTACTCGACGGACCGCAATTGCTGGCGACATTTGCCGGACATTTACCGAGACAGCGGCATTTTATGCTCGAAAACAATGCGAATGCAGGACACAGAAACGGATACGGATGCGGATGCGGATGGAGAAGGGTTTGGGAATGGTTGGGGGTGAGGGAGATGGAGAGGGGGTTGTGCAGCAGTTGGACACTGGGGCAGTGGGCGAGCAGACACTAAGCAGACCGTTGACAACGTGGCGTATGAGCAACATGTCCCAGAACATTGTTATCGGACCCCATCCTGTACCTTTCCCCACCCATCCACATCCCCGAATCCAAAACCGTATCCCAACCATTTTCCACCGTTTGCCACCGACATGTTCTGTTCTTCGTCCTTTATTTGGGTGGAAAATTCTCGGACAGGAACTTCTTCATTTACATGCATTACAAACGTGGTCCATTTCCACGACGATGTCGCGACCAGAGTCCATCCATCAAGGGCACGTGCTCCGGGGTTCCTTTTCGTTAGTTTTGCATTGGGTTGGAGATGGAGATGGAATTTGATCATGTGACTGTTGCAACTCCCTGCACTCAGACATTCAGACTCCCGGACTCCCGGACAGCCACGAGATTTACGTGAAAATAGTTTTTTAAGTGATTTTCGGAGTGCTTTCCCGACACTCCAGCTGGTTTTATGAAATTAATTTGCGCTCCGCATCAAAAGCCAGGAACCCTTTCTTAACCCATTGGATTGCACTGTTCCCAAAATCAACCAGCGACATTTTTAATTAGTTGGAAATATTTTAAAATTTCATAATTGTTATTTTCACTACTTTTCCAGAAAGAAACAAATTTAATTATAATTTTTTTCTTTGAGAATAACCTTTAGTTTATAACTTAAACATCTATAAAATATGATGGAAAATTTTGAGAATAAACTTTTTATATTAATTAAAGATGTCTAGCAAAGTTCCCTTCAAAATCAGAAAACTATATAAGGGATTAAGCGGATTGAGATAAATCTCCCTTCATTCTATTCTTGTTTGTTTTAAAATGCAATTAACAAATACAGAGACTTTAATTTCTTAAGGAAAATGTATTTTGGCCATTGTGTATCCGTAGCTTTTAGCGGGTTAAAAAAGGACCTGGGCAATCTTTTTACTTCATCTGCTATCTAAATCCTTTTCAATTAGATAAATTAGCTGGCCACAGATTCGTGAGCACCTGAAAAACTTTCTGTGGACATTTCTCCGCTCTCGAATCTGTCTGTTCGCAATTAGCCTGGTCACCGTAATGCGGTGGCTCCGGCTCCAGCTCCGGCTTTCAGCTTTCAGCTCCGGAATGATGGCTTTGGGATCATCCGAGTTTCGAGTGGCTCCGATGGTGTAAATATTGTGGCAGCTGTGCGTGTGCGGAAAGCCAAAATTGGAGGTGGACTGGGTTTTATTTTTTCGGATGGGGGTCGGAGTTGGAGCATAGGGTTGGGCTACTGTAGAAACACAAAAAAAAAAAAAACAAGAGATGACAATGACAATGAATGTGCGAGGTTGGGCTGGAGGGTGGGGGAAATCCATTTGATTGATTGAATTTAAAGAGCAGCGACAGCTCCGAAGGCACAGGACCGGGACAGGGACAGGAGCGATGCTCGATAATGATGATGATGATGGTGCAGCGTTGCAATTTCCTCTATCTTTCGGAAAGTTCAAATCATTAGAGTGATTAAAGCCCGGGCTGACATGGCAGCAGTTGCTTTGACTTGGCTCCTTCCCTCGGACCCTCGACCCTCATCATTTCTGGGAAAGATTCCACGGAGCGAACTTTTTTCACTGCGAACAAAAGAATTTAACCTCTTGTATATTTTTTATGTTTGCAAACCAACTTCTATTAGCCATTTTATTTCTCCGTTTAACTGTAAATACTAATAGCAACAAAAAAAAAAACGATGACATCGGTAGGGCTTTATTTACATTTTATTTGATATCGTTAATTGAATATTGTATTTGTTTTGTTACCACTTTGAACACACTTTTTTTGCTAGCTACATTTTAAGAGAACATTTAGCGATTTTACTACTAAACCAACAAAAGGGAATAAAGAATATATATATAATAAAGAGGAGAAAAAAAAGCGAAAACAAAAAAATATGGTAAACAATGTGTACTATAAGACAGCTATTCCTAGGATTAAGTTAAATGTATGATAATTTTTTTTATGAAAAACATATATACATAAATACTAAAAGTATCAAAATGAACTACAGAGAGCAAAACAGAGAAGCAGAAACAGAAACAAAAACCGAACAGAAAACAATTAAAATATTTAAAATCTTTATGTATTCTTTTTTAATGACTGCAAGCATTGTAATTGTAAATTGTCGAGCGACAAAAAATGTATACACATACGAGCATTAAATAAATACTAAAAACCAATTGACAAAAAAATTGGAGACGAAAAGCGTAGATTTAAATAATAATGGACACGGCGAAAGCGATATGAGAGCTAAAATTTATGTTAAGCGGAATTCAACGAGCGATTGTTTCCAGTGTGCCAGAGGATTTGTATGTTTGTGTGCATGTATAAAAACTGAAATGCGATCAAATAAAATTTCATTTTGTGGAAATGTGAAAAGCAAGACTATATTTCTTTGGGGCCTGTGCTGGAAAATTATTTAAATCACCATTTATCGTACTAGAACATGGTTAATGGTAATGATAATTCAATTTCAACTTCACTTAACCAACATGGCGGATGAGTAATTTTCGTATATAAGAAAAACCAGGATATATATGAAAAAATTGCTTAAATATATTAAGCGATAAACATACTTTTTTACCACCCCTTCAATCCACTAGAAATGATAGCAATGGATTATTTTGTTCAGTGTTCAGAGGGCCAGCTGGAAACTATGCTACACTATCCTGTGACCCACTCGCATCCGCTGCCAAGATCAGCCCTAAAGTAGGCAACCTTTGCCGGAGAGTGCGATAAACACGGAAGCCCAAGCGGATGGAGATGGAGATGATGACGATGACGATGGTGACGATGACCCAATTAGACGGGAACAGAACTCACACACTTCAGCCTCGCATAATTAAACGGGGTATCAGGCAAACGAAAGGGTATGATGTCACTGAGAGGCAACAAAAATATATTGAAAATGTTTTTGGGTTCGGGTCACTCTCAAAATAAAAAAAAATAAATATATTAAATATGCAATATAATATTTGGTCTTCTAAGTGTGACTACTTAATATAATATTTATTATTTCAAACCTAATTTAATATTTTTATACAATCAAAATATCATTCAAATACCAAAGAATATAAAATTTAATTATTTCTTTAAATTACTTTCTTAAGAAAAAGGAGAAAATTTTGGATATGGTATGATTTGATTTTAATAATTATCTTCAAAAACTTGTTAAAAAAAATACAAAATATTTGTAAGATATAAAAATGTCATAGCAAGAACTTCTGGTATCTATAAATTCGTTGCCATCGCAGCTTGTATCTGACAAATGCTCGCTATTGCTGCTGCTGTCGCCGTATCTGTATCTGTATCTGGGAGCATGCTGTGCGAAATGCAAATAGGCGCGCTTCACTTTTGTTAGCCGTAGATTTATGCACTCAGCCGGAGTCGATTCACCAATTCACCGATCCACCGATTCACCGATTTGCTGATTTGTGGCCAGCCGTGTGAATGCGTTGTGTGTTTGCCCGATGGGATGGGATGGGTTGATGATGACCACATATAAATGTTGGGCAGGGGGGATGGCCAACTGTAGTCGGTTCCCAAGATGCCATCCGCTCAGTACCAGCTGCAGCTCCACTTGCTGCTCACCATTGCGCTCCTTGTGGCTGGACAGATTGCTCCGGTCCTGGTGCCTCCGAAGGACCTACAGACTCCGAATTTCGATCAGCAGGGGGAGAGCTTCGAGAGGTTCGAGAGCAAGGAGAACAGCGCCGAGATGCGGGAGCAGCTGAAGCAGCTGTTGGGTGACCAGTTGGCCAACGCCTTTGCACCACTGGCGACCACGCCCTTCTCGAATCTGGCCCAGAGGCAGCCGGGCATTGTGGCCCCCACCTCGGGTGAGGAGGCCCGGTCTCAATTCTCCGACGAATCGGACTCCAACGAGGCAGCAGAGGAGCAGGAGGAGGAGGAGGAGGAGGAAGAGTCCCCCGAGGAGGAGGATGGCTCCAGTGAGGAGGAGCCTGCTTCCCAGCCCACTCCTCAGCCCCAACTGCCCCCACAACCTCTGCCCCCACCCGTGAGTCAAGTGGATCAAGTGGGTGAGGGTCAGGTTGAGGATTACAATGCTTGGCGAGACAACTTCTACGACCTCGAGGAGGATGGCAGCTATGTCTTTGGGTGAGTTTCTTCAATACAATTTTATTAGAATAATATTTGTTCATATTTTAAATTGGTTTATCTAAAAGAGCCAACAAATTTGCAAGCTATTTTGAAATTAAAATTAAGAATATTGTAGCATTCAAAATGAATCTTTAAACTTTGAATTTAATCTAGATTAAAGCTGTTTTCGTGCAAAAATAAAAAATAATCAATTGATACAATAGTATTATAATTTATGATAATTTTTAATTAGCTAATTTTTGCTTAATAATCACCAGATTCAAACAGAAATATATATTTAAGCCTTAACGTTTCCAAAAATACTTTAAACCTATGATTTTCATTCTTTTTAATAAGTATTTATTTCATAGTATTTAAATAATGGAAGGTTATCACAATTACTAATTAATATTCTATAGGAGAGACTAATTTAATTTGCAACCTTTCATAAATATAAACAATTAATATGGAGTAATTCCCTTAACAATCGAACAAAATTCTCAAAAATCAGAGAGATTGCTACTTAAATTGTATGTATTAATACTTTTCCTGATCCATAATACCAGTTACGCAATTCCGCATGGAGTTCGTCGATGGGAGAAGGGATTCTACTTCGAGGATCACCATGGTCGGGTGGTTGAAGGCTTCTATGTCCAGCCCCGTCATGTGGCCCTAGGATTGAGATACGAGCTAAGATGCTACCGGGCAGATTCCGAGGGCTATCATCCACTGCCAGGTGGGTGAATATATTATTATTATTATTATTTATATTCTTATTTTTATTGTATAATTATAAACAGTGGAGTTCCTTCAGAGCCCGCCAAATGTACGGCGAGGTGAGGATCCTCAAGTGGATTGCTTCAAAACCTTCGATGGCAGACGAGCCATCGTCTGAGGTAATCAGTAAAAATCACCTCGTGAATGTTCGAATATATATTACCAAAAACGAAAAACCAATTTCTATGTAAACCAATCATAATTCGGCATAATTTTGTACGATAAACAAGAAATGTTTGCATTCGTAAAATATATTTATTTCGCTAAGCCTAGTGATTGCCTACCATTATTTGCTGTATTGATTTTTTTTTGTGCACGTTTGTAAATATTTTATGTATATTAAAATGCTTTTAACTGATGGATTTCATGTTCAATCAGAATCAAAAAATTATGAATTAATTGTATAATGTATTCGATTGCCACGAATACTTATGTATATTTGGTAGATACACAAAACAACAACAAATATGGACGGTAAAATGAAATTAAATTTTGTCAGTGATAATTCGAAAAACAAATATTAAGTCGAAATGCATCACAAATATTACGTATACGTCATTTATTCAACATAATATATTTGCATGGAAATCAAAACCTATTTTCGGTATATTTGCTTATTTAAAGAGCTCATTATTTAGGCAACTTTCTGTTGTTTATTTATAATTTTAAACATTTTCTAAGTAACTAAAATTGCAATTCAATCCACGAGCTATGATGGGGAAAAATGCAATCTTAACCGATTCCCTTGACGGAAGTTCAAAATATGGAAGTTTCCCCAGTGTTTTCCCCATTTCTTTTGCCAGATCCTTGTTCTCGGGATACTTTTACCCTGAGAAAAAAGCTGAAAAACAGGAAACCGAATCCCATAAAGAAGTGAGAGCATAAGAAGCATAACAATCGCTTTAACGAATTTTCGGGTCTTACCGTACAGTCATCACTTCCTTGTTTGCTTTATTTCACTGCCGCTTTTCTCATTTCTGCTCCGGTTTTTGTTTTTTGTTTTGTTTTTGCTCTTGCCTTTTGCTACTGTTTCAAGTTTAATTCAAATGGCATTTCGAAATACTTTTTATTTGTTTTTATTGTCTTTTATTCTGCCCCGGCACACTCTTTCCCTTGCCAAACGAGATTTGTAGCTGTTTGTAGCTGTCTGTGTTTTCTCTGTACTTCTCTGTGTCTGTGTGTGTGTATGTGGGTGAGTATCTGTGTGTGGTTCGTGTGGCTTTTGCGGCGTCCCTGGTGGCTCGGTGGTTCGCCGTGGTATTCCCACAGTTTTCAATTTTTGGCGATTTGTTGCGGCACTTAACGGTTGTTTGTTAGCTGTCATTGTTGTTGCTGATGAAGCGCCTTTTGTTTTAGCCCCCCCTGCCCCTGCCCCTGCCACTGTCCCTGCCCCAGCCCAAGCCCAACTATATCTTTTTCTCGTTCACCATCGCCCAAGCCCAGTACAGTAAGGCCTTTCTAAAGAGAACTCAATTTTCGGGAGTTCAATATTTCACAATATACAAAAGTAAGAAAAAAAAGATAATAGAATCATATCAAAAAATTAAATTAAAATTGTACATCTGAAGCTATAAAATTTAATTTATATCTTGTTAAAAATTGGTAAATAAATATATTTTTACAAAATTTTTACAGCTTTTAAAATATAATACATAATACTAAATAAAATTAAAGTCAATTTTCTTGAGTTTAATACAGTTTAAATATATAATATTCACACTATAAAAAATTTAATAAAAAAACAGTAAAAATACACATTTGAAATTATAAAAGATATTTTTAAACTAAATAAAAATTTCTAATTCGCTTTATAATTTAAAATATTAAGGAATTCCTAGAATTTCGCAACTTAAAAATGTACTTACTAAATTATTTCCACAGCTTTATGTTCAAAATAAAATTTACAATTAAATATTTTTAAATAAAAAAGTACATAGTATTAATAGTAATATAATTGAATTGTTTTCTTAAAATATTTCCAAAACTCGTAACCAATATATTTTGTTTTGAAATCAGTGACTAAATTGAACAACCATTAGGGGTTCATTATATTGAGGCTAACCTGTATTTTACGTTTAATATTGCTATTGTTGTTACCAAGCGACTCAAGACGGACGCACAAATTCTGGGCAAATTGTTTGGGCCAAGTCGCCAGAAATGGGTTGCCCGCATCCGCCAGGATCTGGGATTCCAGATCCGCAGCCCACTTCCACATCCCACAACCACGTTCAGATACAGATTCGCGGGTCCCCGAAGTTTGCCCGGTTGTGGCTTAAACACGAATTTGCCTAAATCAACAAACGGCGAGCGAACAGAACGCAGATAAACCGACGGCGGCGGGCGCAACCGTTTTGAGACTCCTCTTTGCATTTGAAAAGTAAAAAGTAACAAGATTTCATTGTAGCTCATATTGTCTCGTCTATTTGCATATCTGGCGCGTGGCTTTATAACGCAAACTTGCCACCAGCCCATATACGGGTGTAAATAGAAGTATATAGTGTACAACAAAATACATACCCATCCACCTTTATCTTACATAGTTAAAGCGAGCGAAAGAGCCAAAGAGAAGTTGATGACAAATAAACAGGTTCATTTTGCTTTTTAACTTTTAGCAATTGATCGTGTTTTGTTGTTGTTATACCCTTGCAGAGGGTATTATAATTTTGACCAGAAGTTTGCAACGCAGTGAAGGAGACATTTCCGACCCTATAAAGTATATATATTCTTGATCAGCACCACCAGCCGAGTCGATCTAGCCATGTCCGTCTGTCCGTCTGTCTGTCCGTCTGTCTGTCCGTCTGTCCGTCTGTCCGTCTGTCGGTTGCTATGTAAACTAGTCCCTCAGTTTGAAAGCTATCGGGCTGAAACTTTGCACCGACCCTTCAATCTGTTGCAGTTAGTATATAAGTCGGAACGGCCGGAATCGGAACACTACATCACATAGCTGCCATAGGAACGATTGGGAAAAAATGCCAAAATTTCGGCATTTTTAAAGATATTTTATTTATTTCTTGGTAAACTCTATTTAATAGCAATTTTAACATATCTTGAAAGTTTCATCAAAATCGGACCACTATATCCTATAGCTGCCATAGGAACGATAGGAGAAAATGGGTCATTGAGCATAACTCTTGTGTTTTTCAATACAATTAATTCATTCTTGAGAAATGCAGTTTTCATAGACATTAATGCCGTTGAAGAAAATTAAAAACCAAAGATCGGATCACTATATCCTATAGTTGCCATACAATCGATCGAACAGTTTAAAGGCAACTGGTCTGCAAGGGTATTCAAAGCTTCGGGTACCGAAGCTAGCCTTCCTTTCTTGTTTTTTATTTTATTTATAATTATTTGCATGGGCGTGGGAACAACAGGTAATACGCATAGAAATCGATATTTAATATGTTTTATGTAAATAAATATTGAATTTATTTTAATATATTCACATTTAATTGAAAATATATGAAAATTATTCAGCCAAGTTAAACTGTTGACCTACAAGTTTTATAACTACCAAAAAAATTACCATAAAATGTTTTTGTTAAACAAAGAAGTTTCAGAACCAATATTTTATTTATTTTTTTAGAATATTTTAAATTTAAATAAATTACATTTATTCAAATTTAAATGAACATATATGAAATTTACTCAGTCTAAACTGTTAAGCCACAAGTTGTAGAACTACTTAAATATTAAAATAAAACGGGTTTTAAAGAAATAATTAAAACAAGAAAGGAAGGCTAGCTTCGGTACCCGAAGCTTAGAATACCCTTGCAGACCAGTTGCCTTTAAACTGTTCGAATTGTATGGCAGCTATAGGATATAGTGATCCGATTTTTGGTTTTTAAATTTATAAAAAAGCTTTAATGTCTATAAAAACTGTTTTTGTCAAGAATGAATTAATTGTCTTGAAAAACACCAGAGTTATGCTCAATGACCCATTTTCTCCTATCGTTCCTATGGCAGCTATAGGATATAGTGGTCCGATTTTGATGAAACTTTCAGGATATGTTAAAATTGCTATTAAAAAGAGTTTACCAAGAAATAAATAAAATATATTTAAGAATGGCGAAGTTATGGCACTTTTTCCCAATCGTTCCTATGGCAGCTATGTGATGTAGTGTCCCGATTCCGGCCGTTCCGACTTATATACTAACTGCAACAGATTGAAGGGTTGGTGCAAAGTTTCAGCCCGATAGCTTTAAAACTGAGGGACTAGTTTACATAGCAACCGACAGACGGACAGACGGACAGACGGACAGACGGACAGACAGACGGACATGGCTAGATCGACTCGGCTGGTGATGCTGATCAAGAATATATATACTTTATAGGGTCGGAAATGTCTCCTTCACTGCGTTGCAAACTTCTGGTCAAAATTATAATACCCTCTGCAAGGGTATAACAAAGACTGAAACATCATTATTAAATAAATTTTTTTTTAAATTTTAAATATAAATAATTTAAATTTAAACAAATTTATATAAACATAAATGCAAATTACTCAGTCTAAACTGTTAACCAACACATTTTAGAACTACCAAAAAAAAAATATCAATAAAATGGGTTTTGGTATTCAACAAGTAATTAAAACAAACAAGTATCAGAGTTTTTTTATTTAAAGAGACCCCAGAGTATTAAAATTGACGTTCGAAAGGAAAGCAATCCTTTTTAAAAGTTAATTGCGTTTCGGCATCCCTTTGAATTATAATCATTTCCTTTTACTCCTTTTCATTTATAGCGCGGCTACGAGTACTTTATTCTCAGATACATTGTAAGCTCTGGGAAACTCGCCGGGGAAACTGAAATGCATACGACTAACGGACTGCTCCGACCGAGATTTGAACTAATTCCGCTTTCCCATTTCCCATTTCCACACATTTCCCGCTGGCGACTGAGTAATGTGCAACCTTTCCGCTGAGTCCGCCGAAAATGCGGTTTGGTCAACTGAAAATCATGAAGTAATCAACTTAAAGTGAAACTTTTCCCGGGGAAAACTTTTGCAGCCACCGAGAGCCGGACAAAGATGCGCAGTTACAGATACGGGTTTTAGAGATACGACGATACGAAGATACGAAGATACAAAGATACACAGATACATGGGCCCGAGATACAAACTTGCCTATAATTGAGCAATTTACACCACAACAAGATGGGCTAGTTGGACGATGGCGGCGGACTTTTGGGGGTCAGTGTGTATGGTTATTGTGTGTGTGTGTGTGTGTGTGAGGGGGGAGTGGAAAAGAAAAGAAAGGAAAGTTTGCCGGGAGCATCAAACAGTGCTAAGGAATGTGATAAAAATGCCGAGATTATGTAACCGAAATACTTTTAAATCGAAATCGAGCAATATAAATTCATGGCTTAGACACTTGAAAATGCCAGCGACGGGTGGGATTGGGCGCCCCGACTTGGCCTTCGGGTGAAAAGTGGGGAGTGGGAGTTGGGACTCGGGCTCGGGCTCGGGATTGGTATTGGTATTGCTATTGGGCTTGAAATCGGGATTGGGTTGTTTTTGGCCATCGGGAAATGGCGAAATGGTAGATGAAATATCGAGAACACACGCAGGGCAAACGCTGAGTTTGCCATTCTCTGGTTTGGCTCTAAACAATATTTTATACTTACTATATATATGGCTGGAAATATTTATTAGTTTGTTGTGTGCGCATCGCTCTTCGAACCCCGTTTTTACCCCTTTTTACAACTTTTTCCCCCGTTTTTGCCCCGCTTTTTTCCTTTTTTCCAGCTGCTGCTGCATTGAACCTCCTTTTTACGATGCCTCTGGCATTTACATGCGAAATATTTTAAGCGGATGCCATTAAGAGTCAAATGAATGAATGTATATAATACGATAAGATCGCCTCGGACCCGTTAGCCGGCACCTTAATGCCTTCATAGTGAGCGATATTGGGAGCGCAAAAAAAAAATATATATATATATATACAAAACGAGCGAAACGAAATCATCGTCTGTTTCCGAATAAATTTTTGCATTTATTAATTACGCATTCGGATTGACGGACTCGAGAATTTAATCTGCCTAAGTGACTTTCCTCCAAAAAAAATAAAAACTCTTAACCCTCTGCCGGATGACGTGGCTTCAGGGACCCCCCTCTCAAATGTAATCCAAAACTCGGAGAGTTGGCGATCAATCAAAACCCACTTATGGAATTTTCCTTAATGAACCGATCATTAATTCTGCCATAATTTATCAACAAATTCTTTAAATTTAATTTATCAATTAAATCGCATTTAGCTGTTAATCAATCTGAGTGAGAAGAGCATTAATCTTTGAATTTATTGGAATGACAGTCAACAAACAAATGAAACAAATTTATTAATACTTTTATGCTTATTTGGGAATTTAATTAAAATGGAAAAAAATATTGAGGTTGTAAAACAGTCAGAGATTCAAATAATTCTGTCAATGAAGGAAAAATATTTGTAGTATATGAAAAACTTATTTACTTTAAAAATGATTACATTTTGCTCTTTCGCTTTTATTAATGTTGTAAAATGTGATTTTTAATTAAATTGATTTATAAATTAAATACTATATTAAAGGTCCAACTACAAAGACTTGTCACTGTAAATAGAGCTATTCTAGTGGTCAAAAATAAATAAAACTTTCCTCAACTCATTCCACAATATTTTTAATACTTCACCCCTAATACCCAGATTTTTGTTGTTTTTTTTTGCGCAACCCAAAAACAAATACGATTGAATAAATCTCTGGGAAAAACTAGCACTTCATTCCACACATTCTTATTAAACAATCAGGCCCCTGTCAAATCAAAGTCGTTGCAAACAAAGCCAAGGGAAAACCAACATAAATATTTAACCCCGCCCGTGGAGGAGGGAGTGGGGACTGGGGAGGATTGAGGAGTGATGAATGCCAGATGATGTCTGGCATTTATCACACACTCGTCGGCACACACAAGGGTTAAACAATTAGGGGCAGATGGCGACGCCTACGCCTGCAATCACCAAAATCGATGACCAACACCGGAGAACACAAAACCAAATAAAAACAAAAAAAAACCAAAAAACAGAAACCGAAAAAAAACAGAACAAAAAAACGAAGCCCGAGGGGGAAAAACAGGGCCAAAAAGATGGGCCAAGTCGATAGCAATGTGGAACGATGGGATGACGCGGCTGGTCAATGAACCATGTCCATGTCGATGCCGATGTCTTTGACTTTGGGCCGCCGCCTGCCGCCTGCATCTGGGCCTGACACACTTCCTCCGGCTCCGGCTCCGGCTTCGGCCCGGCTTCGGCGCAACAAACAAATAATCAAACAATCGGACAAACAAACAAACAAGCGGAGTAAACAAGCCCCAAAGACTGACTGACTGACTGACTGGCTGACTCCAAGGATCCAGTCCTCCTCCGCCCCTGCCCCAATAATGCTGTCAAAATCACAAAAGGCACCGTGACGCCTCACAAAACCCACAAAGAAGCGTTCTTAGAGGGTGAAGATGAGGCCAGAGATGGCGCCTTCCAGAGGGTTAAATTAAAAATTTACTTCAATAAAAAGCTAAAGTCAGAAAACCATTTAAATAATTTTAAATGTTCCCTATAATTTGGGGGAACTCTCTCATAAAAAATGGTAGATTTAAAAATGTTTGTCTTTTTTTTAAATGATATATAATGTATGCATAAAAATTAAGAACAAATTGTATTAACATTAATTGCTTTAAATATTTTTATAAGAAATATTTTTGAGGAACTCTCTCATAAACCTCTCATAAACTCTCTAATATCAAACACAACCATAAATAACAAAATTCTTGAACTTTGAATTTAATTTATGCTTCAAAAAATCAAAATTTTTGTTTTCATTTATTTTTTATTGCATTTATTTTGCATATTTTTGTAAGGAACATTTTTGAGGAAACCGCTTAAAAAAAATTGTTTTAAAAATCAATCTGTTTTAATATCAAATACAAAT
>JAJJHY010000307.1:1665984-1703566 GCA_021224005.1 Drosophila setifemur
TATTATATTTTAACAAAAAAATTATAGTTTATAATTTGAAGTATATTTGTAAATAAATTTTAATTAAATTTAATATATCAATTTATAATTGAGTTTATTTAATATATTAAATTGACAAATGTATATTCCATTTAATTTTGTATAATATGAAAGCGACACAATATAATATCACACATATATGTTGTAATAATTGAAATTAAATTATTAATATAAATTGTTAAACTTCCTTATCAAAGAGTATATTCTCTCAGTGCATAACATTTTTTATGGAATGGAATAGAGCGAAACAGAATGGAATTCCAAATTCCCAAGTCAAGAGTGTGTGAAGGTTCGTCATAAATTTATTAAGTGCCAACAGGATACTCGAGGAAAAAAACGAGTTCAACGTTCCCCTGGACTTCGTCTGACTTGCAGAATTACTTTAGCTCACCTTTTTTTTTTTTGGAGTGACCGACTATTAAGCCATACAACATAAAAGGCCATAAAAATCATCTTAATATCGGATTGCAATGGACCCATGTTAATTGCAAGTCTCACCTTTAAAAATAAGAAAAGAATGATTTATGTGCATATAAAATTTAAATTGATTCCAAATCTGATTAAACACCCAAGTGTTGCATAAGACATTTCAAAAGAAATAACCAAAAACGTCAGCAACAAGTTTCCTCTCTAAAATGACCAGGAAATACCAGGGAAAAAAAAGTCCTAGAATATTTTTGCTAATGAAAAAAATTGAATTAAAAGTGAAATTGCTGAAAAGAGAGCTTGGCGACCATAGAAAAAAAAAAAAAAAAAAAAAAAAAAGAAATGCCCGCCTCGTGCTTTCGGTTAACCAGGAAAAAATATAGGAGCTGAAGGATGTGGGGGTGTTCCATGGCAGGGTCCATGTCCTTGGACACTTGACTCGAGATAGCTTTCCTCTGTCGCCATTGAGAAGCTGAGCTCTTTAGACTTTTGACGGGGCGAACAAGAAAAAGAGACTTGAAAGTACAAAAAATAAAAGAGCAGGCATTGTGGAAAAAGTCAATAGATTCATGTACATACTATATATATGTACAATCAGGCAGTGGATAATTTATATTTACTTACGCCAGTTAGATAAATAAAAACCCTCCTTTTCCCAGCTTTAATATCTTTAAAACACAAAATAAACGCAGATAAAAGAAAACTGGTTGACCGTTCGATTTTATGAATGTTTATGATTATTCTATAATATATATATACAATCTGAAATGTTTAATTTGCAGTATTTTTCTACCAACTATAAAATCTATTGAATATATATAAATAATTAAAATTTTCGACTGTATTTTATTTAAACACATTTTTTATAAGAAATATTTATTTATATTTATTCTAACAAATATAAATTTAAATCTAATTTATGTTATTTGCTGTACCAACTATTTTTATTATTTATTATTAATATGTTTGACTGTGCTTTATTTAAATACATTTTTTATAAGGAATATATATGTATTGATGTTTATGTTTATTCAATAAAATATAAATTTAGCTTTTCCTTTGGTTTTGAAAGATGTTATTTGCTATTTTTGTTATCATAATTAATATATTTGACTCTGTTTTATTTAAATACTTTGTTTATAAGGAATATATATTTAGCTTTAAAGTATGCTATTTTTCCTATTCTTTTCTGACTTCAACTGTTTTCTACTTTAATTAAATGTATTCAGATTTTGTTCTTTAAAACAAATTCCAGTAAATATCAAGATTGAGGAGTAATTTAGATTCCAACTGCTGCCCCAAAAAGTTAAGACCTTTCGTTTAGCAGTGATTGCTCAGTCTGCGAATTATTCCGCAAGATACACAATAAAACCAACTTTGAGAAGTACTTAAAGCGCCTTTGCAGTTCGACACGAACTCCCTCCCGGGAAATCCCTACTGAAAATCTGAAAGTCCCCTCCCTCCCCAAAAATCTACCGACAAAAGACGGACACTCGCATATATAGCTGGTAGTCGTTAAAATTATCAATGAAACTTTACAATCACAGTACGGGAGTGGATTTAGGTGCGGAGTCACTTGATCCAGGGCAATGGAATGGAAAATGCGGAAAAGGAAAAAAAAGCGACCAAATACAAGGGGAAAAGTTCAGGCAACTGCAGCAACTTTGTTAACTTTCACGCTTATTAAAGGAGGGGGGAATAAAAAAAAGAATGCTCAAACAACTTTTAAATCGATTAAAGACTCCAAGGAACCTTAAACATTTTCCCGGACCTGGGCCTGGGCCTCGTCAATGTCAATGCCAACCCCTTTTATTTTTCCATTAAATTCACATCACCCAACGAAAAATTATAAAAAAAAACCAACAACAAAAAATGCGGTCGAAAAACCAAATCTTAAATGCCTTGCAAAAAATATACACAAGCAGTTCGGTTATGCCTCTTTTTTTGTATTTTTTTGTGCTGTCCGCCCGAAATATAATCAAAAGGCAATAAATATTGCAAATGTGACAAAGCAGGCAAAGTTTAACTAGGACATCTACCCCCCAGCCGAGGACCTCACTTCTCCGAAAATGGCTACAAAATGTTTGCATGCTGCGGTAAGAGCAACAAACAACCAGAAACAGCGGCAGTGGCGCAAAAAAAATGTGTAAACCAAAGCCAAAGGATGAAGAACAAACAGAGGTGGCGAGGACACCAACAAAAATGAGCAAGGACGAAAGATTAACTTGGCCTGACCAAAGCGGAAAATACTCTAGGAAAAGCCGCAGCAAATTCGCCGACGATCGAGGGAAAACCCTGGAAGATAATAAATGGAGAATGCTGAAAATTTCAGAGTGCATTTTGAAAAGGAAAATTTCATAAACTGTAGGTAAACTACATTTTATTGGTTTATATTTGTAAAGTGAGGAAACTTATTTTATTTTTTACCAAGAACAAGGAAAATATTTATTAATTATATCCATCTTTATTTATTATAAATGCAAATTAGTTTATTAATATTTTTTAAATAAAAAATGCATCCTTTTAAAATATTTCAAATACCTAAAATATTCAAAGGAATTTATTTAATTATATTATCTATTTAAAGATTTCTCTTGAGGAGGTTAAATAAATTTCATTGGAAATATTTATAAATCATTTCAAATAATATATATTGTAAGTGCAAATTAGTTTATTAATATGTTTTAAATAAAATTATACCATATTATTCACTTTAAGTTTTCTCTTAAGGAGTTAAAATAAATTTCATTGGTTTATGTTTTTCGAATGTTTGGAAACTTATTTTATTATTTACCAATAACAAGGAAATATTTATAAATTATATCAATCTATATATATTATAAGTGAAAATTGGTTTGTTAATATTTTTAAAATAAAATTACAACCTTTTAACATATGACAAATATCTAAGCTTTTTGATGGAACTATTTTATTTATTTTATGCACTTAAAGTTTTCTCTAAGTTTTAAAACTCCGAATTAGCAACAGAATTGTATTCCTTTCAATTATATGCCAAATGAAGCTGGCATGCAAAAATACCTTTCGGGAAAGGATAGCGAAGGAGGCTGTCCCCAGGTTGGTTCCTTGGGTCGGGGGTGGTGACAAAAAATTAAATATAAAATGCAAAAATGGCTTTTAAGCAGCGAATGTCGCGTTTAGCTCCGCGGCTTTGAGAAGGGGGTGAGGAGGGGGCAGTGTCCACCTGGGTCGCAGGACACATGGGGCAGGTGTGTGTGTGTGGGCAGGATGTGCCGAAAGGACATGGCTGTTGTTTGCCGGTGGAGGAAGAAGAAGGCAGAGGAAACGAAATGAAATGTAATGGAATGGAATGGGTGATGTGTGCAGTTCATCAGCGACCGCAGCAAAAGGCAGAGATCCAGCAAACACGAAAAGGACACTCTGCGTCCTGCCAGTTAACCATCAAAAAAAAAAACAAAACAAAACAAAAAAAAAGAAGAACAAAAAAGGGAAGGGAAAGCAAAAGGGAAACAGAAACAGGAAACAAAATTATCATAGGGCTGGCTTAGCAGAGTCAAACGAACCGGAAAAAGGTTCATTAAAAATGAAAATATGACGGTGGAGGTGAGGGGGGGGGGAATGGGGGAGGGTAATCAGAAATAATTTGGAATACCGAATCCAAGAGTCGAGGTTACCACACAAAGAGTGGAATCTCGCCCAGCTCACGTGCCCGTCTGCAGCCCTGAGCAAATTATGAAGTGCAAGCAAATTGCATTCCTCCTCCGCGGGGATTTCATTAATGTTATTTAGTTTTTTTTTTTTTCTCCTTGGAATGCCTCTGCCCTAGCACCTCTAATGATATTGCCGGGCCCAAGTTGTCCCCAAGAATCTGTGTGTCTAACTAGCTGCCTCCGCCTCCGCCTCCGTCCAGGAGGAGGCACTTCCCTTTGGAAAAGTGCCACATCCTTTGTTTATGCAAGCGGAAATTCATTATTTTAGCGTACATGCCGCAAATTATGCTATGAACTTTTTCACCTCCTGTGGCAGTTTTTTTTTTTTATATTCCTCCTCGTCGCCAGTCGCCCAGCCAGCCAGGAATTACCTTATTAGAGTGGATTAAATTCATCTGGAATTGCGTGCGAGTTCCTGCTACGGAATTTACATTTCAAATTGAATGCACTCACTCCGAGGTGCCCTCGAATCTCGGGGTATTTCAGTTCATGCAGCTCTTGGAGGAGCTCTGACCATTTAATAATTTTCCTCTTCCCCTAGAGAAACAAAAACTTAATTTTCAGTTCAAAAATTAACAACACAACTAATACAATTAAATGCCAATTAGCAGTCTGTGCAAGTTTTCTTATGAATATTTAAAGCCGAGCTCATGAATACTCAAAATCACAAATTGTTTCTTGCCAACTAAAAAATAAGAGACAGGTAATGTCGGCAGTTTCAAGTATATCTGCTGCTGAATTCTGTGCCACCAATTATTTTCACATTTTCAACCCAAAAAAACAAAACAATAAATAAATTGTAAACCAAAAAACCAGGAATTAACGAAGGAAATTTCCAGCCACAAAACAACTGTGGAATTGATATCAATTTTTCACGAAAATCGGGGATATTGTGAGTTTCAGGTTAGTTGGGTCCCACCAAAATAGCAACAGCAAAAAAAAAATACACGGATCAGCGGCATAATTTGTAGACTCATATTGAAAAACATTTAAAATACAAATTGAGTTCGATTTATTTTTTTGCTGTGCTTTTTATGCCCCTTTTGGTTTGAACCGAACATGAGACTATTTGTTAATTCAATGAATTTATTTTGCACGCGAAGGCCTCGTCTGCAGCAGAGGACCGGCTCCGGAACATTGCCCGATCCATGTTTCACATAATCACAGATACTCCACCACACACACACGCGCACACATTGATAAACACATTACAAGATATTTTGCATATTTTATGGGTTCGAGTTGAAGCGGCGAAGGCATATGCATTTATACGCATATATATATAGTAAATATATATAGTATGTGCGAAAATAAAGTCAGCCCGTGTTAAAATCTGTTTTTATGATTAATTGCCGTTGCGTTGGAAAATAAACCACAACAAGGACGAAGGATCAGGAAAATAAGCAGCAGCAGGAGAAGGAACAGCCGCAAGAGGAGCAGTTTCCGCATTTCAATTTGTATTTTCGCAGCAATTTCATTTGCACACGATTTCCCCTTTTTTTTTGTTCTTGTTTTTGTGGGCCTCTGAGTTCACATTTCACATCTGGGTTTTTTTCTTCGTTTAATTTCTGATTTAAGGTTGATCTCTGTGCAATCCAGCGTTAATTAATCTTTTAATATTTGGTTGGCAAAAATTCGTCGTTTTTTGGCCACCAAATAAAATTGAAGAAAATTGGGTTTTCTATTTTAAAAAATTATTATTTNAAATTATATAAATATTAAAATATTTAATTCAACCATCCTGCGTTTATAAATCTTTACATTTTTCGTAGGTACGTATACGTAATTTTTTTGTCAATTAATTTGCTTTCGAAAAATTTGATTGCCTATTTAAAATATATTTATGTAGCTGTTTATTGCATTTAATTGAAATATTAAAATTGTATATAAAAAATACGAAAATGATTTGTTGTCATTTAATGTAATATTAAACATTAAAAATTACCATTAGATGCATTTCTTTTAGTGACCCAAACCCGTTTTATTGTGTTCTTTTTAGGGCCAACCTCTCAAAATTTTTATTCCTCCTCGAAAATTTGCTGTTGCTTTTGTTTACTGAAAATTGGCGCGTTTATCTTGCATTATTTTGTGCACATTCGTTTCTCGTAACTTTCAGCCTCCATTGCAGTCACTTTGGCCGCCGCTGTTGCTAAAACGCATTCAGACTGAGATACACTGAAAAAAGATGCACAACAATTGTCACAGTTTCTTAAAAAAAATTTATCTGAAAAAAAAAATTTACTTTTCAAAAAATTTTAAAAAATGTTCTGCGAATACTTGTATTTTGTTAAGGTTTTGTTATTTTTTTTAATAAGCACTCATAAATAAATTATGAGCAAATGGAACGAACAGAGTCTATTTAGATTATTCAAAATTTTATAATGCCCATTTTTATTTTGCTGCAAAATTTCTAAAAATGTTAGCTCCAAATGAAATAAAATAAAATAAAATATTTGCTCTAAATAATGTGTACAAATTAAGTTTACTAAAAGTATTAAATAGAGAAGTCCCTTATAAATGAAATAAGCACCAATGTGAACGTTTAACTTTGATTCAAAAATAAGTTTTTTCCGAGTTTATTTTTGTAGCTCAGACTTTCGCCCCTGCTTCCGCTTCCTTTTTGCCTTAAGATATTTTTTTTTATAGGTGTGGAAGAAAGTGGCTAAGAGAGAAAGGGGCAGGTGGAGAGTGGGGGGGGGGGAGAGAGTGGCAGAAGGACGAACTGCAACTGGCATTTTTGGCGTTCCCGGCACGCGCTCACTAATTTTATTCCTTAATAAAAACCAAAGGCACACAATGCCACGTACAGGAGAGGAGAAAGTAGAGAAAGTAGAGAAAGGCCGTTGTGCACGTAGTTGAATCGGTATCCCCTGCCCTCTCCCTCCCACTCCCTGCCATTGGCCCCATCTGGGGCCTCGCTACCTTTGGCGAGGTTCGCTATCAAACTAGCAAAGTTCATTAAAGTGATAATTACAAAGGCCGTAAAGCGAACGACGAACGACCAAGACGACGACACGGAACGGATATACGACCCGGAACCTGGGAGCCTTGGAACCCGGAGAGGATGGAGCCCGGAGCCTGGAGCCCGGTACCAGAAACCAGAGACCAAGAACAGGACGAAGCTGCTGGAAAAACTGGTGGCAAAGGCACCACTATCTGGCAACGACGATGAAGAAGGAGCAGCATCTGAAGGAGCTGGTACCCCCGGGACTCTTAACCCTCTGCTGCCCGACATTAAACTGACACCAGGAAATCATTTATATATCTTTATCTGTTTATGCTCTACTCTTGGCTAGTTACTGGGCTTTCGTGATTTCATAAAAATGTTAGAAACATACTAAATTCTAAGCATAACTTTTGCGTCTAAAAGTTAAAATGGAAAAAATAAAAACTCCTTAAACTGTTTTTCCAATAATATATTTTCCTTTAAAATATTTTGGTGCTGACAAAATACTTATACAATTAATCAAAAATGTAAGCAGTTTGTATTCTTAATTCCTTGTATCTTAAATTATAGAATGTTTTGTAATAATATTTATTTTTATATTTTAAAATCGTTTTTTTTTATTGAACCATGTTTATAAGTATAACATTACTTTGGAATATATAAGGTGAAATAATCATTGTCGGGAAGGGTTAAGAAAACACAAAATCTTTCCTCTTTTGAAATAAAAATAGTTTTTTTAATTTCCCACATTTGTATATATATATTTTAAATTTAAGAATTTTCTTTAATAATACTTGTTTTACTTATTTCAATTCGATTTATTTATTGAAACATGTTTATTAATAGTACATTACCTAACAATATATAAAGTAAAATTACCAGTAATTTCCAGGAAAGGTTTAAGAATACACAAAAAGGAGGGAAGTTAGTCCTTCGTCCTTTCAAATACAAATAGTTTCTCAATTTACAGCAAATGGGGCGAAGCAGGTAGCGTTGATAAGAAATTCGCGAAATGGCAAATTCGTGTTCGATTCTAATTGCCAACTCTGAAAGCAAAATGAACAACCGAGCAAAAATCGTTTTCAAATGCATTGAGAGAAGATTGAGATTGAGGAGCAGAATATGAAACAAGGTCGAAGAGGACTTTAAATAATCATAAGCCAGGCAAAACCCCGAAAAATAAAAACAAAAATAAAAAACTATGCACAGCTGCCAACAGGCTGACGCCGAAGGACCAAGAAAACTTTGCGGCATAAACAACAAACAATGGGGAAATCTGTGGGAAAATCGGAGGAAGGAAAGCCATAAACTACAATTGAAAGAAACAACAATGGCAGCAGCAGCAGCAGCGGCAGCAGAAGCTAAAAGTAAATAAATAAATAAATACATATGCAAAAATGTTGAAATGGCAAAGGATTGGCCAAAAGTGAAATACTTTGATATGCATCTAAATGGCATCATCAGCATCATCCTTAACCCCCTTCTGCCCACGGGGCTCTCAAGTGTGACAGCAGCACCGAACACCAAAAACCGAAGACCGAAGATAGCAATCAGTGGCGATGCGATTGAGAAGGCCACAGATACGAGTGTATCTGCAAGTATGGGAATCACGCAAAATCACAACAAATACAATCGAGAGGCAAAACAAAAACAGTATAAAGAACCGATCAGCCTGCCAGCAAAAAAAATAAAAGATACATCTATGCATACATATATATTAAACGGAAGTCATAACACCAGGAGCGACAAACAAACAAACAAACAAGCAAATACTGCAAATCATTTTGTGGGCATTACATTTTATTTTGCCATTCAATTGCCAAAATAAACAGTGGGCTTACATTCTAAAGACAACAAAAAATAAAGATGAAATATTATTTTTTATTTGGTTCTCATTTGAAACAATATTCTGGGCGCCAAAAAGTATTTTGTATATTTCGAACATTAGTTTTTAAATTTATATACAACAAAAATGTATTGTACAAAGAGTTATTATATTAAATATTTGTATTGTATATTTATTTGAATCGATACTACTTATGATATATAATATGAAATATATAACATATGAAATAAAATATCTAATAGTTTGATTTTAGCTTTATAAATTTTATAAATAAATAGAAACAGAGTAGTATGCCATTAAATATATAAATCAGTAGAAATTCAATAGAATCTCTTCCAATATCCAAACAATAAATAAGTTAAAAAAAAGACAAAATATGTAAAGTTAGCTTCTCCATCCGAATTGGGATGTATAATATAATTTATTTAATATTTATTATATATATTTGATATTAAATATTTCTTTTAAATAGTTAACTAGCTTTAAAAATTACTTAAATAAGTAGAAAAACAGAGTGGTATAAAATGACACAAATATATCAGAAGATACTCATCAGAATCCCTTCCCCAGTTCAATCAATATATATTCCTTATTCGGCTTCACAATTTATTCAGTACTAAATCAGCTATATAAGTTACAAAAAAAAAAAGGAAAAATATATATATATACTCGTAGTTCGCTTCTCCATCGGAGTTAGGACACAGTGCCCCAGTCACTTAAAAATCCTCATCCGCTCATCCTCGCTCCCATATTGCCCGCTTTTGTGTCTTTGTAATGCAAATGTTTGGGTAACCCGTTCTGGTGATAGTGGAGTTCGACTGCGGGGAGGCGGAGAAAATGGAATATACAATGTCCACTGATGGTAAACTCAGTGTTGGAAGGAAGACTCTGTATGGGAGTTACTCCTCCACTTCCACTTCCTCACTCACTTTTATACACATTGTAGCCGCGCTCATCTGCGATGTAGTACTGCGTCTGGATTTGATTCTTAGGACCGGGAATGGGCACTGAGTTGTAGCCCTCCTGGACATTGATCACCTGATCCCCCACTTTCTTCGTGTAGAGCTTCTTATAGTTGACCAAGCCATTACTCATCACCAGCCTGGAATATATAAGGGTTTTTTAATTGATTCTATAATAAAAGAATGATTTGTTCTTATGAGATTTAAAAATTAAATTTAACTTATCAAAGTTTCTGAAGTAAAAAAATAGATAAAATGTAAGAAGTATTTGATTAAAAAAGTATTAAATAACATATTGAATTCTAAAGGTTTCAAAGAGATTAATTTTATTTAAAAAATGTTAATTTTACTACCTTCTAAATAAGTGTAACAGATATTTGATTACAAAAATATACAAGTATTTAAACACCTCAACATTAAGAATGTATAATTAAAATATAGAATTCTATATTTGATTAAAAAATTTTTTTTTAAAAGTATTTAAAACCAAAACCATAAAAATTCAAAATTAATATATTAAATTTTAGAGGCTTAAAAAAAAAGAAATGTATTTTTAAACATATTAATTTTACTAATTGTGATAAACTGTTAAATTATAAAAAAAATGAGTCAGAAAATTCCGCTGATGCATATTTAAGTTATTAAAGTTAATCTTAGTGAGTGTTTAAAATTTAATTGGAGCTTGTAATTTTAGCCAGTGAATTAGCCCTAATTAATTTCCCTGAGACATTTTTAATTGAATTTGATTTTTAAATAATGTACGAATGTATATGAATATTCCCTCGCACTCACTTGTATTCCTCGGTGCCATTGGGATGGATGACGTGATAATTTTGCACAACATAAATGGGCGTGGGTGTGGGCGTGCCGGTGGGATGCCAAGTGGTGGTGCTCGGCTTGGTGGGTGACCCTGTCACCGGAGTTGGTGGTGCTGCGGTGCTGGATGGCCCCAAATCATCGAAGAAATAATCAAGATTCTCCTCTTCAAAGTCCATTTGCGGAAATACGACCAATTGATCTTCATACAATGGCCATATTTGCTCAATAGGTGTCCCAATTGTGGATGCAGCGGGAGGAGGGGGGAATGTTGTTGTTGTTGTTGTGGATGTGGTGCTGGTGGTACCCCTGGTAGTTGTGGTGGCCAGTGGTGGACTGAAGTCATCACCATCCTCAATGTCAGTGGGCCAAACAACCAATTGTATCTCATAGATGGGCTGGCTATTGGGAGTTTTCAAGTGGCGCTGCATCTGCTCCTGCCCCATCTGCTGCTGCTCCTCCTCAGCCTCTTCATCCGGCCCATCCTCCCCAGGCTTATTAACTGGACCATCCAGCAACTGCCCCTTATTGGGGCAGCCTAACGAGTCCATTGTCGCCGCATCGAAAGTCAATTTGCAGACGATGCGTTGGCCATCCACTCGAGCTTGAGTTGCGGCCTCTGGTTCTGGCCCAGCCAGGGAGGACTCCGTATGCGGGTTGTACTCGGGGACTGGGTCCGGGATTGGGTCCGGAATCGGATCCGCTAGCAGCAGCGGGATTAGTGTCGCCAGCAGCAGGAGCACCAGCAGCGGATATTCCGGACGGATTCTGATTGACGACGACATGACTCCGGGTGTCTTCCTCTGCCTTTTGCACGCTGCCAAAGGGCTGCGACTTGTATTTATACGAATCAACAGAACGACTCAACTTCCAGGCCAAGTTGGAGTATCTGCTGCAGCTGCATCGATTTAATCAGCACTTTAGATACCAGATATAATATATATATACGTATATATAATACCGTTATGCGCCAGCAAACGGAGAACGAACGAACAAGAAGGGAACTCAATAATCTGGAGAAGTGGACGTTCAGTGGAACAAAGATTAACCCTCGAATGGCCAACAAGTTTGGTAAATGTTTGTTAGAAATAATGATGTCTTTATTTTCTATTGAACAAATTAAGCTTAAATAATTTTGAAGTTTTAAATGGGAAATATGTATATTTAAGAAAAAGTTATTTCCTATAAAAAAAATATCTTCCATAATAAAACTATATATAATATATTTATTTATTTACAATTAATTATTTATAATAGATTCAAAATGGTTTTAAATAAATTTATTATTATTATTATGGTAATTTCAAATTACTCGAATAATAATAACTTAAACACTTTTAAGTTTGCATCCAAAGGGTTAAAATGCATTTTATAATGCCCAAAAGATGTTAAAATTGGGAAATGAATATCCAAGGGATTCTGAGGTGGGCTCTGGTGGTAATAATTACCCCGTTTTGTGGGTGCTTTGGTATATGTGTTTATGGATATATACATATGTTGCCAGAATGTGAGTATTTATGGTTGTTTGTTATGGAATTTGCAAGTCCGTTTATGTGCGAGGTGAACGCAGGTCATTGGTATAGATTTTGGAAACAAAATATGCTTATATTACAAGTCTTATTTCGTTTAATAAATATAAAGAGTTACTTAAAAAAAAATAATAATAAATTTGGTAAACTACAAAATTAATTTAAAAAAGTATCAAATTGTCAAAAGAAAAATATGTAGAAAGAAATAGAAATAAAAATTTGTTGTTAGAAACTGAAACACTCTCAATGATCCCTTGTTTATAATCTACCTAATTTATATCGAAGAATATTTAATTGGTGGTTGATTAAAATAGAAAACGAAAAATCAATTGAATATTAATATTTAAATTATCAATTATCTGCCTTTTATTTTTTTTTTATAATATTCTCTTCATAGTTCATAGTTTTTTATGAGATTTTTCAAGGAATACAAGTTGGTGGGTGACCCTTGGATTACCATGGTTTTCATTAATTTTCCTCTATTTTTTCTCCATTTTTTCCTCCCCTTTCTTCGATTCTTTGATTGTGTACTGACGAATCTTAATATTTTTTTATTCGTTCGTATATCAAAAAAAGATACATTTGCTGCAGTAAAGTGCGAGTATTAATTATAAAGCTTGCCTTCGGGGAAACCGGTTGAAAGTTTGAATCATGTCAGTTGTTTAATTTAGTCGTATTTGGTTTTTTTTATTGTTGTTTTCTCTTTTTTTTTGTTGCCTCCCGTCCCCCTTTACTTTCAAGGGCAGCCTGCATATGTCAGGGCAGATTTGTAATCCAATTTCTATTTAAGGGAAATCCCCAACACACACACACACACACACACAGCGGGCGTCTTTAATGTGTAATTTGTCAAAAACTTTTTTGATTTATGAGTCCACAACAGCAAGCGGCTGTCAAACAACTTGTTCACTCCACTTTGCTGCCACCGTTCCATTTTCCTTTTGCCATTTTCCTTTTGCCATTTTCCTTTTGGCTTTCTTCGAGAAAATTGAAAATCTCGCCCAGAAATTTCCATGTGAACGAAACATTTTATTTCGCCTGCTCCTCAGTTTCAGTTTCCATTTTTTTCAGTTTCCCCTGATTCCATTTCTTTTTTTATTTTTGGCACAAATTTAATTTGATTTGATTTTTGCCGCTGGACATGGCAAGCCCCAAGCAATTTGTCAAAAGTGTGTACATTGTGTGTGTGTGTGTGTGTATTAAAATAATGCCATGTGCTTTTAATAAAGGAAAAAAACATTTTTTTTAAATCATTTGTGATGCATAAAAAATAAACAAAATAATGCCTATTCATGGAATTAGTTGGATAGGCTAAAAACAATTTATAAAAGTCCAAATTGTACACTTCAGCACTTCAAATCGAAAGTTTAAGTAGGATGCAAAAGCATTTAACATATTTTAAGCAGATACAAAATTTAATTGAAAGCGCTTCAATTACTTAAACTTAAGAAGCTTAAGAAGCCAGGATGGGCATAATTAATTTATAATTTCTAATGCAGACGAAGGCTTATCCAATACATGTTGTTGAGATATTGAGAAGAGAGGCATCATTCTGATACAATTCCATTGTTATATCACATTCTATTCAACTTGTGTTTGTATCTAATGTGTTGCCTCAGAAATAAATTAATAATTCATTATATTCGAAAATTTGTATATTTTAACAAGACAAAAGGATTCCTCAGTGAAGTGTCTTCCTTAATTTCACGACTTTAAGAGCGCTCGAATTTGCTTTAAATATATAAATAACTATATAGTCGCTAATAAATACTGACCCAATTTTTCGATGTACACGAAATCCTGTTTTGTGAGCACTCAAGTCATTTTTTAAGAACAATTATGATGCCTGGCAGATCAGGTTTCATTAACTGCAACGAGCAAAAATCCAAATAAGAACTCTGAGGAAAATCGTTAAATTCCGGAATACAGGACCACAGCAAAATCATATATAAGAACTGTTCAATCTGAACTCCAAATCAAAGCGAATCAAAGAGTGGACCAAGAACCAAGCTGAACAATAAGTGAAATATATTATATAGAAATTTGATTTCAATTTGTTGGGAAATTTAGAACCATTCGAAATCATTATGGCCAGAAAACTGCATTTGACTTGCCTTATATTTATGGCTGTCATAGCTGTGGGCATGGCTCTAACAACAACAACAACAAAAGCAACCTCAACCACAACTAAACCCATGCCAACCACAACCGAGAAAAATGTTATGGAAACCCCCGAGCGACGCGACAAACGCCAATTGGTAAGAAAACACGTTAATTCAAATATTGAAATTTTTGAAAATTCAAACAAATAATAAAAGAAAAAAATATCAATATTATTTATTAAATTCTTAAAGTAATTTAAAATAACATTTAATTATTTAAATTCAATTGGTTCACAATATTATTAAAAATAGTATTATAAGAATTGTATTTTAAATCAGAGGATAACAATTTTCGAATGTAAGAAAGGTTCCAATTATTAATTTATCACAACTCTGGAAAAAGAGATATTCAAAAATGAATACCTGTGAAATATAATACATATTAAGTAGGTAATACTTTATTTATTATTTAAATTAAATTGTTAAACAAAATTTTGAAAATCGTATTTTTAATAACTGGTTAACAATTTGTGAATATAAAAAGTGTTGCTATTATTAATAATTAATTGAAACGCTATACCCTAACTCTATGTTCTATATTCTTAAAATGATTAATGAAAACTTTTAATTATTTCAATTGAATATTATAAAAATTAGATTATTAAAATAGTATTTTAAGTAACAAGTTAACAATGGTTGCTATTATTAACAATAATTAATTTAAAACTCCCGAAAAATGCTTTCTCCTGCAGACCTCCAATGGCGTGCACACCAGTTTGGCTGGTTCGAATGGCAATTACCCGATATTCTTCGATGGCCTCAACGTAAATCCCTCCCTGCAGCCCATCCAGCAGCTGCCTCCACTCCAGCAACTGCCTCCCCTCCAGCAGCTGCAGCCATTGCAGCCGATTACCGTGGTGACGCCGGTGGCCTCCAATTCGAATGCCCAGAACGGACAGCAGTCGCAGCAGCCCAGCTGGTTCCCCGGATTTGGCCAGAATCTGCCCATCATCGGCACTTTGGTGGGCAGTCTGCCCAGTCTGATCAGCGGGCTGGGACTGGGCTCCCTGAACGGAGGATTCGGCACCCTGGGTGGCCTGAATCTGGGAAATCTCGGCCTGGGCGCTGTGACGCCTGTGGTTGCCACGCCGGTCCTGGCGCCAGGTCAGAATGGCAACTCACAGAATCCCGGCCAGGGCAGTTGTCCGCTCTCCCAGAAGCTGAGCTGTCGCTGTGAGCCTCTGATGCAGCTGCCCGGATTACAGGGACTGCAGGGATTGCCGGGCCTGAAGCCCACCACGAATCCTTTGCGATCTCAGCTGGTGCAGATCCTGCGGCAAAATGCCCGCCGCAACGACGATGGATCGCAGGAGACGCGTGTGATCCTGACCAGCGGCCATGTGATCTATCAGCGCACGGCCAAGGATCTCGGCCAGAGCGGCTATTTCGCAATGAGGATTCAGTCGGGCAGGTACTTCAACATCTACTACAGCGTCAATGAGAAGGAGTACACGGTGCGGGCGGATGTCAAGGATGCCCCACCCGCCTCCAATTTCGATGACGAGCTGAGTGGACAGCTCTAGACAGGATTATCCTTAGGGGCGATGGAGGGGTGAACTATATATTTGCAAAAATTGAAAGGGAAATGAAGATGGGTTGGAATTTTCAGAGATGAGAAAAAACTACCTGGACTTAAAAAATATTTTAAAAAATATTCTAATATGTAAGAATTTATTGGACATTTTTTTATAGAAGTCTGAGGAAAGTTATATGATTTTTGCATTGATAAAAGTTTTTTTTTTTTGAGTATCGATTAAAACTACATTAAAAAAAAGTGAGGAAAACTTTTCAAATTTAAGTAAAAATATAGACAAAAGAAAGGTTTAAAAAATGATACTTATGCTTGTATTAAGTAGTCTTCCATCTTTGCATTCTACAATGTAATCCAATATTCTGGCACCAAACCCTTTGAATATGTGAACATTTCCAATCGCCATCAAACCCAAATGCAATCTATATGGTCCCATATGTTTAACGATCCTAATCTCCTCACCCTCACCCTCATCCCATTATAATATTAATCTTTTTTTTATGGATAAACTTTTTTTTTTGAAAAACTACAACTACAATCTAGCTGCGAAAGAAATAAACAACAATGAAACACATTTCCAGCGATTGCTCCTTGGGGAGGGAAAGTTGTGCTCCTCCCGATGCAAAGACAAACATTCGAGGAGGGGGCGACGACAATAAAGTTCTCTTTTATTGCCATGGATGGTGTCAAAGGTTTTTCAAAGGGGAGAGTGGGGAGGGTCGATGGTCTTAACCCATTCAACTCGAAGCCCTGCCAAACTCAAGCTAAATTAAATACATCTCCTTTCGAGGAGATCAAGCAAGATGTAATTACAAGTTCCTCTCAGCTCCTACTGGAAAATCTCGGCTCCACTTGGCCACCAGTTGAGTCTTGGCCATCGAGAGCCCAAAAAGAGAGCAACAAACAAAGAGCTCCATGGCCAAATGGAAATTAAGCTGTAAAATGCCACATCCATACACAGCACAAAAAAAGGGTAAGAACAAAAATTAATTTAATGTACCAAAATTAATACCAATAATATGTATACAAATACGAATAATAAATATATTTACATTTAATTTGGTATATAAATAACACAGAAATATTCGATAAATTACCAGCATAAATAAATAAATAATATTTTTTGTTTTTCCCATTAACCTTGACCACTTCATATTTTTTTAAAATTATTGTATTACTGCCTAAATGTATAATATATATTTTTTTAAATTGATTTAAATTAATTCTTTATAAATTAATCAGGTATAAACTATTTTCAAATTTTGTAATATTTATGTTGTGAGTGTTTTTTAATTTTCAAATTTACAACACTTTTTCCTCTGTGCAGGAACTTTTCTCTCTCTTCAGATACTTCCCTTTTTCGAGTTGAGAGCTGAGCTGAGAAGTTTCGCAATGAGCCGGGAAATGGAAACTGCCAGCATATGCCCGGAAAAGCTGCAGTAAGTGGAGAAACCAAGCCTCACAAAAAGCCAGCGGGGCAAAATATATAATTAAAAGTTGCCTTTTGTGCGAATTTTTGCCAAGTGGCAGCCGCAGTTTGATCCATTCAAGAGGCGATTAGTACTCCTGGAAATTGGCGAAATGCGGGAATTTAGGGTAACAGATACAGATTCGTCTATGCCGTCAATTAAAAATAACAAGAATTTTGGTAAATATTTTATTAATACCAAATATCTGTATAATTTAATTTCCCAATTGTGTTTATTGAATCGTTTGATTTTTCGTTGCGTTGATTCAACCTGATCCTGACCCAAATTCCGACCATCCTTTAGACCGCTTCCTGCAACTAATTCAAATGCCACATGTGAGTGGAGAGGGGGGCGGAGGTGCTGAGGGGCGTGGCCGGTAATGAAACCACATTCCTCTGGGCACACGAAACTTTTTCACAAATCATAACTGGGCCCTGGACACACTGTGCACGTTTTTAGACCAATCCCCCATTCCCAAAACTCTTAACCCTCTTTGGACTCCCCCCTTTTGATCCCTCCCGATCCCCCCTGGAACCCCTTTAACCGCCGCCTCATTGGTTATGCCAATTGCAAAAAGTCCGGGGCAACAATTGAAATTGCCGGACTCGTTGATGAGACTTTAAGCTGTGGCTGCACCAGCCCCGCCCCTAATTACGTATTACCAGATGACTGCCATTAAGCGTCCGCCCCTCTCCCCCCCTCCTGCCCCACCGACTACGCCCCTGTTTTCCCCCAGCAACCGTAGGATTTAAAGCTGAAGGCATCTTTAAGAGCCACTGCCAAGCTGCACTTGCACCACCCATCATTAAATGCCCAGAATGCTCTACATTCGGTTTGCTTTGGTTTGTTGATGTTTCTGTTTTCACTGTGCGGGGCGGGGAGGGGTGGGGAGGGGTTTTCCAGGGGGGCGGTCAATGGGATCCCGATGAGGTTAGTGGTGGCAGTGGGTACACTGCAAAAAATCACCTTAAATGGGTTTAAATTAAATATATTTCTTTGGGCATGAATTTTTATTGTATTTTTGAGAGCTCTTTAATTTTATTTACAGGTATGTATAAAAAAATAACAGAAATGTGGTTAAGAACCTTAATTATTCATCTGAAAAAAAGGGTGGCATTTTATTCAAAACAAATAAAATGTGCAAAATATCTGTCAAACCCTAAAGTAAAGAAAAAAATTGAATATATAATTAGAAAAAATAGAATTGTTTTTCCCTGTCTATCCCTCATTAGGCAAAAGCAAATTAAATACATTTCTTTGTTCATGATTTTGTATTGCATTTATGAGAGCTCTTTAATTGTATTTACAGTTATTAAATAATAACAGAAAACTTACAGCTTAATTATTAATTTTATTCAAACCAAAAAAGTCTTCTAAATATCAGGAAAAAAAATGTAATTTCCCATTTTAAAAAATATATATTTCCAACATATATTTAGATGTTGTTTTTTTGCTGTTTATCCCTCATTAGGCAACAGCAGACTGGAGAGTGGAGCATCCTGGCCAAACCCAACCCAAACCCAACACAACCCTTGGTAACCTAAAACCCAGGCCAAGCCCGTCGCAACCGCAGACCAACGTGAGTGACCGGCGACGGACGATGGTCTATGGTCTATGGTCGATGGTCGATGGTTGCGACTAGACAGCTGGAGTACGTGTGTGGCATGCCCCCAAAAGCCAGGCGGGGTCGGTGAGGTGCACCCCCTTTGGCTGTCCCTGGCTACCTTAGAGAACTGCCGCATTGTGTGGCCAAAAAGCGAAACCGCTCCTGCAACTGGTCCACAGAATAACAGACTACATTTAGATCAAATATTGGGACAACATATTGATTTTATTTTAAACAAAATTGGAAATATTTAATATTAAAGAAATTAATGAAAAGAAATTACTAAAAATTTGAAATAATAATATAAGGAAAAATATTTTTTAAAATGTTATCAAATAACCGTTTACTAAATTCCACAAATCCCAAAGAAGAGTTACAAAAAAAAAAGGTAATAAAGAAAAATAAACTAAGGGCCAAAATCTTCTTATCCTGTATTTTTTGAGTGCAAAAAACGCAGGAAAAACATCGAAAAGAAGCGAACTTACAAAAAAGAAGGGATAAAGAGAGATAGTTGGTTGGGGCCAAAACGGGGTTTTGGTTAATAACAGGACGAATTTAGTTTTTTTGCCAAAATGAAGTTCGTTAAACTGTACAAAAAGTGGAACAAATATAGGGGAAAAAGATAGACAGATATAGTAGAAAGCCCCTTATTCTCATTCATAACTTCAATTAACTACAAATATTAGGAATTTTTTAGAGTTATTTAACGATTAATGAAGCAAAATTAAAAAAAGCTTTAACCCAATCCAGAATAAATCCCCATTGCATACGCATTAGAGGAAAGATTTTATTCAAGTAGACTGGATTAAGACAACTTTGTTAATATCTCGGGTAATTGGTTGGCAAGTTGTAGATGGAAGGGGCGAAATCCGGATTGCCCTCAAGAATGCTCAAAGCTTACAATCCCCCCTCGCTTTGGGGAGCTTGGCGAGCCACTGTAAACAGGTGCAAACATTGCACAGCAATTTCACCTTTCCCCCACTTTATTTCCCTCCGCCCCCCCGCGCACTCAAATAGTTGTAAATGGGCGAAAGAACAAACAAAAACAGAGTTTCACTTAACCGCTCGCTGAGCAAAAAAAAAAATGGTAAATAAAAAATCGTTGAATAGCAACAATGCTGACGAAAATGCGAAAAAGTGGCTGTGGAAAACAGAAACAGTAGGAGAAAGGAAAAACAAATGCAAAGCCAGCGACCGCTAAATAAGTGCATGGGAGTGCATGGAAAACTGAAAAGCGGATTCAAGAAACTTCGGATCGGAGAAACAAATAAAGGATCAACTGATGTCCTGCAATCCGGCGAATGGGGAATTATTGGTTGCCATTTAAATGTGCACATTAAGGCAATGAAAGGGTATTAAAATATAAAAACATTTTGAATCGTTTATGTTTTGATTTGCTTTAAATTCTTAAATTTATTTAAGCTATAGAAAAATTATTGGTGAAATCAAGCGTAAAATATGTTAAACTTTTTGTTTCTTTGTAGATTTTCTAAATAATTAATTTATGGTTTAATTTTAATTTCGTGACTGAACATTAAAAATTGGGGAATAACCAATCAATTTCCATAATTTTTAAAGAATATATTTTGTGAAATGAAGAATATAGTTCTAAGACTAATCTATTGTATTATTTTATTTTATTATTTAACTATAATTCATAAAATTGTTAATGTTACCTAAAAATTGATACGTATCGAGAGAATTATTAATCACTTAATGAATAATTATCACATTATTATTATTTATGCTATTTCTATTCACTTCTTTTGGCCGCATTCAAAACTATTTCTGCCAGAATCACAAAATGTGTGATAATTTCGGCAAGAACTCCAAGAAGATCTGATTCACCAAAGGTTCGGTTCCACCCCCGGGCCCTGTCCGGATCTTTATCGGGAACGCGGGGTTTGATAAGTCCTATCAATGAATCGAGCGGAAACACGAAAAGTATATTAGAACGCCCTCAGAAGACAGACTCATTGAAACGCCGGAGCTGCTCGAGAAAGGACGGAAAAATGACAGGTAACCAGTCTAGCTGAACCCTTAAAAATAAATTCAATTACACTAATTAAATATTTCATTAAATTAAATTAAATTATTGAGCAATAAAAATGGTTTAAAAATCCAATTATTTTGAAGAAATAATCACCCAATTTTTCATTTTTCATTGCCAGATATTCAAACAAATTTCCATTGTAATGTTGAAAACCAAACTATTTTCTTAGGTATTAATAATTATAGTAATTATATTGATATATTAAAATTAGCTAAATATAATTTATTTACTGAAAAATCCCAATAATCCCCCGATCCCTGCAATTCCACAGACCACAGATGGATGCACTTCAGCCACGGCACTGTGCCGCCAAACGCAATTGTGGCCGGGCACGATTCCGACGGGGACACGATCTACGTGGGAAGGGCGTTCTTCAACAACGACATGCTGCCGGCGAAGGTGATACCCAACAAGGGCAAGGCCTACGTGGCATATGCTCGGGAGGAGCACGAACTGGAGAGCTACGAGGTGCTGTCCGGCTACAACTACGAGTGGCTGCCGGCGGAGAACGGAGAGGTGCCGGCCGGAGCAGTGAAGATCGGCCAGAATGTGGACGGTGAATGGCTATATGCGGGCAGGGGCTATCATGCCGGCAGCCTTACCGTGGGCAAGGTACATCCCTCCCACGGCTGCCTCTACATTCCCTACGACTCCGACGAGGTGAAGATCTTTGGGTACGAGGTGCTTAGCCAACCGGAGAGGTGGATCGATACCACGGCCACCAATATCCCAGATGGAGCTCTCCTCGCCGGTCACGACTCCAATGGGGATTCCATCTACGTGGGCCGCGTCTTCCGGAACGGAGATCTCCTGCCCGCCAAGGTTGTGCCGGCCAAGGGCAAGGCCTATGCCGCCTATGCCCAGGCGGAGCACGAGCTCACCGATGTCCAGGTGCTGACCGGTTCCGGTTTCCGCTGGGTACCCGCCTCCCACGGCCACATCCCACCCGGGGCCCTGTCCACCGGTCCGAATGTGGACGGAGAGTCCCTATATGTGGGTCGGGCCATTTACTGCGACAGTTTGAGTGTGGGCAAGATTCATCCATCCCACGGATGCATCTACATTCCATACGGTGGGGAGGAGGTGCGCCTGGAGAACTACGAGGTTTTGGTCCGCATTTGAATCTGGGGTAATCTCCACCAGCGTTTTTTTTCAAATAATTTATAAATCTTTTTCTGTAAACTCAACTAAATACTAAATAAATATATGTAATTTTTAAACGAGAAAAAAATTTATTTAAAATGCAATAATTTTTTTATATTAGTAATTTGGCAAAAACAAATATTGCCCTTAAAAATGCCAACTCATTGACACAGTTTTCACATACACAGAAAAAAAAAGTGCGCCACTAATGACCACGCGTCATGGAAAGTTCAAGCGCACATCATTCAATATTTAAACAAGCTTCAACGCTGTTTTTTCTGTCGGTTATCAATTGGCCCTTATCAGCTGATTTTGGCCATAAATTGCCGTCTACTTATAGCATAATTAACCAGTCTGACCGAGCACCGAGCAACGAAGGCATTTGCACTCGCGCAGTGACTACAAAAAAAAAACAGAAACACTCTTTTTCAGGTAGGGCGGCTCGTAAAACGCAATCAGATATCGTTAATTGATAAAGATTTTGAAGAACCTGACTGAAATTTCATTCAAAGATTAACTGCGGTTGTCGGGATTCCCCTTTCAGTTGTTATTTGTTATTATTTATATTTTTTAACAGAGCTTTAATCGTATTTTTAAAGGTTGCTTTGCATGATTGGTATATGTACATAATTTATGCTCTTTACATTATTAAAAAAACTATAATAAAATAATTTCTGAAAAGTATTTATAGTTATACTACACAAATAATATAATTAATATTAAATTTTAGTTTATTTTTAACATAGAAAAATAAAATTCATGAAAATTGTGTGTAAAATGATATTCTACATATCATCCCTAGCGCCACCTATACGGCATACACTTGAACTTGTCACAATGTTAAGAAAAATCTTGCCAAGTTTCCTTTGTCGACGATTTTAGCGACCTCTATGTTCCGGTATAAGTTATTAGAACACTTGGCTAAGCTTAGGATTTTCGTCAATAGGTGTCCCTTCTACCCATGATATACAATTAAATTCAACGGAAATATTTAAAATTAAGTTTATAATAAATAAATTATTAAGTAAATAATATTGTTAATATTATTAATATTATTTTAAAACATTGAAAATGTTACGAAATGACATAGAAATTTTAAATAAAAAAATTATGCGACCATTTCCTGTGTACGGTATTTGTGCGGTATATTTGGAATATAAAATTTAAAACTTAACTTGGCGCCAAACTTTATTTTCATCAAAAACTTAACATTTTAACATAACCAAGAGTTGTAAAGTATTGCAAGTGTTTTTCTATGAATCTTTTTCCAATTGTTAATTATTGTTTACCATTGTTGTGCCCCTTGAACCAAACCAACGCCCCCTTTAATACCAAACAATCATTATGTTAAGTCTCTGCTAACTAACAGTAACGGTCGTTTCGCTTAACATGGACCATGGCCAGTGTGGCCGACCAAAGATGAGCCCCAAAATACCAAACCAAATATAACCGAACCCGGCGGCTGTCCCACCAGTATCTCTGGGTCACTCTAAAAACTCTGCCAAGAACGGACGTGTTTCGGACGCGGATTGCGGATTGCGGATGATTTGTTGCGAATTTGCAAGCGAAAATTACGAAAAGCCCGACACACGAGCCAGATAGAGTGAGTGCGCTGCATTTGTTTACGACTCGCTGGGGAAGAGGGACGCGTGGCGTGCGTGTGCCCGTACGTGTGCGTATGTTTTTGTTTGTTTGTGTGCGTGCGAAGAAAATACAACAAGTGCAAATAGCGATAACAACAACAGTAAGCATTTGAGCATTAGGCAGCAGCAACAACAACGGTTTACCAATCAACTCCTTTCCACACCAAACAACCACAACAACAACAGAGAGAGGAGAGAGTGCGAGAGCGGGAAGGGACTGAGAGCGGTATTTGTTGTTGTGGGCTTAGTTGTTGTTGTTGTTGTTGTGTCCCCAACTGATAGCAATGATTAATGAGTAAAGCCTAAGCGGCTCTCTCGCAACGAATCAAGTAAATATACCGCCTTTGCCGCCTAAAATCCAATCAAATTATTACAGAAATTGCCCCCTAGAAAATATGTTTCTTATCTCTATCGCGGTGAACTCTCACCTAGCGATCAAAGTGTGTGCGTGTGTGTGTGTGTGTTTTTTTTCGTGTGATTTTGAACTCTTACTTTGGCTACGTCATCGAAAAGTTTGCTGCGGTTTTTGTTTTTGTTTGTGGGCTCTTTCTTTTTTTTTACCGTATTTTTGTTGTTCTTGTTTTTGTTTTTGCCTCATCTGTTTTCCTCTGTTTCTTCTGCTGCCGCTGCTTCTTTCCTCCTTTCTTTCCTTCTTTTTTTTTTGCATCGGCAAGCCGCATAATGAGAGTGCTTCAATTTCAATGCAGTTTCGTCGCTCGCGCTCTTTTCGCTCGCATGTGTTGGTGTGCGTGCACTGCGGGAAAAGCCGCGTAGAGAACCGTTTCACGATCATTTGCATATTTTCCATGTCATTTTCTTTAATGGCCCACCAAAGATGGGGAAACTTTGATAATAAATATGATTCAATGGCCTTTGGTTCGTTACGTAGAAAATTTTATTAATCATAACTCGAAGATCATTTACACTATATGACATTTTTCCCTCTGTGTATTAGGTTTTTTTTTGCGGGCATGAGAGTCTCCAGCTGCGTCTCCTTGTGTGTGTAGATGTGTGTGTGTGTGTTGTGTGTGTTCTGTGTTTGGCCGTATGGTTTTGCGAGTCTGCGATTTGAAGTTGCAGTTGCAGGGGGCGCTTCATTTGTTGGCCGCCCCCCATTTGCCACTCCCCTCTTGTCACCGCCCCCCCAACTCATACTTGCCCCACCCCCTATTTCTCTGTGTCGCCCGTCGCCCTGCCTTTGGGCTAGATTTTCGTTTTATTTTGTCAAAGTTTGTTGCACTTTTCGCAGTCAGCGCGAACAAGTCCTTTACATCCTGTCGCCCCCCTCTCCTCCCCTCCCCTTTCCATTCCTTTTCCTCGCACTTCAATATTTCGCCAGCAACAATTAGTCGCAGCTGCCTGGAAGTGCAGCAAAGCAGCGGTAGGAACAAAAGCACCACAGTGGTACCTCATTAGGACGAAAATATATCCACACATGATCCAACAGCAATCACAGACATTCGTTTGCAAAGCAAACAAAAAGATACAAAATGTATCTGAACTCTACAAATATTTCCTCACAATTATTTATAAACAACATATTACAAAATTAATTGAAATACTATATTTGCCATTTCCCATTTGGATTAGAAAGTTTTCACTGTTATTGCAACTAATCCAAAAATTTATAAAACAAATTATATTACTTTATTTAATATTAGAAACATCCATTTTAATTATTCCATAATAGTTTCTTTATTAGAGTTGGATTAATGTGTAATTCAATTAGCTTGGCAAACCATTACAAAATCAGTACATTAACTAAATGTAAATTGTAAATTAAATTAATTATTAGATAAAATCAATGCATTGGGTTGCTGTTTTCGAGGGCCACCTGTTTTTGCCGCTCGCTCACATATCTCTGCTCTGGCCTGGCTTATTTATGTACACATTTCACTTGGCACTTGTTATATTTATACGCTCGGCACACACACTTACTCTTACAGCACCTCCGCCCCAAACATTTTCCCTATTTTCCCCATTTCCCCCGCCGCTTTCCCTTGGCCGTGTGTCGTCATCAGTATGCCAGTTGTCACTTCATCTTTTTAAATGCGCCTCATGGTTTTCAATTTCGAGAAACAAGTGGCCCAAAAGTGCTGCTGCAGCCCAAGTGCCTATATTACATGCACCCCCCACATTTGCAACCCCGCCCCTGGATTTTTTTTTTGTTGGCCCCATCCCTCTTTGTCGCTGCACTGAAAGAATTATTTATTTTGGGTGTGATGTTGGGGGAACGATATTAGAATCTTAGGATTAAAATTGGAAAATCAAATATATAAAAAAACAGATCTACAAAATGTAACATTCTTATCCCAAAACTACTACTAAAGATATATCTAGTACAAGTTGAAGGTGCATCCGATTTTATAGTCAATGTGTTACATGACAAGGCATTCTGTAAAATGAGTTTTAGCCATATCTGTAGTTACTTTGAAATGGTTACATCTAAGCAAATATCGCTGAATTTAATTTAAACTGTCAGGTCCATTTGCATTATGAACAAAATGATTTCTGTGCACCCCCGGACTGTCATCTTCCGATGAATCCTTTTTGCTTTCGGGCAACTGCAGCCAAATGAAATTAGTCGTGGAGTTGTCTGGATTGGAGCGAGGAGCGAGACAGACGCACAGATGCAAACTCAATAAGCCAACTAAATGCAAATTTAGAATTCATCCATTCAACGCCAACACACTCTGACACTCGCACACACATTTCGCACACTTTTCCTCGCTTCTTTTCAAAGAAAACTCGTTGCAAAGTTTAGCCCATCCCATACCATCCCATCCCATCCCCTCCCCTCCCCTCCCCATCCCCCACCATGGCATCCCAAATTCTTTGGAGCGGTGTAAAATCATTATTCGTCACGCTCAGATTGCCATGCTTGAGCCAGCGACCAGGGCGACGTGTTCCCTCAACTCTGTCACACTCACCTGGGCCAGCTCTTTTGCATGTGGAAATTCTCAAGGAAAACTAACAGTTATGAACGGAACGGAACGAAACGGATCGGAGCGGGACGGAGCAGAGCGGTACGACAGCAGATGGTAGCAAAGGTATCGAGGTGTGAATCCACCTCAAAAATGGATTGCGCAATGTCAGTTTTCTGTATTTTTTTTATTTTCTAACTAAGAAGGAATTTACAATTTTGTATAATTTTCGGCAGTATAATATAAAGAATGGTAAAGAATGGTTAAAAATTTGCTATAATTTATCAGCTGTAGTATTTCAAGCTCCTAATGGTACCAATATTGAAAGTATTATTATTAGGTATTTATTATATTTTTAAGAAAAATTTAAAACACGATATGGACAGCTAATTAGATACTCGGAAGCAAAACCTTTCCAAGAAAGGAAAGTCTGTTTTAAGCCATTAACATTTCCGTTGTTTGATTAGGAGATTCAATTTCGTTGACAGTGATTTTTATGATATCCAATTACGTTATTGCGATACCAAATGGCTTTTTAAATTCCTTCGTGCCCGGCACAACAACTGATGAATCAAAAGCCAACCCACCTGTTGATACGGGCCAATTTCCTTTGGGGCAGCTTGCACTGACTGACCCAATGATTTCCGACGTCCACAACCCAATTCCACATTTTTCGCCAGTAAAATGGCAAAACGTGACCCACCGCCACCTCCTCTGCCACCTTCCCACGCGACGGTAATGGCAATTTAGGTCCGAACAAAAAAGAATGAACAGTGGAAATTAATTACGAACAAAAACATTGCGCATTTATCATCATTCATTCATATTAACTTGGCGTATCAGCATTTTTCATCATTCACTCAAATCGCTTCCCCCCAACAGGCCGGAAAAGAATAAAACGAAATGAATATGAAAATGAAAATTAAGGCAAATATACATACAAAAAAGGGCGACACGCTACGTTGACTGTTTGTACTGTGTTGGCCAACAAAAATTTTGACGATGGCCTCCAAAAAGGAACCAACTTTTTTTCGGATATTATTTTTTTTTTTTTTTGGAAAAGGATGAGGCTCCACAATTGCACAAATTGCCATGGCGAAGTGAAAGAAACAGTACGCAGAGAGAAAATTATATTAGTTTGCTTTAAAATAATATCGTAAAATATATTAATTAATGGGAAATGGTTAAAGATTACACATTTAAAACAAATATGTATATATATTTATTAAAACAATTTTATATATTGGTAATATTGTTTTAAAATCTGTCAGTAATTACTCAACTAAATCCAAAATCAACTGAAAACCTCAAGCTTTAATAATACAATTTTTGGTGATACTTTTTCCTCGGTGTTTGGGGACTGTAAGGAAAAGGAAACTCCTTGGCTCCATTAAAAGTTGGCCCATTTGACATCGGGCCGCGTTTTGAGGCCCGCTTTGTGCCGTGTCTGTGTCTCGGTCTGAGTCTGGGTCTGAGTCCGTCCCCGTCCCGAAAAAGAAGTTTTAATGGCCTTCCCTCAAATTCTTCTCCGGGACACGTAAGCCCTTTTGTCGAGCTTCTGCGCTTTGGCTGAGTGGGAACGACGCAAAAGAAAGCTCGAGAAGAATGCTGCACTGGGAAAAAAACGGCTGGGAAATTAGGTTAATGACATGCCATTTGGAAATTATTCAAAAAACTGAAAGCATTTGAAAATGATTCATTTCAAGCTCGGTTAAGTGTTTAATTTATGGAGTATATCACACAAAACGATGACCCATTGTTTGCTATACACTTTAATTACCAGTATGTGCATAAAAAATTAATTATTTAGTTCATATTTTATATTGCATTTAATGGAAAATATTTCCGGTAATTTAGTTCAGCCTTGTATATCGAATACTGTGAACTAATTTTAAAGTTTTCGCATTAAGATATTTAATATGCATTGTATATGATACATTTTATGGTTGGTAAACAGCAGAGAGAGAAACCCGAACTGAAATTTAAAAGTCTGGGGAAGTGCAACTGAAATAATATAATATGAAAGGAGATCGCATTAAGCAGAGCTATCAATTTAAGCTGAAAGTATAGCAAGGCCTGCGCTCTAGAGGCAACTTTGTTGCCAATTTGCATGCAATGCAGTTTTCAGTTGACAGCTTTTTTTCAGTTTTCAGATTGCAGTTGCAGCTGCAGTTGCAGTTTGCTGTATGGTTACAATTTGTTTTTATTTTATTTACTCGATTTGCATTTATTTATTTTGCTAAATTGTTGCACAATGTCAAAGTCATTTGATTGCTCCGCCTTCCAATCGATTCATCGATAAGGGGGTCCGCTCTTCCCCTAAAATATTTTTTATTCTGTTCGTTTTTTTTTTTGTTCTGGTTTTTTGAGCTTGAGTTGTTGTCATCAGAAAAAAAATGTTGGGTTCATTGACTCGAGGCAGTTGTTTTTGTTTTTTTTACGAGCGGAGAGAAGAGCACTTCTTCGGCCTGCCATCTGGGGGTGTTAATTACTTTTTGTTTTAATTGTCAATTTATTGGGGCCGCATCAGAGGAAGAGGAGCACGGACTGACACACGCCACAATTCAGAGAAATCCGAAATGGACAGCACGCATTTGTTGGCAAAGCTCCTTTTGAAGGCTATTTTCTCGAGGACTTTGTTATGGGCCCTAGAAATTGACAGCCGTTAACAGCTATAAAAGTACAGTAAAGCGTGATTAAATGCGACATTACGTTCTAAGAAATAAATGAGAGCTTGTTTAGTTGTATTTTAATATATAACTAAAACCTAAATTTAGGTTGTGCAAAAAAAAAGGATTTAGCCTATTTTCATTGTTTGTCTTAAAGTTGGTTCAGCTAACTATACATTTATCACATTTTAAGTTGTCCAAAAATACGGCTTGGCTATTTACTTTCTGTGGTCACTGGAGGCTTCACTGTATTTTTGGATTGCCTGTTGATGCCTGACGGCTTTTGAGGCGCTTACAGCCCTAAGCTCTTTCTGCTGTTAATTGCAAACAAACGAATGCTTACTGATGCGTCACTCGTCAGTCGGAAATTACTATATACCCATACATATCGAGATATATATATATGTTTTAATATGTATATGTATATATTTACAAAACGGAACAGAACCGAATCAAGCAGAAAGTTGTATCGCAAATCTTTCTCATCTGGGCCATAATCTATGCCAAGCCAGGTTCAATGCACTTGTCGATTTCACAGCTGAATAAAGGCGGCAGTCGGTTTAGTTCGGTTTGGTTTGGCTACCCCACCTCGCCCCGGGCCCCGAATCTTTATTTGTTCAGCAGTTGACATAACACAAATTGAATTATAACATTTCCCTCACTCTCTCCTTAGGCGCTTTCTTGGGTATTTCTTTCCTGTTTGTTTGAATTTTATTTGTTTTTTAATTTGGCTCGTTCGGTCGGTCGTTCGTTCGTTCGTGTTCTTGTGACGTTTCGTGTGTAACGCGATCAGACGTTAAGTTTTAATTAACACATTTTGCAGGCAGCCCGATCCCAGCGGGCTAAGGAGGAGGAGGAGAGGGTTAGTCACATTAAGTTTAACGGCGATAAGCCTCGCCTCACTGGTTACCAAGATACTGAGATACTCAAATACTCAGCAACTGGCTGAGAGGGGCTGGGGGATATTTGCTCCATTGCACTTTCCTCCAGCGGAAGCGCAGAGGAGAAGGCTTAAATCCCTGTCCGCTGTCGACGGGTTAGATAACGATAATACTTCCCTCCCCTTTCACCTTCGCCCTGCTCTGAATCCCCTCCCCTCGTCGGCAGCGATGCCAACTGGCTCAACTAAATTATTTGTTTACCAACATTCGCAAAGTTTCAGCTGCTAAATAAAAGTTTAGGTATTTCCGAAATTAATTACAATTTTTGTAATTAAATTTGGTAAATTATACTCACGAAAAAAAACAGATTTTTTGTATACTTTCGAATTATGAAAATAAAACACAAAAGCTGAAGGTCTGCTTTTAATTCCCCGAAAATTCGTATTAATTGAAAATTGTTGTGTAGTTTTTGGTAATGTTAATTACAAATTGTTATCTAGTTTTTGGAAAGTTAAATGAAATATATAGTTTTAAAAATGATCAATTATAGACTTCAATTAGAGCATTAAACCGTTCTGCTTTATATAAAACCTAACTAGATTTGAAAGCCCAGTTTTTTTGTTAAAATAAAAATGTGTCATATGCCAGCGAAATAACAAATTTGATGGCACTGAAAAAATAAAGTGCCTGCTATTTCAGTGGTCTAAATAGGCAAGCATCTATTTCGTTTGCGAATCATTAAAAAGTAAACAACACCATCAGCCAACAACCAACAAAGAACCCTGCTAAATTGCAGATTTTTACAATCGTGACCCAAAAAAATAGCGAGAACAGCAGTTGGGAATATGGCCAAGTTGAACAGCTCTGTTGTGGGTCCTGCTGCATATTGTCGGGGGTAATTTATAATATCTCAACGTGACGTGCTTGTTGTGCCTGATAAATGAGCCGAATGTCGCCACGGAGTCAGTTTGCTAAATAATAAACTCTGGCCGGAGAAATATGGAGAGCCACGTTTCGCTTGAAAAATAGAATGCCTGCTTGGAATGGGGGGCGGTCTGGTAGTGAGTGAATGGGGGGTCTGAGGGGTTTGGGGAGGGGACTCCCCCAACCCCCTTTTACCCCCTTTTTCCACCCGCCTTTTATCCGCCTTTCCCACTGAGCTTAAGCTTCAACGTTTTGTTTTCGCACTCTGCTCGCTTTAGTTTCGGAATTTTCCATCAAATCATCAACACTTCCCGCAGAAAGCGTGGCTCAACATTATTTATGCAGATTTTCGCTCCTTCTTTCAATTTTTTTTTTTTTTTGCTGCCTTTTACCCACGGAACAAAAGTATCTTCGTATCTCAGTTGCGTCGGTGGGCGCAACAAGCGTGTGAACTAGCGCCAGGCTATTTTCCTAGCACTGTGGAAAATTGTAGGTTTTCTAAAGAATTAGTTTATAACTTAAAAATGTGGAAATTGAAATGGAAAATAGAACTGGAATTAAAATTTAACATTCAGTTTATTTTGCCCATTTATTCTTATTATCGAAAAAATATTCATATGAAATATATTTAATAAATAGATACATGCATTCACATACTAGATACTTTGAATTTTCATTTAAAATTAAATATATTGAAATTAAAGCAAATTGAAAGCTTTAGTTAAATTTACTTTCTAATGGACAAACTGTTGTACATTTTAATATAGTAAATTCCCAAACGATTCAGTTACCTTATTTAAGTAGGTAAAGAGGATTTATAGGGTTTTTGTATTTTAACTACTTAATATGTGCATAACTAATTCAAAATATTCCCCACAACTCTCACGGTGAAGTTTTGTATTATTAAAACAAAGCCACAAGTATCTGGGAGCTGTGTGTTTTCCAACCACTGTGCCCGGGGAAGCGCCGAAAACAAAATGCCATTAAGCTTAAGTTGAGCATAACAAGAACAAAAGCATCTGAGAACTGTTTGCTGGAATATCAAAAACAACAAATAACAAAAAGAAAATAGAAGAAAAAAACACAGACACAGTGCCATAAAATAAAGGAGGAAAAACTCTTCATATGCATAAACAATTTAATGCGTGCGTATGTGTACGAGTATGTGTGTGTGTGTATCTTTTTGTGTGGCAATACAATAAAATTTACACGCTTATTAATTTTTACAAGACTTTAACCGACACTTGAGCCAAACAACCAACAAAAAGTAGAGCGACGATGCTGTGAATGTGTGGAAAATGTTTACCCACAGCACACACAAGGCAAAAAATGAATAAATATAAACAAAAAACAAAAAACACATGAAGCACCTCTTCAAACACAAATTCAACTTGGTTTTTGGTTATTTTTTTGTTGCCTTTTTCCCCGTTTCTTTTATTTACATGGCAGTAGTGTGGAATAATAGGAAAAGGGGCCTGGAGATGGGGGCGCTAGATGAGAAAGGGGTGCCTGGTGGTGCCCTAAAAAGTTTCGCATCCCCAGCCCATCTTTTCTGGGGGATAGGAATGAGCTAAAATATACATATAAGCCGCATTTTGGCATGCAAAATATGACCAAAGGAATTTTTATTTTTGTTTATTTTTTAATATCAAAACTTTTCGACATACGAAAAGCGGAAAAGCTGAGAATTTTTCTGGGAGCAGCCCGAAGAAGACGTAGAACAGGAAGCTAAATCCTTGAGGGGATTCTGTCATATGTGGAAATACATTTTCATGCTCATGCAGAGAGACAAAATGTTAGTTAGAAAGCGAGATTCTGTTAATTTCCTCAAACTAATCGGGAAATTTTTTTTGGAATTTCAAAAAGAATTAAACTTGATTTCCTTAGGTTACCATAGTTGTAATTTATTCGCAAGCATTTATTGAAACATTATTTATTATAAATAGTATTATCAAACTTAAAGTTTGTTTGTTTTTTGTCCAGTGTATGCCCGCTCGAATGCAGCAAAATTTCCTTTGGCCTGTCCTTGCCTTGTTTTGTTCCAGCTATTGTGTCTTTGGAGGAAATGGGAGTGACCAACAAGTTGGCAGGATCAGATGGCAGGAAGTACAGGGCGAACTGCGATATATGTTTGCTCTAACAGCCAAAGGTGAAATGTAAAAGGCAAAGGAAACTAACAAGAAAATGAAAACAAAAAGAAAAAAAGGAAATGTAAAGGAAAAGGAAAAGGAAAGAAGGGAAAGAAAAGGAAAAAAAGAAAAAGAAAAAGAAAAAGAAGCTCTTCTTCTCCGGTGGAAGAATGTGGGAGAACTCCTTTGCTGGGGACAAATTGCAGGCTTCTTGAAAGTTTCGCCCTGCAAAATAGTTTTTGAGGTTGAGGTTGCGTTCTGAATCGCATTTTTCACAGATTGACGAACGAGTGGGAAATTGTTTGCGGTGGGTTATTGAGGGCTTCTTTTGCCAACAAATAATTCCAAATTTTAAATGAATTAAAGTTTCCGGCAGTGGTAAAAGTTTATTTTTCGATTTTGTGCGGAAACTAATGGGAAATAAGCCGCTCAAGGATTCCTGTGCGTTGTAATAAAGTTTTAATGGCAGTTGTTTTCATACAAATGAAAAATAAGATGCTTATTCAAGGACAAACAATATACATACAACAACAACAAAAAACCGCAAATGAGGGAATGCAAAACTAAGGAATTCGGAATTTAAAAATGAATAAAAATAAATATTTTTCACATTGGTAGAGAACCTACAATTAACTTGATTTTTAAAATAGACTTAGCAGTTATTATTTTTTCAAATAATTGTATTAATCTGCTGAGCAGTGTATATAGTAGAAAAGATATGCAAACTTCCACCAGTCTTCAAATGTATCAAAATGATCTTTTACAATTATAAATTTACTTTGTCCAACTCTGGCAAAGAACATATTTTCCCTTTGAGGCGTTCTCCTATCTGCTATCTGCTTTCCATCTAAACTGCTTTAACTTCTTCCCTTGACATCGCTCTGTGTCCATCACTGCCTGCGCCCTGCCGCACTCCCCCCATCCATGCCATATATTTCTCATATGCTGGGAAAGTAGAGAATTTAAGGGAATTATAAGTACTCGAGCATCTGACACGTCGGCCGCACTTGAGAGAGTTGAGTTGCCAGGAACTTGGCAGTTGGCAGTTGTCAAGTGTTACGGCTACTCCGTAGCTAGTCCTTACCCTTACCCTTTCGCCTCTTTTCCCCTCACTCCCAACTCCTCACTCCTCGTCTGTCGCTTTCTAGTTTTCCTCGGCTTTCCCTCCTCCGGGCGGGGGGGGAAAAACCCACTGACGAATGTCGCCTTCTGAAACTCATATGCACTCTTCCTGCACTGCCATAAAGATTTCTAAAGGGCAAATAGTTTCAGGGGAATGTTGCTAGGATATGCTTGGAAGTGGCAAGTTACAGTCTGCACTCGAAAATCATATTTATCATATTTCATCAATCAAATAAAATATGAAAAATATTTCAAATCAATCTTGTATTTATATATTTCCATTCTCTTAAGTTTTCCGATTATTATTTGTCTGGCAAATATGTTATATAAGAAAATTCCGAATACACATACCAAAATCAATAAATAATTCTTTCAATTTGATAATCTATTGGTCGAATTTCCACTGTGTTGCAAGTGCATGTGCGCCATATCTGAGGCACTTAGAAATGTTGAGTCGGGAAAACAGCTGGAAAATGTCTTGTATGTAAGCCGCTTATGGGTCTGGGCCTCCCCTATACTCGTCTATATATTCTCCCTTTTGACCCCCTTGGGAGTCACGTTCACATGTCATATTGCAAACGGAAAGGAAAGAAACAAATGTATCGTAGATGATTTCTAATCAAATATCTCATGGATGTGCATGGCATCCGAGAGGGGAATGGGAATGGGAATATCGTGTTTACACTTTTCCTCTTCGGGTCTCGTTTGTGCCGTGTTTCCCATCAGTTCTGTAGTCTTTTGTGATGCGAGGTGATTAATATTATTTGATTTACCATCTGTTTGGTTCTGTTTGGTCTGTTCCAGGTATGACGGAGGAAATAACCGGCAATTGGAGCTATTATGTCTATATATCGCTAACGCTTATTCCAGTCTATTTGGCATTTCGGCTCATTAAGTCACTCGGCTGGCAGCTCTTCGTCAACAACTGAGCAAACAGCACCGTGCACCGGCTCTGGACTTGTTCGAGTGTCGAGGGGCGAGTGGAAGTCAGTCAGTCAGTCAGTCAGTGAGTAAGTTGGGAAAACTGAAGGAAACTCCGCAGTCGCTGTCCATAAGAGGTGCGTACTCACTTGTGGCTCCCTGCCAGTCCGTAAGTCAGTCAGTCAGTCAGTGAGTCAGTGAATCAGTCAGAAGCGTTCGAAAGGCGAAAGTTGGAAGTCGAGGATTGAGTGTGGATTGTGGAGTGTTGGACGTGGAAATCGGGAATTGAATGGCATCGACTGTTGCAAGTGGCAAGTGAGCGGAAGAAAGTAAACAGCGAAAATGCTGGGAAGGATATCGGTGGAAATCAAAGAAGAAGAAAGTATCTGGGCAAGCCTCAGATACTCCATCCAATTACGAGCCTTTTAAAACATAATTAAATATCAGGGCCCCATACTGCCTAAAGGATGAGCCAGTTAAAATGTAATTATATACTTGGAAAAGCCGCGGGTACTCGGTGGGCGGATTTAGGCATTTTTTAAAAGTAATTATATACTTGGGGAAGCCTCGGCTAAAATATAAGGAAATATCTAGGAAGGCCTCATAATTTGGGTCATTTCGTAGAGAATCTTTTAAAAATTTGAGTTTATTTAAATAAAAGAAGTTCCTAAGTTCGCCCCAAATGATGATCCTTAAGACTGCGATTAAAAATATTTAAATACTAGATATTAAAATGCAAAATTTAAAATTGAATATGGCAACATTGGGAAATATATTGCCAAAATTATATATAGAGACTACAGTAGTAATAAAATTAAAACAATACTCGCTAAAAATATTGCGGAACTAATAAACAAATCCAATCGGTTTTCAAGCTTTTAAGCGTATTTGCGCCGCGAATAAAAAACTGTTCCGTGCCAAGTTTTTACTTCACAATTTATAGATAAGTTGGCTTTAGACAATACAATAAAAAGGAAAGGTTTTTGTTTATGGCCCGGGATTTTTTCGCGTTGCAAACTGTAAGCCAAAGTGATAACCGAACAAGCCCCCTGCTGCAGGGGAATTAAAAGTGCTGGCGGCAAACAATAATTCCCCTCAAACTATTTAAATATGCTTAACGTAGTCTTTTCTTTTTTCGTTGCAGCCAATATATATATATATATATGTGTATGTGTGTGTGTATATATATATTCTAAAAATGCAATAAACGGAAGGCGAGCGCTATAAACAAGAGAGATAGTTCCAGCTGGCGGATCGAGGATTGTGTGTGTTGTGAGTTGCGTGGCCGTGGCTAAAAGAGGAGCAAACAAAAGGCGAGGCAATGCAAAGCAATCAACGTCATAAGCAGCAGGAGCAGCAGCAGCAGCAGCAGGAAAAGAAGGACCAGCAGGACGAGAGCAGCAGCGGTCGCCGCAGACGGAGTTATTGTGGTGGCACCAACAAGACGCCAAAGAATCGCAGCAGTCAGCAGCTCTAAGGCGGTCCAACCATACCCATCCAGTAACCAGTAACCAGTATCCAGCTTCCAGCGTCCACCACCCACATCCTTCGCCCAGGACAAACACGAGGGGAGCTGACGGCAGAAGCAAAAGCAAGAGCCAGAGCAAAAGCCAAAGCAAAACAACTACCCACTCTCAAACGCTTTGAGGAGCCCGAGGAAACCAATTTACATATTTAAGCTTTGGGCAAACGAAGAGTGGCTATATAGGAGATACACGGAAAATCTAAAAAAGAACCACAAAGCAGAGGAGCAGGAGCAGGAGCCGAAGCAGGAGCAGGCGGAAAAGAAGGAGCAGAAGAAAGGGGGAGGAGCAGAAGGGTCCAGGATACAGAGGAGACAACCCGACCCGACAAACCGCCGCATCAATAACCAGTTAGCTGCGACACCTTTAGCTCCGGCTACAAATATAGATACCGATTCACCTGCCAGCATGCGACTCCCATATCGGAATAAGAAGGTCACCCTTTGGGTGCTCTTCGGCATCATCGTCATCACCATGTTCCTATTCAAATTCACCGAGCTGAGGCCCACATGCCTCTTCAAGGTGGATGCCAACACCAACGAACTGGCCTCCCAAATGGTTCGCGTTGAGGTATGTATTATCCCCCCCTCGAATCCCCCCGAATCCACAAACCCCCTTCCGTATCCGT
>JAJJHY010000307.1:1710931-1796650 GCA_021224005.1 Drosophila setifemur
TGCCTATATTAATTTTAATGATCCTACACCTGACAATCTATTATATTGAAATAAGTTTGGCCAAGACCGAACTGATCCACCCTGTTCTCCCAACTAACCCGCTGTTTTGTGCGCTCGTTTCTGTGTGTTTTTCCTTTTCCGAACAGCTGCGGACAGGAAACGCGCGTCATTCCACGCATCCTGCAATTGCGCTCCCACTGGCTGAAGTCCGAGAAGGAGTCGCTGCGCCTGCAGGAGGCCGGCATCACCAAAGAGGTCATGAACAGCGCCATCGCGCAGTTCTGTCTGGAAATCATCGCCAAGCACGGCGAGCCGGCGCCGCGCTTATGCAACAAGGATCCGCTGACGCTGAAAATGGGCTCCTATGTCATCGAGCTATTTCCGAATGTAAGCACCACCGCTGCACCCCCCTCCCTCCCAGTTCCAGTTCCAGTCCCCGTCCCAGTTCCAGTTCCCCCCGCTCCGATTCAATTTCCCCACGCACATCCTCCGTCCCGAGTGCATCCCCACATCCTGCAACTCACACACAGAGCAAAAAAAATAAAACAATGCCTGTTCCACATTGTCATAGCCATGTCTCCTTGTCGACAGTTTTAACAATAACATTTTCATTGAATGGTCGAAATAAATACAATGAATGCTGCAGGATTTCTGAAATTTCCTTTAATATTTTTCATGAACGAGTATTCAAGTAACTGCTGCTCGATTATAGTATTTAATATTCCGAATATAAAAGGAAAGACATTTCCAAGCCATCACAAGCCATTAATCCAAGCCGTAAAAAAAAAGAAAAGTACGATTTGATCAAATAAATCAGGATAGAAAGAGAAAGGGATGTTTAATATATACAGTACTGTGCGATTTCCATACTATCCGATATGTTGTCTAATATATTGTGAGTACATGGCTTTATGAGTCTGATGTGATGTGACATGCTAAGATATCCATTTTTACCGTGCACCCGCTCTTACCACCACCCAACCCATTTGGTTTTCCGGCTCTTGCAGGCAAAATTTCTATTCATGGTGCGCGACGGACGGGCGACAGTTCATTCGATTATATCGCGCAAGGTGACAATCACCGGCTTCGATTTGAGCAGCTACCGGCAGTGCATGCAGAAGTGGAACCACGCCATCGAGGTGATGCACGAGCAGTGCCGGGACATCGGCAAGGACCGCTGCATGATGGTGAGTCTCTCCCAGCTAGCCAGCCAGCCAGCCAGCCAACCACCCAGGGAACCATTCAACCAAACCCACTTACCCAATCACCCATGCTGGTCTAGCTCAATCAATGATGATTAACCTGGTCTGGGCGTTGGGTTCCCGCCTCCTGGTGCTCTGGTATCCTAGCTACTGGCACAGGAAATTAACCGAAATGACTCTCTAAAATTCTATTTATTGCGAGACTTACGAAAATAGTCACAATCAATTTTAACGGCAGCTCATTCTGGGGAAGAGTAGAACTTCAGCCACCGTGGAAAGCATTTACGATTGAAATTGAGTTTTTCTATTTTATTTTTTTACTGTTAAAATGGGAAAATGTTTTATTTAGCTCGTATCAATAAATTAAACTTGCAGAAATTGTATTCAGAAAAATGAGGCTTTAATAAGAATTTAAACTAAATTACTGTATTATTGTTTGTATTTTAAATGATATTCAATTAGGGTAAAATAATTTTAATAATTATAAAATGTAAAAAAAACCCTTCATCATATCTTTTCATTTTTATAGATTTTTATATATTACCAAACCAACTTAGAATTTTCTAAATTTCTAATTTAAAATTGTTCTACTATTTCTGCTCAGGTGTATTATGAACAGTTAGTGCTGCATCCGGAGGAGTGGATGCGGAAGATACTGAAATTCCTGGACGTGCCATGGAACGATGCGGTGCTGCATCACGAGGAGTTCATCAACAAGCCCAACGGAGTGCCCCTATCCAAGTGAGAGAGAGTCCTCGAAATATTTCAATTTTCGATTTTAAAAACCCTTTTTTTTTTGAAAACCTGCAGGGTGGAGCGTTCGTCGGATCAGGTGATCAAGCCGGTGAACTTGGAGGCCCTCTCGAAATGGGTGGGCCAGATACCCGGGGACGTGGTGCGCGATATGGCCGACATCGCGCCCATGCTGTCCGTGCTCGGCTACGATCCGTACGCGAATCCGCCGGACTATGGTAAGCCAGATGCATGGGTGCAGGACAACACATCGAAGGTAAGGTGCAACACGACCCGGCTCCCCCGGGTTCCCGGTATTTCCCGGAATGCAAACAAGCTCAAAACACTCCAAATCAGCCGCTTTCTCTGTCTCCGTGGGTGTTCCCACCACTCCGATTCGTGAACACTCCACACACTCCACACATTAGTGATGACTATATAATTGCTCCAAAGAAATTCGCATTATCATACATAAATCATAACATATATATCATATCCGCATGTTTTAATTTTCTATACCATATTTTTGTATTTATGATTTTATTTCATATATTTTCGCTAACCTTTTAAAATATTTATCATATTTAAATATATTTTTCCACTTTATTGGTAATATTTTTATTTGAATTATTGAAATAATGAACTAAATGCATTACTAAAGTAACAATTAATGAGTATTTCTATTATGTGATCCAAGGGAAAACATATTCCCTTTGGTTTTCCGTATTAGTATTTCATATTTTGAAATGTAATAGTTTCCCATCCTTTGGGAAGACTTCAACAAAAATAAAAGATTGATATCTCTGGAGTCCGTTTCAATTGGCATCACTGTCAGTGGCCCGCAAACCATTGCACTTCATCCAACTGCAAACTATAGGAGCATCTCCACTTCCCACATCCACATTCACATCCAATGCATCCACGGAACCCCCCTCGCACTCCATGACCATGTTCCGTATCCTTTTGTTTTTGTTGTTTGTCATTTTCGTTTTCATGTTCATGCTCATGCTCGTGCTCCAGCTACTTGTGCTCTTCCTGCTCCTGCTCCTGCACCTCTTGCACCTACTCATCCTGCTCCTACTGCACCTGCTCCTGTGACTGCACCTGCTCCTCCTGCTCCTCCTACCCCAGCTTCTCCTGCACGCAGAGAGGCTCTCGTTATCTGTTATCTTTCACCTTTTCCTTTGCCAACTTTGCCTCTGTGTTGTGTCATTGGCATATTTTGCACTTTTCTGCAAGGACCTCCCCGTGTGCATCCTCCCCTTCCCCTCTCTGCACCCCTCCTCACCCCTCCACGCTCACTTACATCACATATTGTGGAATGTTTTTTTTTTTTTTTTAATCCTTCTACTCGATTTAGTTTGGTGCGATTTGTGTTTTGTTTGTTTTGTGTTTTGCACTTTGCCTTCGTATTTTTTTTTATTTTTTTTTTTGGTTGCACCCAGCAATTTTTCTTGTGTTTTTCGTATTATTTTTATTTTTTTTCAGCTACTTTGATTCATATGGGTTGTTGGCTGGTTGTTCGGTTGTTCGGTTGTTCAGTTGTTGTTGCTGCTGCTCACATATGTATGGGGTTACAAAGCAATGAAAGAAATATCATTGATTAAAGTGATGATGATTCCGAATAAAAGAGCAAAGAGCGAAATATTTTGTTTCCCTTGAAATTTGAATTCAATGGAAAACGAAGCCATAGCGAAAAAATAATGACAGAATCACATGATGTATTATTATTCTCTTACCCAGCCATAACATGTGATTTCATTATTTATTCACCTCTTGCTGTGTGAATATTTTTTAGCCTGGCAACGGGTTGTATGAATATATGTTCTCCATCAGAACATAAAATTTCACTGTTTTCTAGGTTTTGTTAATTAAAAAACCTTAATTTTTTTGTTTAAATATATGTATATAAATATATATATATATATATGTATATATGAATAATCAATACGATGATGCTGTAAAAAAGACTATATTAAGCTTTTACTCACATCTCTTCAAATATGAATTCAATTTTAAACTGCATTGTTTAATTATTTGCCTACCGGAATATTTGCAACAGACTTTCATCAAAAAATGATTGGGGAAAAAAGTGTAAATTTGACTGACCATATATTTGTTTTTTGCTCCTTAATTAAAGCCATAAATTATATATTCCATCACAAATTTATAAAGGCCCAATGAATAGTTAATATTATATTTCATCAAGGAAATATGAATTTGTTATATTTAAAGCACTGGAAATATTATTTAATTCAAGCGCATTTGATTTTTGTATATTTTTTATAATTGCAATTAATTAAGTTTTAACGGCTTCCAGCTAAAAAAAATATTTATCAGCAAATAACTAGAGAAGTGCGAAATACAATTCCATTTGAAATGTGTGCTATTAAAATGCATTTTCACATTTAAAGGCTATATTTGTATAATTACAATTAATTATAATTATACGGCTTCCAAATACATTTCTATTTGATTTTGTGCAAATATAAAAATGTTTGTTAAATGTGTTATTAAAATGCAATGTCACATTTAAAGGCTTTGGGTTTAGATGCGACATTCGTGTTGAAGTCCAGCCCCTGATTATTTGATCAACAGATGTCGCCGCTGGCCAGCCACTGGAATTCCCGACGAACGTTTAATTGCAAATGTCGGTCTGCTGGACTATTTCACCAATTTGCTGGCTAGTGAGCTGTCCTGTCCAGTCCCGTCCAGTCCAGTCCAGTCCAGTCCAGTCACCCCATCGCCCTGCAGTCCGGGTCCATCCCTTCCGGAACTCATCCTTGTCGTCGTGTCTGATCCTGGTGCTGGTGCTGGTGCTGGTCCTGCTATTCCTGCTCCTGCTCCTGCTGCTCCTATCTCTGTTTGCAAGTGCATACTGCTGAGTTATGTCCGACGCAGCGACGCGTTAAATTAGCTGCTAATTAATTAGCCCACTCCTTTTTACTCCGCTCCTCTCCTCTCCTCTCCGGTCCTCTCCACTCCACTTCACTCCACACCACTCGACTCGAGTTGAGTTAACTCAAGCTGAGTTATCTCCGCGCTTCCTTTTTTTTCCTCCTTTTTTTCCTTCATATTTTTTTTTGCATATATTCATTTGTTTTTGCCCAATAGAAGTGTCTCGTAAATTAAATCGCAGCAGGGACAAGAAGCAAACTAATGAAGCCCACTTTTCCACTTGATTTGCTGACTCACACCTAAGGTGATTTAAGTTTTTTTTTGTGTTTAGCAGGCTAACCAGATTTTAGTTATAGTTAAAGCTGCAAGTAATCTTGGATTTTGTTGTTTCTGCAAAATATTGTTAGGTACATTACTAGTAACAAATATCGCGCTCACCTTGATATTAATTCTATGAAATGCAACGAAAAATAACGAAACATTCATCAATTAAAATAACAAATGACTCGAATTTGTATGTTTTTATTTTAATTGACAAGACATGATAAACGAACTGGTTATAATTTTTTAACATGTTTTTTTCTGTTATTAAATTGACCAGATTTTGTAATTAATTATGTTATAAACATGATAAATCAACTAGGCTGAAATCCATACCCATATTTCCCTCCATTTGTACCAATATTTGCTGCATATTTTTGTTAGTTTTCATGGAGGGAATATAAATTACAACATTACTCAAATTTCCATTTAAAAGTATATTTTAAATATCCAGTTTAAAATGTTGAAAGATATTGATCCACAATTCCTTTCTTGTCCTTCAATCATTTTTACACAATTCAGTTGGTAATTATTTTTCATGTTCATTATTCATTGCAATTGAAATGAACGTAACGGGGAAGCACTTATTTTAATCAAATAAATTAGATTAAATGATGAAAATTGCCGGTGACACCTTCGATGGGTTCTGGATTATGGATTCCGTGTCCGTGTCTGTGCGCCTGCGACCCCAAATTTTTTTGTTCTTGGTGCTGGTCGCGATTTTTGTGTGTGTGTGTGTGTGTTTTTATTGGCCTGTCACAGGGGCAATTTCTGTTTGACAGTTGAAATTGCAATGTTTCCGCGCTGCTGCCGCTCGCAGTGGGCAAGGGGGCGTGGCTGTGTGGCAGAGGGGCGTTGGGGCGGTGGGATGTGGCAGGACATCAGCCATAAGTGGCAATTTATACATGCATGTGCCACGACCAGGAGAGAGGTCCCAGGGAAGGAACAAGGAACATGGAGCCTGTAATACGAGGCAAAATGTCGACCAGTCGGACAAAGTGAAGTCAACTTTTGCAATTGCCGACGGCTTGACAGCTGCACTCCCGTCACTTGATATCCTTAACACGACCGGGATCGGCCGGTCAGTAGTTATACCCCCCTCCCGTCTGTCCCGCCCCCTGGCAGCCACCCACGCATCGCAATTAATATCAATTGAAAGTCCGGCAATTTCATTATATTCCTTAATTTATGTTAATGGCAAATATTTTAATTAATTGACAGGACTCCGCCTCCACCGTTCCCCGTTTCGTTATATTTTTTTTTATCCATTTTCCCTGTTTTCCGCTTATCGAGGTGTCTGCAAACATTAAATATTTTAAACATATTTGCATATTTAATATTTATGCGAAAAATGAAAAAGAGTCCGCGCGCGGAAGGAGGAGGAGAAGGGTGGGGAGGGGAGGGGAGCAGAGTTCGCTCCATCGGGAAAATTAAAATCAAATAACGAAACGTTAATACCCTGAAGGCGGGTGGGGAAAAAAGAGTAGAACGGGCAAAAGAAAATACTAAAGGGCGGCGAGAAAAACTGAACGAGCAAGGAAAAAATGTGAAAATTACGAGAGCGCTAAAAAAATAAAAGGTTTTGGTGTGTTTGCATAGGGAAAAATAAACAAAAATCAAATAGATTTCTGAAATGAAAGGGATGCGAGATAAGCCAAAAATTTTGCGAAAACTCGTAACAGAATGGTAAAAAAAATAAAATTAAAAAAATAATAAATATGAAATGTGTTTACCCTATTTTCTCGTTACTAAAATATATCGTTGGATGATGAGAAAAATAACGAATATAATAAATAAATTGAGTTTTCTCAACCTTTTTTTTTTCTAAGAACAATATTTACTGAAGAATATAAAATAATTTGCCATTTAGTATTTGCAAATGTGAGAATAAATTCAAAATATTTAACCTTTTTCTTTGATTTACGTTTTGTGGAAGTCGTTAAATAATTATTTATTTAAAATTTGTTGTTGTCTTTATATTTTTAATACAGTTACTTGGAAACAAATCCTTAAAGAAAATACATGCAAATCTATTAGCTAAACGAATAACATATATTAACCATTAATATTAATTTATATTAACAACAAACAAAACAAAGTTCAAAATTGTTGAAAAAAACGTGTACAACTTGATTTTTGTTCTGTTCAAAAAGTAATTATAGAAACATTTTTTTAGTTGACTTTGGCACAGAAAGAATGAGATACAAAGTATTTTTGGAGTTTTTTTTTTATTTTGAATGGCAACATTTTGTGTGCGCTTTAATTTGCACATTGGGACGTCACAAAGTTGAACATCAATTTGCAGTGCCCCAAAGTTTCCGCTTTGACTGTGCCACTCAAACAAAATGGCGGTGGGTTTGGGTTTGGGTTCGGGTTTTGGGGGTCCGAGGGTTCGAGAGAGTTCGAGGGTTCGGGGGCGGGGGCGGGGGTTAGAGCTTAATGTTTTGTATCTGCAGAAATGCGCAGATGTTTGCATGTGTGTTGGCGGTGGCATGCAACCAACTATGCAACATCAGCAACAACAACAAGAACAACCCGGAACAGCAGCAGCAACAACGATAGCAGCCGTAATGAGGCAACCATCAGCAACAGCTGCTGAATCAAGTGCACTCATACATATTTATACACCACATATTTCAATGCACAACTTTATAGATTTAATATGCAGATTGCAGATTGCAGACTAAACTAAATTTACGGAATTCTCTGAATGCATTGCAGTTAAAGGCCAATCGAATGCTGTGGGAAAGTAAGGCCAAGCAAGTGCTGCAGATGTCCAGCGAGGACACTGACAACTTGAACAATATTATCAACAATAGCAACAATAAGGATAGCAACAATAATCACTACAATATCAATAAAATTCAACCAGAGCAACAGCAACAGCAGCAGCAGCAGCAACATCTACAACAGCAACAGCCGCAGCAGCAACATGAGCAGCAATATGAACAGCAACATGAACAGCAGCAGCAACATCAGGAGAATCGAGAGGAAGGGGATGGGGAAGGGGAACCGGAACGAGAACAACAATTGTTGCATCAAAAGCCAAAGGATGTCATTACGATAAAGCAGCTGCCATTGCAGCATAGCAAAAACGGCAGGAACAGCCGAGGAGGAGGAGGAGCAGCAGGCGGAGGCATCAACAATAATGACAAGGACAAGAATGGCCCCATGGCGGATACATGATATCCGCACATACCCATAAGACTGCCACGTGGCAAGCACTGAAGGCGCCTTCGGATAGGCGGAGACTCGGATGCTCGGATACTTGGATTCTTGGATTCGGTTAACGATAACGATGTACGAGTATGTAGCTGTCGTTGCTGCTGCAGGCGCAAAACAAAACAAACCCAATTTTAAATTATATTAGCTGGGACATTTACATGCTGATATGTGTATTTGTAATAATGCTTTTTAATGTTACCCAAAACAAAAACATAAACAAAACAAACAGCTTAGCTAACTTTCAAAACGAATCGAAATAAGGAAAACTACAAAAAAAATACACAAAAAACACATAAACACAGAGAGTTTCATGACTAAAAGACCTCAAGTTGCAGGGAGACAAGCCAATAGCTGACCGACCTTTCGTTGTACGATAATTCGATATTGATTCCACGTTAATTTAATCCCTTTTGCCTTATGTATATCCTAATAAGTACCTAAATTGAAACTATAGATTATGAAGATAATATTGCTCATTTAATTGTAATGTCTATTACCTTAATTACGTTAATTCAATCGGAAACAATTGCGTTGTTTGCTGGCTTAACACGATTAAAAAAGAGCAGCTCTTGTTTTTTTTTTGTAGGGGACAACTGACTTATTGCGATGTGTGCATGTTATTTAATTTAAATACCGCAGTTACTTTATAATTTATTAACTGAATTGATTGTAGGCTAAATCCGCCCCCTCCAATGTCTTCGAGTCAGGAAACGCACTGTGTGCCTAGAGAATCGCTATAAATGAGTGTGTAATCTGTATTTATAATAGATATATATATATATATTAAATGTGTTGCAAGAGACCACCAAAATACGCTGCAGAAGATCGGATAACGATTGAGAATAAGATGCAGGAAATCTATTGCAGGCGCTCACCGACCTCCAACTACGATTAAACAATGTAATGAACTTTTTCATTTAGGTTAGACATTTTTTAGGCCTTTTTCGTACGAAACGTTTTTGAGAAGCGCTCGTTGAGAAACAATTTTTTTTTATTATCATTTTTTTTTTGTATCTGTAATTGTGTAAATAATATATAAATAACTCTCATCACTTTCCCAAAAAAAAAACCCAATCGATTGAATCTCTCTGGCTAAACTTTGTCTTTGGGCTGATGCTAAACGAAAAAAAAAAATCTATATATATATAGTACATACACGAATGAATCTAGAAAGTTAAGCACTGTTTATAGTTTGCAAATCCTGTAGAACGAAACTAAAAACAAAGAACTAAAATATTTGAAAGTGTTACATTTTTACGGAAGAGCTTTTTTAGACGTTTCGTTTAAAGGAAGGACAACAAGTAATCGTTTATGGAAATATAGTACATGTATGTATAATCGCTGCTGATGGTTAAAGCGAAAAAAAAGACGTGACCCTAGAACTAAAATTAAGACAATTTTTGTACACTGTTTTTTTTTCCTGTTTATGTTGCAAAGAATTGACTGAATGTAAAGCAAAAAACAGATTCAATAAAGCCGTATAAATATATATATTTAAATGTATAACCCATAACTGAATGTCTAAATATATACAAATGAGAGTGTTGTGCAGTAGATTTTAAACATGCGCGTATGTGTGTAAATATATATATATATATACTATATATATATGTATGTATGTGTATCTATGAGAGTTAGAAGAATAATAGAGTCGAAGAATCGAAGTTAGCGAAGCTAATCTAAGCTAAATCTTAGTTTACTTCCGATAAAAAATGGCTGGCAAGGATAATATCCCAAAGATATCCCAAATGTATATTTAAATTGGTGGCAAGAGGACAGCAATGGATGCCACTTTTCGAACTGACCGTAGCTTACATTTGAATATGAAGTTGCTCTTGGTAGAACCACTGTTTTATTTTATTTTCCATTGGCAATGCAAAGATCCTGGCACACACACACACACACGCGGAACAGGAGCCTTGTCCGTCCCCGAATGCTCTGGTTGTGTGTTGTGTGTGTGCGGAAGAGTTGGCTATATTAAGTACTTAATTGTTAGCTTGGCGCTCAAAACGAAACTCTCAATGTTTGCTTTTGCATTTGAAAATTTAATTCAAAGAAATGAGAATTGCTGACAATAAATAAGAATTATGATTATTGCTTAGAGGAAGTTGAAGTTGAGGAAGACGAAGTGCAGACGCGCGATGCTTGCTGGCAAAAAGCTGCTGAGAGAATCAAAGTCACACACAAATGGGAAAAGTTGATATAGTAAATGTGTTTGTGTAGGCACAGTGCGCGACACAACCATAAAACTGCACGGCAAAGATCCCCCTTAAAAGTTGCAAAGTAAACTCAAAATAAATAAAATGGGACGGAGAAATAGTTTTGTGGCTGTGGAATGTTGCAGTGTATATGCAGACTACATAAATAAAATATATACTATGCTTTATACTAGTATATGAGTGTGTATAGTACATAAATGTGAAACGTGAACTATTTTTGCTAGCTTTTAAGATGGATTTTTTCTAATGTTTACCCATGTATGTATGTATATGTATAACTCTCTGAACATATTTGAATGTAAACTGTACTTTTTTTTTTTGGGTGTATGCGATTTTTTGAGACGAATACCCAAAATACCAGCGCTAAACTAACGATCTACTTGCAGCTGACAGACAATCAGAACTCAAAGAAACTAAAAAATTAAACTATACTCCAGCAGATTTCCGACCTTGTAAGCCATATTATAATTCCCACCCCCCCTCTAAAAAATAAAGATTTAACAAAAAGTGTCTAGCTAATTGTAATCAAAACAAAAACAAAAACAGAAATCAGAAACTGTACGCTGCAAAGATCCCAAACGGAAACGAATTAATTCTGTTCACGTGACATTTTCTGTGGAGTTCGTAGATTAAGCAAATTGTACAATATTCTATTGATAACGAGATCATGGCAACAGCTAAACGAAAATTCAACAAAGAATATATATATATATATATACATATATGTATGGCAACAAAACAAAAATAAATCAAAAGAAGAAACAATAAAAGTTAAACAGATATATGGAAATTATGCAAGAGAATTTTTGTGTTTGCTTTGAGGGTTATTTTTGGGAAATTATTTTCAGCCATAAATATATATTTTATTCGCTAATTAATTTAAGGAATAATACTGTTCTGAAAGATTTCACTAAGTGATGGTGCTCAGTTTCGTGATACTTACTTGCCAACTTAGGGATTAATTTCTCGCTGTGAGAAATGGAACATTAGAAACACCAACCATTAGATACCCCTAAATATAGTATTGCAACATAAAAATAAAACCACTCCTAGATGTTTATCCCCTGATAGGCGAATCCTGATACCCGATAGATACACACAAACATGCACACAAACAACAGGAATTGTTCATAGATAAGATGCCATAACACACTTTAATATCTTGATTGTTTCTTTTTTTTTGGTTGCTTGTTTTTGTTGTTGGTTGGTTTTGTTTTGTTTTGCTGGTATTTGACTTGGTGTTGGTTTTGATATTTTATTTGAAAGAAATTTTACATTTCTCGGTTATCAATTCAATAAAAAAAAAGAAGATTGCTCAAGTTGACTGGTTGTTGATTGTGGTTGTTGTTGTTGTTGAACAGTAGCAAGTGTTTGGTTTTGGGCGAATAAGCTAAGATCATAACTATTTAGTTCATTCTTTTACGTTTATTAAAATTGTTTGGCTTTGGTATTTTTGCTTGTTTGGTATTTAAATGTAGAGTGTTTGTTTTTACGAAAAAGTTGTAAAGGAAGTATCGAGAGACGAGAGGGCTGCTGGCGGAGATATCCCAGTGTGGATTGGTTTATTCCTCCTCCTCCTCCTCCTCTTCCTCCTCCTCCTCCTCTTCCTCCTCCTCTTCCTCCTCCTCCTCTTCCTCTTCCTCCTCCTCTTCCTCGTCCTCCTCAGCCTCCTCATCCTCCTCCTCGACGACCTCCTCCTCGACCTCCTCATCCTCCTCGACGATGTCCTCGTCGGCCTTGGCGTCCTCCTCGCCCTCGGGTGTCTCGGGCTCACCGGCCTTCTTGCCTGGTCGCTCGCCGAACCACTTTGGCAGTTTGGCTAGTTAAAATTAAAAATGGTTAATTAATTAATTGTTAAATTAGATGCATTAGAAATACGAGAAAGGGGAAGGGGGCAAAAATCAAAAACATAAAAAAGACAGCACGACAATGAACAAAATGAGGAATGTTCTGTTCTGTGGTTGTCGTCCTTTGGATAGTTCTTGGGTTCAACTGCACCCCCTGCTGGTGGCGGACACAGTTTAGCGGTAGCGACTGATCTACAGTACATACATTTTTGACGGCCGGTGTATTGATCCTTCTTCTCGTTCCAGATCTTCTCGTTCGAGTCCTTGGTGATCGCATCGAAGCCCTGTGTGTCGTTAAGTGTGTTTCGGTCGTGTGGAGTGTTTGATTTATTTCGGATTGTGATTTAATGAATGTTATTCGAGTTACGCAGAGCACACAAGTACAGTTGACAATTATAAAATATAGTTTACATAAAACATAGAAAGAGATAAAAAAGAGAGTAGACGTTAGGTGGCGTTATTGGTGGTCAGACCCCCAAAAGTGCTTTGCACGCAAGCCCCAAGCTCCTGCGCCTTCTAACCTTTGACGTGACTGTACCCTGTACCCTTCTTAGACCCCTGGACGTGACTGTACCTTCGGTAGTGTTTAGGATACCCCAACCCTTTGGCATGACTGTATTTCTGCTAACCACTCGTTAGAAGTTACCCCAACTCTTTGACGTGACTGTACTTTTGTAGTAATACTTTTGGGATATCGGAGTCCTTTTTGACGCAACTGTACTGTTTGCAGTGACTGGATAGACTTGATAGCCTTGTTCCTGGACATGACTGTTTCTGTATCTTTGGTTGTGATTCGATACATAGAACATTGTTTATGACATATACATAGAGAAATAGCGATAGATAGATAGATAGAAACACGTAGAGACATGGAGACATGGAGATCTCAAGGAGCTGGTCGCTTAAGGAGCGCTTACATTTTGTGCGCGTGGTAAATCTTTCCTGTCTTTCTTGCCAGGTCTTTTCTAAGGTTTCCGCATAGACCGTATTATAACCCTAGAGGCGCGTAATATCGAGAAGAATTTCAAATAGAAGCAACCCAAAAATGGCACCCAACTTGGCTGGCATCCAAGGAGAGGAAACTGAATACTTACACCCTCGAAGAGCTTCTTCTTGTCGTCGTATGAGCGTGTATCCACACGTCGCTCATATTTGGAGGCGACTTGAATCTTGGGCTGTGATCGGATAATGTCATATTAGTTGATGGTACTACGGAAGTTATGGGGCCTTGAACTCACCGGGTATTTGCCAGTCAAAGCTTCGGGGTCGAGACCCTTCTTCAAGGCTTTGTGCCTGAGCTGTTGCTTCTGTCTTTCCTTCAGCTCTTTCAACTAGGGGATAACGCTCGCTTTAACATCTGATCTTGGACAAGTGCTTAGGGCTGAGTAAATACTCACATCGTAGTCCTGACGCTTCTGCCTTTCTTCCAAGTCATACTTCTCAGTTTCCAATTTGACGATGAGCTCCCACAGCTCCTGGGCCTTCTCGCGCAGCTTCGACTCGCCCAGTCCTTCGATGGCCAAGGGCTTGATGCGGAACGACAGCGAGATCTTCTTCTCCTCCTCCAGTTGCTCCTTAGTCTTGTTGCGTTCCATGGCGGCGGACGAGAGTCCAAGCTGTTTTTTTTTGCGTTATTTTTTCGCATTTTTTTTGTTTTGCATGTGACGATTGTTGATTCGAGCCGCGCAGAATTATTTTGATATTTACGGTTTTTAGATATTTTATTTGAAGCGGACACATTGCGTTGTGTTTTCGGTTTTGGTTTAATTTCGATTTCGATTTCAATTTCGAGTTCGATTTTGTGGTTTTCGATTTTGTGGTACGTGCGGTACAATAGTGGTGAGAGAGACAAACAGTGAGAGAGAGAGAAAGACACACACAGAGAGAAAATAGCGAATGGTTGCAATTGTTGTTCGTGTTGGTGTTGGTATAGGTATTGGTGTGTGTGTGTGTGTGTTTGTGTTTGTTTGTTTGTTTGTGTACATGCGTGTGTGTTGTTTATTGGGTTGTTTGTTTGTTTGTTTGTTTGGTTTGTTTATCGCATTGTGCAAAAGAAAAAAGAAAACAGAGAATCGTTTTGTTGTTTCAGTTTCACATGGTCGTGTAATTGTGTTGGAAAGCATTTTCAGGCCATCGATAAATGGGTTGCGAGAGCAACGAATGACGATTAACGATTTACGATTAACGATTGACGAACGATGATAGATCGATGGTGGCGAACACAAACGATTAATGATTCGGATGGGTTTCAAAATCAACGATTGATCAATCGATCGATCGGAGGATGCGAACACAAACGATTAGGATTCGATGGGGGTTCGATGATGGGATTCGAAAACAACGATTAGCGATTAGAGCAATGTCGATGACAACAAAAGATGGTGTTGTTGGTGGTGGTGTTGGTGGAGTGGTGGACACGTGAGGAGTCATGTGGAATCAAAGAAATTAAAATAAAACGGAAAAAGAACGAAAAAAAGTGGAAGAGAGAGAGACAGATGGCGGGGAGTAGACCGGAGGCGTATAAGTAGGTGGAATTGATGGAATCTCATATAATTACCACGCCTGCCTCCTTCTTGGCAATGGTGAAGTTGGGGCCCTTCTTGTCCTTGTCCTTCATGGCCTGGAGCATGGCCTGGCGCTTCTTCTCGGCCTCCTCGAGGCGCATGCGCTTCTCCTCGATCTCGCGCTGCTTCTTCTCCTCAGCCTCGCGGACGCGGCGCTCCTCCTCCTCCTTCTTGCGCTGGGCCATCTTCTGCTCCTCCTCGGCGCGCGTTACCTTGCGCTTGGCCTGCTTCTCCTTCAGCTTCTTCAGCTCATCCTCCTCCTTGGATCTCTGTTTGCGCCACTCGCTGATGTATTCTTTCAGCTGCTCATCGAGGTCGGAGCGCTTCTGGTCCTGACGCTTGATGAACTCTGGGTCGCCCTCTCCTCTGAAGCGGCGAACGGCGAACGGAGGATGGCGAATGGAGAATGGAGAACGCAGATGTGGATGTGGATAGAAAACAATCTATTAGTATCGGGCAGTACCACAACCATTTCGATAGCCGCTAGATCTACGAGTAATCTCTAGGCACTATAAATTAATTACAAAATTTTGACCTGGCCTGTTTTGAATTATTTGTATATTATTATTGTTGGTTGTTTATCGATTTTGTTTCAAAAGTAATTTAATTTTTACAATTAGTAGCCATCAAAGTGCTGATGTGAGAAAGCATTAGGGTTCTACGTTCTACGAATGGCAGTTCTACTCTAGTTATAAAAAAAAAAACACAATGAAGAAGAGAAACAGTAACGGAAACGGAAACAGAAACACACCAAAAAGATGGCACTGGAGAGAGTGGTGAGTTGTGGTGAGTATGTTGAGTAGTGCTTGCTACAGAGGTACAGTTTACACTTTAGACTTTTAGACTTAGTTTAGATTTATTGGTTGGTTGGTTGGTTGTTGGGTTTTGTGATATTGATATTGATACGAACAGGCGGATTAATCGGGGGGTACGACTTAACATAACACTAAGGTTTTAGTCTTGGTTAGCATTCTGGTTTCATTTGTTGTTCACATTTGTTTTTTGTACATAGACTTACTCGGCTGGTGTCTGAGGTGGTTTTCTATACGTGAGGCATTGAGGTGGCAACAAACATGGAGGTGGTGATATTTTATTTATATATATATATATAGTTTTTGGTTTGTTTGTGTTTCAAAAATTGGCAAATTCACGATGGTTGGATTGATTGATTGATTGATCGATTGATTTTTTTTTGTTTGTTTGGGTTCATACAAAAATTGTGATTTTTCGTTATTCATTTGTTCAAACAAAAAGTAACGTTGAAAAGAAAGAAAAAACATTTGGTTGTTTAAAAAATTCATTTGCAAAATTGTTTGGTTTGTTTGTTGTTTGTTTTGTTTTGTTTTTTTTTGATTTTTTGATTTTTTGGTAAACGAAATGAAAGAAGAAGATAAGATGGAGAATATATATAGAGAGATATTTGTATAAGAGGAAAACAAAATAATTAATTTCGTGGTAAGTACGTATTTGCTGTTTGTTTTGTTTTGTTCTTGTTTTCTGGTTTGTTGTTGTTCTAAAGAAAACTCAAAAAGAATGTGAAATACAGTCAACGGAAATTCCAAGCAACGAATCTTTGTACAGTATGAACTGGAACTGGTTCTGGAACTGGAACTGGATCTGGTACTGGAGCTGGAACTGGTTCTGGTTCTGGAACTGGTTCTCTGATGCATGGACAGATCGCAACGGAGCAGAAAAACAATGTTCGAAAATTCGGAAATTGGCAAACGAGCATAGAATTTCGGGCAGTGCAAAAAAGTAATATTTAAAAAAAAATTTGTCTTGGCGGAAAATGTTTTTTGTACAGATTTTCGGGATGGCTATTTAAATTCGATGGGATTTGCTTTTTTTGTGTTTTGTTTTTTTGTTTTTTGTTTTGTTTTTCGATTCAAATACGAAACAAATACGAACGAGCTACATTCAAATTTAATTTCGTTTTTTTTTTAACTAATTCGGAATTTTGGATTCTTTCTTTCTTCTTTTCATTGGTTTCTCACACAATCTTTACTTACTTCCTGTAACAAGAAAGAGACCAAAAAGAGATGGAAGAGAGAAAGAGAGAGATAAACAGAATTGATAATTGATAATTGATCAATAATTTCCAAGTCTTAAAGGCAACAACAACATTTTGCTAAGCCAGGCCAGCGATAGGCGGAAAGTTAACTTTTTTGTGAAAAGTTTTTATTGTTTTTTTGTTTAGAATTTGGAAATTGTTTTTTATTGCTTTGGAAATTTATTTTCGTATTGGGGATTTCGGGATAAAAAAGATAGATAGATAGACAGATAGACAAAAGACAGGTTACGTATACAAAAATACACACTAATTTATACGGAAAGCCATTAAGGTTCCAATGAAGGTGGTTGGGTGGTGGTTGGTTGGTTGGTTGGTTGTGAGGGTGGTGGGATATATAGCACAAGTAGCTTTTATATATGTACACAATTTGCCAATTTACTAGCCAGGGGCGGGTTGGAGGGGGGGGTAAAATGTGGTGGGGCTGAACCATGAACTCGTTGCTTAAGTGGGTGGTTGATTGGGTGAAAGGGGTTTGGGGGGTGGGTTGCTCTTTGGGTTCCATTAGTAAATTTTGTACAATTATCGGATACTGATTTTGTGATCTTAAATTTTAGATTTTGCATTGTGATTTCAAATTTCAGTTTTGGTTTTTCGGGTTTTATAGACACACACAACAACACATTGAAAACAAAAACCAAAAGAAATAACAAAAATGTACAGAAAACAGAAAAAATAAAATCATAATTATAATTATAAAATTAATAAACAAGTAAAATTAATTACGGACGAATACACAAAACAAATTTGTTGGGTTGGTTTTTGGGGTTTGGGTTTGGGTTTCGGGGGGTGTTTGGGTGTACACAAAAATGTTGGATAATTTCTACAAAATCGTTACAAATAAAGGTTTGCTTTGTTTTTTTAAATATTGATTTCTTGATTTGCGAACATTGACAACGAAAGTACAAAATACAACACATATAGAAAATTTTGATTGGACAAAATACAAAACTAAAGGTGGTGGTGGGATTTGGTAAATCAAAAATCGGGTCAACAAAAATAGTTTTTTTTTATAGTTAAGGGTACAAAAGGAAAAAAAATAGGAGCGACAAAAAATATATAGACATAAGTGAACACCAATCGAGTTCTTTGGGCTGCTGCTGTACCAAAACCAACAAAAAATGTCCACAAAAATTGGCAACAAAAATGTACTTACGTCTCCTCCCTGGTCTCCTCGACAACCTCCTCCTCCTCGGAGCTGCTTTGGAGTTCGTAATTAAACGGAGTTGGTTTGGTATTTGAAATGTTTTTTTTTTTTTTTTTGGGTTTTCAGTTTGTGAATTCGGTTTTTTTTTTTTAGTTGTGAGAGTGCAAAGTGCAAACACAGATACACACGGGCGCACACAGGTGCAGAGGTGGTGGATCGTTGTTGATTTGTTGTTGAATAGTCGTGTGGTTGTTGTTGTAGTAGTTGAGTTGTTGTAGATTGTTATTAGTTGAGTTCAAAAGAAACGAAACGACAACATTAGCGGTTGTTCGAACAGAGTCATGATTGGTGGTTGGAGAGTGGTTGTAGGTTGGTGGTTCGGGTTCGGATTTGTGTTCAGTTTCGGGATTACAGTGGGGTTGGTGTTGGTTTCCGGGGGAAATGCGTGGAAATAGATATAGAGAATAGGAATACAGATCAAAATAGGTGCCACAAGTACGTGTGAATGCTTGGTGCTTGGTGACGACCTTAACGTGATCACAAAAAATTCTGGTCTCGAAAAAGTTTCGCAAAAATCGGTTGACAAGGTTTCAGATCGGGCGGTTAACAAATACTTCCCTTTTAACTCATTAACTTTAGGGCGATACTTAGTTCTTAAGCTACCAACTAGTTACACTCGTTACAATTTGATGTTACACTCTTTTCGATCATCTTCGGCGGTCGCACGCGGCGTATACTTAATATTTGAATCGCCTACTCAATCACTTGGTGCTACTTACGTGTACTCTTCATCGTCGGACATGATTACGGTTTAGGGTTGAAAAAACCTGCAAGTACAATGTGAAGAACAGAAATGTCGGGTTAGTTTCGAGGCTTCACTGTAGCGACGGCAGCAACAGTGGCAACACAGCAACAACAACCGACTTTTTTATATGCCTTTGATTGCCTTGATATAACTCTAAAATTAGACGGATATGTCCCCCTCCTATATAGAATACCTAATCATGTGTGTGTGTAAGTGTGTGTGTGTGTGGTTATGCTGTCATAAGAGATATATATCCCGAGTATATGTAGCGAGAGAAACCTGTCTTTTTATAGCCGACAACAATGTCTGGTCCTCCTCACATCATAATCTTCCACAATAAACACACAAAAAAACAACAAATTCCTAGCGCTCTAAAATTATTTAATTTTCTGTGCTATCTACATATATGTGTGTGGATACATATATGGGTGTGTGTGTGTGCGAGGGAGAGAGCCATAGCCTAATCTATGTATATCGGATTTTTTTCTTCAGACTTTTCTCAATGCGTTTACTGTTAAAAATAGATCTTGGGGCGCAAGTATTAAATTTCCCACAACCGAAAGCTAAAAAGAAAAGCTCCTCGAGCTTTGCGCCAAAGAATTTTCGAATCTTTTCGTGCGATTTGATAAAATTTTGTAATTTTTTTTACCTTGGCACTAAATCGGAAAATCTTGAAAAGCTTCGGGTGTGTACTTGTACAAATAAAAGCCAAATAAATTCAAATGCCATTCATAGATCCTGCACTTCTATATACTCAACTCATATATATTATAATTATTATGTGCACATCGTTTGCAAAAATATCTACACTTTTAAATTACCCTTAGCTTTTCCTGTATGAAAAAAAATATTTCCTGCATCAAAATGCATTTTCTGGGATTTATTTTTAGCGGCATACAAAGTGGGTCATTTTTTTTTTTTTGGTAGCTACCAAAATGGCAATTTAGACATTTCTCTGGAGTTGACTGCATTTAATCCTTTTTTAACTATTTTAAAATGTTTTTTTATGTTTAACCCCATAAGCTACATTGCTACTAAGCTGCATTGCCTGAAAATTGTCATTGAAATATTATTTGTTAAACAAAAATTTTAGTTTAGAAGATCCTTTATTCCATTTTTTGACTGTATTCTATCTCCCTTATACTTTCTCTAATTCTTGTATTTCCTTTATTTTTCAAATTTCAAGTTCAGCATTGAGAAAATTACTTTAAACATGTCATTCAAATATTAAATAATATTTCCTCATTATCCTACCTCAAAAATCATATAGTTCCTCCAAACCTAACCTTAGACTTTTCCTTTTTTTTCCTATACCGATTTCTACATTCTCTGCCAATTAAATTGGCTCATTTTCCATCATGTGAATCTTTCCATTTATAGCGAGATATAATCCAAAACAAAATCTCCAGATCCATATCTGGTTGCTGTCGAGTGTGGGTGGATATATAGCGCTATCTCTTTCTGCTTCTATATCTCTAGCTGAGTATCTGAGTAAATGGCGCCTGCGCCGACTGCTACAGAAAACTTTCGTTTCGTTTCGTTTGTATCTGTGTTGTGTTTCTGGTGTATCTGTGTGGGTCTTGGATATTTTGCCAAGGTAAAAACACATACACGCACACACACACACGCCATAGCTCACGAAACGAAATTTATTTTTAAAGTTCGAACAAATGAAAGGAAAAAGAAAAGAAACAAATCGAGAAGTTTTCTCTCAGAGATCATATAACACTTTTCGTTCGCCTCGAATCGGTTGTACATATATTTATATATATATGCATAAATATATATCTGTGTGTATTCCTGTCTGCCAGTTTATTGTTGTTGCTGTTGCTGCGTCCTGTTGTTGTAGTTGCTGGTTTTTTTGTTGTTGCCGCTTTAGCTTTGGCTTTGGCTTTTGATGTTGCTGCTGCAAATGCCTGGGAGCATTTCGAATTATTTTTAGCCTTTTCTCAGGCAACCAACAAAAAAAATTGGAAAAAAATAGTAAAAAAAAACAACAACAACATTTGCAAGTAAAGTTATAAAATTGTTTTCATTTTTTTTTTTTGTGAGAGTTTCTTGTTCTTGGTTCATTTCACTTGGTTAATATATATGTTCGATGTTTTTCACTTGAAAAAAATTGTCGAAAAAAAAACAGGATTATATAATATTAGAATGTTCCTTTTCTGGTTTCGTTATATTGTTTGATTGTTCGTCGGATTTTGTTCGGTTATGAAAAGGATTTTTCTTTGCTCTTCGAGTTCTTTGAGTTTTATTCGAGTTGTTAGAGTTGCGTTTTGTAGTTTGTAACTTTCATTCGGTTTTTTTTCGAGTTTTTAGTTTTTCAATTTGTTCGTACACACTCTTTGTTTGAATTTCAATTTGATTTAATTTTCTTTTTTTTTTCCTTCTTTTTTTGATGTTGCAGAAGGAGGTGAAGCGGCAGCAGTAGAGCAGCAGGAGGAACAGAAACAGAAAAAAAAAAACTTACTTAGGGAGAAAGAAACAAATTGAAATCTCAACTAAAGTCCGAGCAGCTGACGTCGTAGGAGCGAATGCTGCGGTTCGACTAAACAGACTGACGATCCAAAGTGCTGCTACACGTTATGTTAAAGAATTTTTCGTCGCGTTCGCGGAAAAGCCTCTGCCCCTGCCACGCCCCCTCCCCTCGGCACACACACACACGAAGCTATGGTGTGATATCGGCGATCGATGGCTATATACACCCGACTTTCCCAGCCGAACGTGTGCGCTGAAAAAGGCCAGATATAGCACACGATGTGGCAACAAGTGGCCTGCGAAAGGGGGGGGGTGGATGGGTGGTTGCCTGGCCGTATCTGTATCTGTATCTGTGCCTCGGCGATCTCTGTATCTGTATCTGTGGGTGGGCAGCAATTTTCAGGTGGGCTGCAGCTGAAACATAAACTTGTCCCCGCGCGCACACACACACACACACACACACATTTTTCCAAAGCCATCGCATCGCCTCCAATTGGCCAGAGCGAGAAAAAGGATGTATATATAATATATATTTGGGATATGGCATACATAACTGGCTCATATCGTATATAGGCGGCGCAGCGTTGGCGGCTTTTTACACATTTGTTTTTGGAATCAAATATCGTGGAACATAAATTTCACAGCCATTAAAAAATCGGGCTGCCTATATCTATCTATCTGGCTATGTCGGTGGCTTTGGATTTAGCGAGGGTGTTCCATACATTTTCATCTTTTCGCCGAGGATCGCTGCAGCATTTGAACCCCATCAGAGTGCACGCCCTACAACTCTCCCCCTCGCCTCGTATCTGTGTGCGCCCGAGTGTCTGTGTATATGTGTATCTGTGTATCTCGATCGCAGTGCTGACGTCGAACGGCCTTAGGTGGCCCCCATCGCATTGCCATTTGTCTAACACTTGAATCTATTCGTCATTGTTCTGATTTTCTTTTTTTATTTCTCTGTTTTTCGCTTTTGCTGGGTTATTTTTTATTTTGCTCCTCAACGGATACTTTCGCCAAATAATTTGGAATACTCTAACGCAATGCTCAGCCCTTAGATTTGAATGTCCACTTCGGATTGGGAAATAAAATTCATATTCATTTAGAAATTCTTTATAATATATTTAAGATTAAATTGGAATTTTAGTTACTTTTTTTCAGTTGTTAAATATTTACATTTAAAATATTTAAATGGTTAGTTTTTACTAACACAAATAATGATAATGCTATTGGAAAATGTGAATATTTTCAAAAATCTTATATTTCCTTTTATTAATTAATATTGAATTTATTTTGACTAGTCTAACTTATTTTATATCTTTCCATTTACTGAGTTAAGCGACAAAATCCTAATACTTTTAATAAAAAGAACTTGTATTTTTGCCTTAAAAATACATTGCTCGAAATATTTAATAGAAATATATATGTTTTTAGATTACATTTTCAAATCAGGGCATTTCGAATACCAATTTCTCCCACAAAAATTATCATAAACCTAAGGCGCTCTAAAAAATATAAGCAATAAACAAGAAAAAACAAATATTACTGCAAGTAGAAAAATCAATTATTGACAAAATGATATATAACCTTTCTTTAGTTATTTATCAAATGAACAAATAAATTATTTAAGAATCATTATTATATTTAAAAGTTTAAAAAAGCTTTTTTATACTGAATTTCTCAACAAAAAATTTTATACTGTCCCTTGGAAACAATGGAAAAATATGTTCACACAAAAATAAAAGCAATATACTCGTTGATAGTATAAAAATGGTTTTATTTTAGAAAAAGTTACTTTATGAAGTGTATAGAACATGTTAAATGCAGTTCTGAAGTATTTTGTCAATATATAATTTAATAATTTAAGGTGTAATCAAATTTTCTATCTGGTTATAATGGTTTGATTTTCTGATTCTAAAGTAATACCAATATTGCGATGAAAAAGTTCAGAAATAAGAAATTCATAATGAGGAAACCATTGAACACTATACTTGCAAACGATGCCCACTAATTATTATATGCATTGAATCCCATTTTTTGTGTAGTATTAAGCAGTTAAATGTATATTTTAGTTTTATGGTTTCGAGTTGTGCATTGATGTCGTTTTTGGTTACTGCCAGTAGCCAGAATCTGCAGGGCGCATTAAAATTAGAACATTTTTATACCTGCATCTTTAGCGGTATGCGGCGATGCGATATGCACACAGAATACACATATATAATATATATATTCGGCACGGGCAGGGACACACGGGCATCCGCTAGATATGGGTCGACCGGTACGGTCTGAGTATTATGCCATTGCTTGCCAAATCACCGGATTGCCAAATTACAAAATCGCAATGGGGCGCACAGGTGGGCAGGTAGGCAGGAAAGGAATCGGGTTAGATGGGGCGTGTGGTGGAGGATATATTGATACAGTGCAGCTATATCCAGTTCGGCCGACATCTGTGCCCAGAGGCTCTCCTCGCATTCTCTGGGGGCGGGGGTTCACATAACATTTTGCTTTCGATAAACAACTTTGAACTTATGGCCAACAGCATGCCAAATATTTCAGCAATCTGAACATTATAAGTCGGGGCATATGGCCAAACTATATATATATATATATGTATATATATTTAAATATATATGCACATGCACAGATGTGGGTTTTGGGTATGCCTTCAACTAAAATTCAATTCGCATCATCTCCGGCTTCTTCAGCAGCAGCAGCCAGAAAAATCAGAGAAATCCGAAAATCAGAGATATTCGAAAATCAGGGAATAACAAATAGCACAGTTTCGGATTTTTGTTGTTCTATTTTCGGCGATTTTGTGTGGGCGCTCTCGTCTATAGCCTTCGGTTTTTAGTGCCATGCCATCGGCATGCACGAAGTCGGCAGTCAGATATAAATATATATATATTGTAGCATGCGTGTATATGTATTTGTTTAAATATATTCTAGATGTCTATCTATAGGATAGCTTTCTGGGGCGGTGTTTACGGGCAACTGTAGGTAATATCTGCATACATCAAGAATAACATAAACATTATCGGGGATCTGGAAAAATATTTGATTTCAAATGAATTCACAGCGAAAATTATGAATTGAAATTTGGCCAACAAAAATGTGTGTAATAAGTACATATGTGTGTTATAAATTGTATTTTTTTTTAATATTTGAAAACTATCAAAAATATGGATTTAATCAATTTTTTTTTAATATAATTAATGCATAACAGTTATATTTTGTCCATTAAATGTTGTCACAGAAATTAATCTCTTAGAATTATAACAAATGTTTCCTATAATTAATCCAACATAATTCTTTATATTGATAATCTTAATAAATTATTTAGATCAACATTTAAAATAATATATATATATATATATGCATATGCATCGGATGCTCCAAAAAGTTTTCAATGAAAAAGAATTTCACAGATCGGGACAGGCAAACATATTTTTTTGTAAAGAACAAACAACTCGGTGCGTGCCAATTTTAGATTCTATATGTCCGATTTAAAAATAAGCTTTAACCAAATTAAATGAAATGAAAACGAACAAAATCGAGAAAAAAGAAAAACAACGGAAAAATCCATAGCAGAAAACACATAGAAGAAGCCAAGCCAAAGGAAAATCATTTAAGAGAGCAATCATCCTCCGCAGGCAGTTTATATTAGTATCTATGTTCGGCATTTTATATGTATAATATTACACGTTTATTTTCAGAAATTGTTATTCACTTAAATATTGTTGACAGTTGGATAATATAGTATTTCGGCACTAGATTCCTCCTAAAATATTAGTTGATTTTTGGGATCAACAAGTTATTTAAACAGTGATTCAAACTTGCCAATTAAATTATAGTAGCATGTTTAATTTTTGTTATTATTCAAAACAATTTTATGAATATTCTCAGTTAAAACCGTATTTTTTTTGTCTTTTTTGGTTTTAAAAATCGTGGAATTATAAAATGGATTTCTTTTATGTTTGCAAATCAATCATTATCAAATATAACGCATTTATTTATGTATATATTTAAAAGCATTATAATCATATCTCTCAGATTCGTTTTGGGGAAATCGTTTTATAAAATTAGGCATTTTATATATAGTAACATGTTTAATTATTTTTATTATTAAAAACACTTTCTATGGAATTTTGGAATGCTTCTTATATGAATTCGCTCAGTTAAAAAAGTCTTGTTTTTATTTTCCGGTTGTAAAAATCGTTGGCAATTGCCCAATAAATCATTTACAAATATGAACCATTTATTTATTTTGGTTTAAAAAATATGTAAACTATTAGAGGTAAACAAATATAATTAATATTTTCAATATTAACAAGTGTAATATTAATTATGTTAAGCACGAAAATGTAGTTCAGGAAAATGTTTTCATTGTTTTTATTTTCATTTAAAAGGCTGTGCAGCAAAACTGAAAATAAAATATAATCTTAAATTTATTGCATTAAAATACCTCGAAATCATTTTATTTGTTACTTAATTTTTCCAGTTTATTCACAGTTGAGTTATTTTAAGAAAATATAGCAAAACAAAACGCAGAACCAGTTAAACATCAAATTATAGTGAGCACTGAAAACCGGAAAAAAATCAATAATAATAAACAATAAAACAAGGCGAACGTCATTTGAAACTGCGCGCCAGTCGCTGCTTATCGTTTTGAAAACGGCGTAGTTCCGCAACCGATAACCGATTTCCCCCCGATAGCCGCCCTTGCACATCCCTAACTAGTGTTGTAAAAAATTCACCCCCAAACCAAACTTAAAAACAAATGTAATATTGTTAATTGTGGAATTCGATTGATTTGGCAATTTAGTTGCCCGCATCGAGGAGAACCAGGAGACGGCGAGAAGATAGAAGAGAGCGGGGTGGCGGGGAGAGAAGTAGAACAACAACAATAACAACCACCAGCAACAACAAAGTGTGCAGATTTCCACGCGTCCCTTCTTACACCTCCCGCAAACATCGCACGAGTGCAAGCGAGAGGGCAGATGCGGTTATCGACTCGACGGCAATTGGAATTATCGTAGATAATTATCCGGAATATATATTGCATATATATTCCAGGCCAGCAGCCTTCGGCTTAGGCATCCGTTGAGATGGCCAGCGAGGCGGAGAACAAGCCTCCCATCCTGCACATCCTGGTGGTGGGCTTCCACCACAAGCTGGGCTGCCAGGTGGAGTTCTCGCATCCGCCTTTGATATCCGGCTCCTCCGGCCGGAACGAGTGCCCCTCCGGATGGAAGTACCTGCCCACGCTGGCCCTGCCGGATGGCTCGCATAACTTCACCGACGACACGGTCTTCTTTAACCTGCCCAGCCTGTTCGAGCCGGCGGCCAGCATTTATGGGGTGTCCTGCTATCGCCAGATACCCGTGGAGAAGCTGAAAAATCGGACAGCGGACGTCACCCGCAGCACGGTGCAGAAGTCGGTGTGCGTCCTGGCCAGACAACCAATTTACGGCTACATCGAGGTCAAGCTGGCCCTGATTGCCGACGCCTTCTTCGACCAGGGCGACTTCTCCGTCACGGAACTACTGGTGAAGGCCTATCACCAGTTGAATGCCTGTCTGTTGGATGATGAGACGCGACGGCCGCTGCGCCACTACCATGTGGGACTGTCCCTCCGGGAGATTGTGCTGCACTGGCGCCACAAAACCCTGATGCTCTTCAAGCTGCTCCTCCTGCAGCGCCGGGTGGTGTGCTTCGGCTCGCCCGTGCGCGGCATGTGTGTCCTGATCCTGGGAATGGCCTCGCTGGTGCCCAGGCTGCTGGAGAAGGGCTTCCAGGAGGTGGCCTGCGTGCGCACCTCGCGTCCCCTGTCGCCCATGCCCGACTTCACGGACTCGCTGCAGAGAGAGGCCCAGGCGGAGGCCGAGCTGGAGGCCACCATCACGTCTGGGCTACCCGAGGAGCAGAAGCTCACGCCCGAGAGCGCCACAGCGGCGGAAGGCGAGGCGGAGGAGCTGGCCCTTGTCTCATCGGCTGCCTCCGCTGGCGAGGAGCAGGGCAGCGGGGACGACACTTCGCCCCGCTCCACGCCCAACTCGCAGTCGCAGGACTCTTCCAACTTTCCGGGATCCTCGAATGGACGGAGCAGCTCGCTGACACGCGAGGCCAGCGTGGACACCCTGGCGTGTGAGTATTATATATGCATCTCCCAGTTTCAGGATTATTTGGGTTTATAGTTCAATTTAAATAATTAAACTTTAGAAATCGAAAATGATTCTTGCGCTAAGAAGTGTGTATCTAAGTAAATGCTTAGATACAACTTATATAACAAGATGAGTAGACAGAAAGTTGTTGTATATAATTATATGCAAAAAAAAAGGTAAAAACAAGCAAAGAAATTACTATACATATTGGAAAAGATAGATAGATATTTAGATTAATAATAGGATATGTACACGTTTCAAAATACTAGAGTTCTCAAAGCTATATCCCATTTTATTACAATTGTAATTTGTAATATATATTTACATATATTTTATTTTCGACATTTCTATTTAAAAACACAATGAATTAATCATTTCAAGAACTGGGTGACGTATGGGATTCCTTTGTTGTACATCTAGAATTGAAGATAGCGTGGATTGGGTTTGTCCGATAAAGAGAGGGACGATTTAAATGATTCATTTCCACCCATTTTCCATGTGAACTCATGAAATTATTTTTGGACTACAGTATCGGTGAAATTCGGGAGGTTTCTGGTTTTATTTGATTATCAGATTCCTGCTAATACTTTCGATGTTCCCTCCCCACAGCGAATCTCGCCGCTTTGTGTGCGGTGAATCCGGATGAGTACCGCGCCCCGGTGAGCATCTTCGCTAGCGGCAATCTCTGCCTGCCCTACCTGTCGCTGCCCTACATGGACCTGCTCAGCGATCCCATGGTACTTTCCTACTTCATCGGCACCTCCAATGTGCTGTTCCAGCAGAAGCGCCAGCTGGCCGACGTGCTGGTAGACATCGAGGCGGCCAATCTGGAGGCGCACGACCCGGAATTGAGGCGCCAACTGGTGCTAAGCACCGAGGACCTGCGCTACATGGACTACATCATGAAGCACGTGCAGACGCCGAAGCAGGATGCGGAGGGCAGCGAGCACTGGATACGGGAGCAGTTCCAGGGCTACATCCTGGCCCTCCTCCGCACGGCGGTGGCTCCTGGTGAGTGTGGCTTCTCAACATCTGCAGAATCTGTGGTAATTTTCGGTGATTCCTTCAACAGATGCCACGCCCAAGGACAACGACCACTTCAACGCGCACTTCCTGGGTGCCTTCAAGCGCACTCAGTGCTACCAGGAGTGGTTCGACGTGCGGCCCGAGCCGGAGTTCTTCGAAGCCCTGCCCGGCGGTCATCCCTTTGCCGGAACTCTGTCCGTGGCGGACATGAAACTGAAGCTGGCGCAGTGAGTAGCTGAACCCAGTTGTAGTCCACTATATGCGACTATTATATCCTGTATCCGATTCCACAGAACCATGCAGAACAGCGAGAGCGGGCGAAAGATTAACCAAGCGGTGAACACCACGAGTAGGGCTGTGGGCGGGGCCATCTCCCAGGCCAAGGGCGCCTTCTCCAGCTGGTGGTCGGCGATAACAACGAATCCCTCCGGTGCCAATGGCCAGCAGGAGGGCGAGGGAGGAGCGCCAGCTGCTGCCCCCGCATCAGTATCAGAGATCTCAGTGACATTCCACAATCACCAGGACATCGAGGACATGGCGAGCTTAAGCATCCACCTGGCTGGCCAGGCGGAGACCGACGACCAGCCGCAGGGCATCGTGGAGATCGGTCACGAGGCGGAGCTGCTGGACAAGGCGGACGAGTCCAAGAAGGCGGCCGCAGCCATCAGGCCCGGTTGCGGTGGGGATGTGGCCGCCTCCTCGGTGGAGCGCAACAGCGGCGATGTGTTCATCGTTTGAGGACGCCAGCAGCAGCACTAGCGAGCAGCCTTGTATAAAATCGAACTAAGCTATCTGATAATTATTGATTACGCAACAAATTGTCTCAGTCTCAATGTTGAATTTATCTCTCTACGACTTGGTGATTTCGTTTTTTTTTTTTCTATAACCTTACTGAGCGTGGGTCGAATTTTTGGTTGAGATATTTCGGAGGTCCAAGGAATTGTGCAAAATATTTTGAAACACCCTTTTATACAAAAGTATTCTATTGCTTCTAAATTCAATATTAATTCTCCATTAAGATTTAAAGATAACCATACCTCTGATATAATGCCGAAATTCGACCCACGCCAACTTAAACCCAATTGGCCAAAAGATAATATTATTTACTATTTATATAAATATATATATATGTGCGTACATCTAAGTTTGTCCAGCGCCCCTTGCCCCCCCGCCCACCACTCAGTGTATATGTGTATCCATGTAAAGCTAAACCGTTCCAAGTGCAATTTCTAATCCAAAAAACGATAAAACGAAGTAAAACCAAGAGCATCGCATGGCTCCCATATGGCAATAAGTAACTCAAAGGAAATCTGATATGATATTTAAGTGGCTCCAGTCGGTGTTTCTGCCCCAAGAAAAATGAACTGCGATACATATCGTAGCCGATCCGGGCGGCATTCCTGCCTCTGGGCCCCTGCGTCCAGCTCTATTTACCTAATCCAAATGTAATCCCAAATAAAGGCATTTCGCAATGAATTGAAACACGGTGAATCTGTTATGATGATGTTTTCATTTCACTAACTGTTTGTATAACATCTGGATAATGTACTCAAAATACTCAATTTATAACCAAATAAAATCAAATTTAATATTGTTCCTTATTGGAAAGCCTTCTTCTATTTTGAACTGGAACATTCGGTAACATTCACTCAATATATTTCACAAAGTAAATGCTCCGGTAAATAATAAATAATAGTTCTCCTTAACAATTTAAAAAAAATTAGAAATGATGGCCTGCAATAGAATTACGTTCTCTTCATGGCACGAATCACGGGATCGAAGGAGGGCAGCTTGGTGCGCTGCACTTCCTGCCTCAAGTGCTCCAGCTGGCAATCAGTCTGGGCGATGGTGCGATTTAGTTCCTCCAGCTCCCTCTCCCCCTCCGCCAGCTTCCTTTCATAGTCGTCGAGGTAGGCGTTGCGGGATTGCAGCATCTCCTCCTGCTTCCTTTCGGCCGATGAAAGCAGCTCCTCGCTGCGGGCCTTCCAGTCCTGCAGCTTTGCGCTGCCCTGCTGCTGCTGCTCCTGCAGCTGCTCCACACTGGCGGCCAGCTGGAAGTGCTCCTTGTCCAGCTGCTCCAGATTCTGCCGCTTCACATCGCGCCTGCTGCGGTAATTGGCTTCCAGCTTTTGCAAGCGCTGCTTGTTCGCCTGCCACTGGGTGTCCAGCCGGGAGACTTCGGTATCCGTCTCGTAGCACCTGTTCTCCAGCTGGGTCTTCTGCTGCTCCAGCAGCTGGCGCTGCTCCTCGTTCTGCTGGCGCTGCTGTTGAAGTATGTGGCTCAGCTGCCCCAGCAGACGAGCCCGCTCGTGAATCTCCTCGGGCTGCAGCTGCAGGGGCAACAAAAGAGGCGACAGCTGGCCTGCATTTCCCTCCGTTCCCTCACGGAGCAGCTTGCCCACCACCGAGTCGCTGATGTAGCGCACGTGCGTGTTGAAGCCCTCGATGGTGTCGAGCAGCTTGTGCTTGGCCCGGGCGAGCATCACCTGCTGGTTGTTCTCCCGGTCGGAGAGCTCCTTCACCTGCCGCTCGTACACCTTGGACTCGTTGGTGAGGTCCTGGTGCCGGATCTGCAGGGCCTTCACCTGCTGCACGGTGTACTTCTGGGCGTTCACCGCCTTCTGCAGTCGCTGCCCGTACTCCGTTTGAATCTGCAGCTCCTTCTGGAGTTGTTTACCTTGGGCTTGCCCATCTTCCATGTCCTTCTGTAGCTGGGACAGCTCTTCTTGGTCCGCCAAGAGCTGCTGCTGGAACAGCTTCTGCTCCTGAATGAGCTTCTCCAGATGCTGCAGCCTCTTCTCCGCCCCCGGCAGCTGAAGCTGCTCTATAACGTCGGCCAGCTGGGACCTAAGTCCGACCGTCTCCTGCTCTAGGGCCTCGCGATTGGGCAGGTTGCAGATCCGGCTGATCACCATATCGCGGATCTTAGACAAGAGCTTGGCCTCCTCCTCGGTGCGCTCCTCGTTCCACAGCACATTGCATTCGACGCTTTTCGCGAAGAGAATCCCATTCAGCTCCTCGTCCAGCTGGATGGCCTGGATCGCGTGCGTGGTGGACATGGCAATCGATTCGCAGGCCATGCTGTGCAGGTACGAGCTCGGCTGCTCCGCCGTCTCCATGAACGGAAAGCGCTCCGAGTGCCCGCTAAGCGAGGATAGCGGTGGGGCGAAGTCCATGAGGAAATCCAGTAGGGTGATGACGTGCCCGAACGAATGCTGTGTGGTGGGGGTCAGTAGCCAGGACTTGCCCACCTGCAAATCAATCAATTCGCATTTTGTTATATAGTTTCATATATCTGATATGAGAACAGGACTCACATTATGCGGATAGCAGAGCTTCTGCAGGGCCCCGGTGATGTCCTCCACCTGGTTGGTGCCCACGGTGACCCGATTGCGCCAGATGTGGTGAAAGAAGTAGTTTAGAATGCCCACAAACTGCTTGACGGTCATTTGGCGCAGTCCTCCGGGCCGGCTATAGAAGTCCTCACTGAGTCCCGGAGCAGACTGACTGTGCTCCGCCGCGTGCAGGTACTCGAGGATCTGCAGGGCACGCTCCGACACCCATTTCTTGTCCGAGTGCAGGGCCACAGGTCGCTCTACGGACTGCGGTCTGCCCATACGGTGGTGGCCCCGCATCGGAGTCACGCCCATCTGGCTGGCCCGATCCCGCTCCAGGTTCATGGGCTGCGGCAAACGGGATTGCGATGGTCTGCTGGTGAAAGAGTTAGTATCTGTATTAAAATCAATGAATTAACAAGAAAGGAAGGCTAGAATCGGGTGCTTGTCTGGGAGGATATAATCATCCTTAGTCTGTTTCTAAAGATTAAATTCATTATATTTAATAACAATTGAGTTATGTCTAGTTTTTCCATAATTTCACAGCTATAGGATATAGTTATCCGAATTTAATGGGTTTCTTAGAATCAGTCAAGGCAGTTTTTTAACCAAGAATTTCTGGGGAAATAATGAATGATATTCAAAAAGATCGAAGTTGTTTCTTTCTTCCTATGACAGCTATTCCGATTCCGGCTATTACTAGTTATTAACAACATTTAAAAGTAGGAAGATTACAGACGAATTGATTTAGAACTGATAGACTAGCTAGATTGAGTCGGAATTAATGAAAATCAAGAATATAAACGGTCGGAGTTGTCTCCATAACTGCTTAAATAAGAAACATACTTTACAAATCACTATTTTCAAATGTTTCCACATTAAACCTAAAGTAATGCACATCTTGAGGCTAAATATTGCTGTACCATCCTATTTTTAACAAAAGATATGGAACCCACCTCCTGGCCGACGCCTTGACCGACGCCTGATTTGTGGGCGTGGCGAAGTTTCGCATTGTTAATCTGCAAAAAGATAGGAAACATACAATTTAGTTAATTCGAACGATTTCTAGACGATTTCCTTGAACTCCAGGCGGGTCTTCACCTGGTTTGCCGCTTCTCGGTGGTGCCCGGATCCTCGGAGGCGTACTCCCGGAACTCGCTGGTCCGTCGAGGCAAGAGGTGTGACATTTTGGTATTAGATATTATCTTCCAGTGCTCTTCTCATGTAGTTTTTTAACTTTTTCCCCTTGAGTTTCCTTTATTTACGATTGCGCGTCGGCAACTTCGAATTCGGCATCGACGTGAAGTTGGCTGCGCCTGCTATCGATAATTATGGGTGGTGCGATAACTCACCAATCGCCTATCGATCGAGCCCAATTCAAATATCATTTTATTGAAAACGCAATAATTTCAAATTATTAATTTGTTTTTCTTTTTTATTTGATAAAATTTCTTTCGAAAATTACAACACTTTAACACTTACTGTTTGTTTATGACTAATAGACTAATTTCGATAGCAAGCATTTAACACAATTTGATGAACTGTGCAAAATGGTTGAAGAACTAAACATAAAATGCGGAATACCACATTTGGGAAACCAATAAAATTAAAATCGAGTTTAATATAGGAAAATATTGCCATTAGAAGTAGGTCTTCAGCAATGCATTTTCAATAATTGTATATATGTATATTAAACGTACACTTGGAGAAATGGGTTTCTCCTATCCCGTGTAGTATTTCAATTTCACAAAATAAAAACATCTTCCGTTTTATGAACGCTTGTTTTTCGCTTTCGTTTATTCCAACATATTTATTTAATTGGTATTATTGTTTCAAGTATTACACAATATGTATGCCTTCCATTTACGCTTCTTCTCATTAATTTATAATTATTATTATTATAACTAAATATCGATCACATTTCCTTTCAGAACGTCTCTCATTCTAATCGTTTCTTTTCCCTGTTCGCATTTGTTACAGAACCCGATGCAACTTAAAAGATAACTATACAAAAATTACATACAATTAAAAAGAGGAATATACATGTACTTCTCATCATCCGTGCCAATTTTCTCATCTCTTCCTTTCTCTTTCTTTATCCTCTGGGGGAAATCGGGGAATACAGATAATAGGATAATGAGAAAAATAATACAATATGATAATTTAAAAAAATAAGTAAAAAAAAATGGACCAAGCGAGACTTGCAAAAATCAAATCTGCGCTAATACTACACAATTGTTGTTGTTGTTTTTTTTTGTAAGTGTAAATTAAGGAATTACGACTACTTTGCAATTATTATTTGGCTGCTTAAGGTAAACACAAAGCGAAAGAATCAAGAACCGAAGTGATACGTAAATGTTCTTCATTAGTTTTTTTTCGTCGTCGTCTTCGTCTTCGTTTTCTCTCATTTACATGTATATAATATTTTGTTTAGATGTGTATAATATTGTCCTAAAAGCCTTAAAAAATATGACGCAGCGCGGCGCCTGCAAGAATCTACATATGTGTAAATATACTCATACTCGTATATATCGTACGCATACATAATTTCTTGATAGAGCAAAAGGAACACAAGCAAAAGCCATGTGAAGAAGGACACAATGTAAAAGGATCATCTCTCTCAGCTCAACTCAGCTCAGCTCAAACATTCGACTTGCTTCATTATAATCATTGGAAATTAGTTCGATAGTGTTCTGTGTTCTGTTTGTTTGATTTCGGGGAGAATTTTGAGGGGCCTTCACATACAGTTTCTATGCTTTATATATATATATATTTTTGTTTTTAGGTACATAACAGTTCTGTAAATTGTGGTGTTTTCGCTTGCTTTTCACTTCCATCTGCTAATTTTGAGTGGTGGTGGTGGTGTAGAGAGGATCCTCCCATCTATCAGTTGGGCGCGTTCAGGGTCTCCATCCCGGATCCGTACTGCATGCCCACGGACATGGTCACTAGCCACGCAACGGCCAGCAGACTGCTTCCGAGCAGATCGCCCAACGCCGTCAGGTACGGAATGGCCGAGTTGTCCGGATCGATCTTCCACTTCCACATCGCGTGCACAATAATGTGGGCAATGTACAGCAGCAGCATTACCTGAAATTAATGTCACCAATTACTGTCACATATATGGATAGATTTGATGGGCGATTTATTTCTCGAAATGTCTGAGAATCATTTTCTTACAAAAAAAAATCGTATATGAGAAATTACAAATTCTTTTATAGTTACCAATTTTTTAAATTATGAGAAATAAAAAAGAATTCAGTTAATTATTAAAAAGAAAAATAATTATTTCTTGCATATTTTTTTCCAGTTTAATTAGGTGCATTAATTAAAATAGAATTTCGCTGTAATTTAAAAAAGTTTTTACAATTCGGGATTTTGCAAGCCTCATTTAAAACTGTAATTTATTTAATGAAATAATAGTAGTTAATTTTGAGTTTTAGTGTGCACAATTAAGGCCATAATCATAACTTTTAAGTAATGCAGATAAGGCACGAATTTAATAAATATTTATTTTAATTGAATGGCCAAAGTTCGGTTACGAAATACACAGAGAACAGAGATCTAAATTGGTTTTAATGGCAATTTACCTGCACCAAACTGGCGGTCAAATAGGAGAGCACAAACACCCAGGACACTGTCGAGGCGCTCATGTTGATATAGTCAGCCGCATAGATGAACAGAATATTGCCCGGAATGGACATGGCAATGAGTATGCGTGCTGTCTTCGCATAGGGAACTGGAGCGAGAAAACATATGCGATTAATTCCCAATTAATTGAAGGTTTCATTTCATTCAACACTTACCGCCTTTGAAGAGCGCCCGCCAGGGCCACTCCAAGATCTTCGTGTGCGGTGGTATAATCCCAATAATTGAGCTCTGGTGCAGCATTGTCGATATCTTGCTGGCCTGTACCGAAACCAGATTCCCGCCGATTCCATTGATGATCGGTTGAAACACCACGAAGCCATTAAACACCTCAACGGCGGCATCCAACACAAGGCCACCCAGACTGCAATGAGACAACACAAAATATTAATAATCAGTTGTAAAAATATAATAGGGCATTGCTTTTTATATATCCCATTAAAAGGATACTCTGCTTATTTATAAGTCTATTTAATTACCAGATGTCCAAACAATTATAATTTGTTCAGCCCCATAACTTCCATTAATTTGATCGCAAATATCTGTCGAAGTGTGCTCACTTCAATATCAAACATCGAAATGAAATGATTCGCAAAATGTGATTAAGTGGCAGTGAGTTTTGTCTTTGGAAGCTTTGTCCCAGTCACGCCAAATAATTGCGCTCAAAAATTCTAATTCAACTTCTAATTCTAATTATACGCGGTGCTTGACCTGCTGCCCAGCGCGATTCAGGGACACATTTGTGCAAATACTTTGCAAGGTCTTGGGCCGATTTTAATAATAACATATGGCGAATCTGTAGCCTGGACATGATGTGGCACTAAAATACAAAACGGACAGGGGTATATATCTAAATATAGCCGGGCAACTTGACATTTTTGATTTCAGTTTTCTGCTTATCATGGCCCCAATTCTCGAGACTCGAGACTCTAGAGTCCATCATCCGATCGAATCGAATCGAAACGAAATGAATCGACTCAAATACGTACCCACTTATACAGAGGGCCGAGAGCACGGGCACCCATCCGCTCTTTAGCACCGGTCGCGTGTACTCGTTCCTCAGCACGATCATCACCCACATGGGCAGCAGAACCAGGTAGCAGCAGACCACGATGAAGGTGATCCACAGATGGGTTTCTAAACGGTGGACATGGAATTATTGTTAGAAATATTAAATACACAAATTAATAATAATTGGAGCAACCTTGCAGATGTGTTTTAATATGTATTAATATATTTCCTACCCCAAATATCAATTTAAACCCTAATCTGCAGGTTGATAATAAGAATATAACAAATATGCAAAACACTTACTGATATGCTCGTACAGCAGCGAGGCAATAAAGGAGAGCAAACTGATGGACACCACATCGCCAATTGAGGCCGCCAGCGGTGTGGCCAAGTTGTCCGGATTGAGGCGGAATCTCTGCGAGAACAAAATGACAGCCACCAAAACAAAGTCTGCAATCGAAAGAAAAACATGGAATTAATTATATATTAGGGATGAATTAAAAGGGCACCAAACCTACCCAGCACAAAGCACGACGAGGTGGCCGTGAACATGGCCGATGCGGTGAGAAGCATCATATTCTCAAAGTAGAACTCGCCGGTCATCGCCGCTCCAACGCTAACCGCAAACATGGCCACCAGAAAGGAGGCCACCGTCGCCTGGACCTGCACCAGTGCTATGTTGCCGACGATCATCCGAATCACGTTCTGCCGCACTGTCATATTGCCCATGTTCACCTGCGTGGAGAGACGCGAGGCCAGACACATGTCCAGGTTGCCCTTCAGTCCCAAAAGCGCCGGCACGAGGATAAACAGCTCGCTTACATTCTTGAAAACATACCATTTCTGCAGGGGATAGAAAAAACACAATGTTAAATTTAAGTCTTACAAATTTAACCGGGAAATTAAATTGAAAGATTTTTCTATTTATCCCAAATTGAGATCATCTGAATATAATTTTTGTAGGGTTTTATTTTGTTTGATATCCAGTTACTACTCGTTTAATCAAGTGAATTATTTACACTTTAGTTTTTACTTTGTAGTGTTAATCTTGTTTTTATGTTCGAATCAACATTTCCCCGTATCTCAGTTTATATTCCCCTATAAATCCAGGGTAAGGGGACGGACAATCCCTCTTTATCCACTCCCTCCCAGATACATATATACCCCTCTATATATGTGTGGAACACTTTCGGTTCAGTTCATGTCATTTCATTTCGAGCATTGGCCGCCTTTAACTGGCTCCAGCTCCAGTCTGTGCCAGAACTTTTACCACCAATTAGCAGGCAAATTAAACATTTACTATCTAACAAATATTCTAGCACATATGTATGTAGTATACTATATATGTATATTTTCGCAGCCATAAATAACATTCGCAATGGAATGAATTGTGTCAATTCACCAAGTACACAAAGCAAACCAACAGCAGGAAAGGAAAGGTTTAAAAATAGCCAACACCGTCTGTGTCTGGGTTTTGTTTGGTCGAGAGCTCTTCAAGTCAAGTCGGACATCTAATGTTTTATTCACACGCCTCAAATATTTGCACGGATCCCAAACCGATCGGTTATGAAAGGAACCGATTGCTCATGGAGATTCCTAAATATATCTCTTTATTTATGAAGTTGCGGTGTAAAGATTCGCTATCTGGTCCCTAATTTAGTGTTATCACTTCAATTAGGATATATATTATTTTTTACAACAAACTTTACGTCAGAGTGTCTAATAAATAAATATCAGTAACAAATATTTAATTAAGTCTATTGTGGTACTATTCAAAAGGAGGTATTTCATCCAGAACTGAATTTATAGATATAGTTAAAAATTGAAGTTTTATTATAGGTTTATTATAAGTGAAAATATTAATTCCAAGATTACTTTTCAGTTTTTTTCTATAATTTTATTTGTTTTATTACTTTATTTTGTACTTAACCTCCACCAGGTGGCGCCTGCGTGCAATTTGCAGCTTGAAATATTTCCCACACAAAAAAAAAACAAAAATTATAAATTAGTTGAAAAGAATGTGCAATTAACTAACTTGCGATTTTCTTTGTGCCCGACGCCTGACTTGGTGTAAATCTTAGTGTAAATCTTTTTTAATGACCAGCAATTACACGGTTTTTTTCGTTTTTTTTTTTGTGTTTTGTTGTTTGCAATTTAATGTGTTGTAATTTGCTTGGGTTTTCGGGCTTATCTTGGGAGAACTACAAAGTCAATGGACGAGAAAATTACAGCACGGTGGAAATTATCAGCGAATGTAATTTTTTGTCATTACTAGCTGATATCTGAAGAATATAAATGCATTTAAATATATGCCTTGGAAGGTATAGAAACTTCTGAACAATAGTACCGGCAAATTGCAATTTCATAATGTTGCTTTCAATTAAGGTATTTTTTAATGAGAGATCTTTTTGATATATTTCAAATTTGAACTTTAACTTCAATATATAGCTTTTCAGTTATTAATTTATTAATGAAATGCATCCCAGGACCAGGACTAGAATCCCAATTCACTCACCTCAACTCGTCCAAGGACAATGCCAGCTCCGATCGTGCCAATTCCAGCGAGAAAGAACGGAATGGAGACCTGCAACAGGATGGTCGTCCACTTCTCCTGCTTGATCCCGGGCCGATTGAGAGCCAGCTTCTCCTCGGAGCTGCCATTGATGCCGGCAATGCTGGAGGCATCCGCTGCCACCATGGCTCCCGATCCGATGCCGCCATTGCCACTGCCTCCGCTTCCGCCGCCGCCGCCGCCGCCTCCTCCACTTCCGCCACCGCCACTCGCCGCTCCAGGATCCGGTTCGGAGGATGCTATGGACGTCGTGATGATTGAGCTTAGTGAACCGGTTGTCGAATGTGGTAGGCCCGACAGTTTCTCATTGTCGGGATCTGTGATTTGGTTGGTTGTTTGTTTTTTTTTTTTGTGGTTGTTTGTTGCGAGGGGAGAAACAAAAGAAACGGGGTTGCAAGATGCGGGTTAGTCAAGGGGATTTCGGGCACATATCATATCAAGGGTGTTACAAGTGGGTCTCGAATTGTGTGCACTGGGGTCTCTCTCTCAATACATCGAAATATTAGTGGTGCTTGTGTGTGGGTGGGTGTGCGTGTGTGTGTGTGGCATGCATCTAAATTTAGCAGCATTATGCAATTAGCAAGGCAATTAATTAGCATTACTATAAATTATCCATATACTCGTATGGACACGTCTCTGATTTTTCTGTACTTCATTTATTTCGCTGTGTTTTCGACAATCTCCAGGTGGAGGAGTCGTCTTCGCCCCACCAAAAGTAAAATACAAAATAAATAAAGAAAAACTCGTTTGAATAGAATTCAGTTTCTGTGTCGACTTGTAGCCAAGTTCATAAACCACGAATCGTTCGTCCATAAACAAATCCGCCAACTGCCCGGCGAGACAGCGACAATTAAACATCACAAATAACAATTAAGAATGCCATAAAGTCCAGTAATTGCGAAGTGTCGACTACCCTTTAAAATACGCGTGTATATATATTTTTTTTGAAACAAAATAAATAAGAAACTACCAACTACGGGCATTATTCTTTTTCTATATTTACTGGAATTCATTATATAACAATTGCTATTTCAATTTTAACATTACTAAAAAGTTATATATATAAACGTCTCAAATAAGTACCTTTTCTAATTTAATATAAAGCTTTTTAAATTGTTTTTGAATTCCAAATGTAAAGGAAACGACGATTTTAAAAATGTATGTCTAGGAATAAATATTTAACAGCAAAAAACTTTTCGGAAATACAAATTAATATAGATTTACAAATAAAGTGAATACGAGTGTTAGGAATTACATTAAACTCTAAATTGATTATATCTTAAAGAGAAAATATCTAGAATACGTAATACCCTGTATAGCGAGGAATAAGGGATATCCCAGCGATAGATATATACATATATATATGGCAAGGCGAGACGCGACAAATAAGCGGCAAAAGTTGAACATGGAGAAAGGGGGGTGAGGTGGTGGAGAGAGCATGCACGATAATTAACAATAATTAGTTAACAAATTATGATGTTTAACCGCAAACAGTCGTCGGTCGGAGGAGGAGACACATGCACAAGCCTGGGCGATTATAGCGAGGGATTAATGTAATATAAACGGAATATGAACGAACAATACGAGGCGAACTAAACTGGAGAACCAAAAGGGGGAATTCTTGAATCTTGAATTTGTTTGCATTTCAAAATAGTAAAAAGTAAATATAAAAGATTTGAAGATAAAGTATAGATACAATAGATAGAAAGAGATATACAAGATAGAAATAGAGGTAGAGATAGAGAGAGCGGGAGGAGCAGAAAAAAAAGGATCAACGATATATGGTGTTTGTGGGGTGTGAGTGTTAAGACCAAAACCCCAAACTCCACCGATTGCATATCGATAGCCTCGATAACAAAAGACCTATCTACACGAGAGATGAGACCTGTGGCTCGGTTGTTGTTGCTTGTTGGTTGGTTGATTGGTAGGTTGATTGGTTGGTTGTTATTTTCGTTGGGGGATTCTTGCACTCACCGTTTCCATTGAAAATGGTAAACAATCGGTATTTATCATCCGGTGCCACATCGAGCGGTGTGGTTGCTGTCAGTGTGGACAACTGTTGTTGGTATATTGGTGGTGTGGCATATGCAGATGGTGGCGTTGTGTTGTTGTTGTTATTTGTATTGTTGTTGTTGTTGATGTTATTATTGTTGTTGTTGTTGTAGAGGCCAATGTTAATGGTGGTGGGCGGGGGATCATCGTTATCATCAGCTGAACTGTCGCTGATCGCTTGCGGATTAACGTAGCCCGATAAACGACGCACATTCAATGGCGTCAAGCGGTGTTTCAGCTCATTTGGTGTAGTTGTTGTGGTTGTTGTGGAAGGTGTTGCTGTTGGTGTTGGCGTTGGTGTTGGTGTTGTGGATGTTGTTGTGTTTGTGGTTGGTGGATTTGTGTTGGGTGCTGTGTCGGGATTGTGCGGCAAGTTTGTCTGTTCGTTGGGCAGCGACATTTTAGCATTGGTTTTGGGGGTGTTGTTGTGGGTGTGGATATGGGTGTGGTTGTGGCTGTGGTTGTGGTTGTAGTTGTGGTTGTGGCTGTGTGTGGTGTATGTCTAGGTCCTTAAGTTGTAGTGCATGTGTTGTGTAGTGTGTTGGGGGTGTTCTATCAAGCGAATATTCGCAACCGAAACTCATCGACTAACTTAATTTGAACTAATCTTTGCTGCCTTACTAACCAAATAAAATTATGAACGAAAAACTAATCGTTAAACACAATTGACAACAGAAATCATAAACTGTGCAATAATAAATATATATATTATTTATTTTTTTTATCGATTACTGTCCATGGGGGCTTTGCATACTTTTTGTTTGTTTTTTTTCTTTTAGTTTTTATTTATTTTGAAACTATGACTAAACACAAAAAATAGATATCACAAAATGGTTGTTGTTTTATTTTTACATAAATAATTTAATAAGTTAAGAATTATGGAAAGTGCATTGATTGCTTTTAGTATTTTGTAGGCTCACGTTTTTTGTTTTTTTTTTTTTTTTATATATTACGGAATGTATGAAGAATATAAATCGGAATAAGAATTGAAAAAATCCGGAGAAACGTTTAGTTTACATTGTAGTGAAAATGTGGGGAGTGTTGTGGCGCCGTGTGTGGGTTTCAGGATGTTTGACTTAGTTGTGTGTTTGTGCGTCCGTAGTCCTTAGTCCGGAGTATTGTTGGTAGTTTTTGGGGGGTAGTGAGATGTTTTTTTGGGGGGGTTTTTTTGGGGGGTTATAGAGGTAGAAGGGCTGAGGCTGAGAGGCTGAGCTTAGTCACCGGACCGTTGATATGGCTGCAAGGCAACAACAACGCATTTGGTTTATTTCTTGTTAAGTTATTCTTGTTAATAAAGAGATTGGCTGGAACGTGGAATCAATGGAAATCAACAGCAAAAGCAACACAAAAATTTGACGCGAAGCGGCAAAACTTATTCCAGTTTTTTCTAGTTTAAACCGAAACTAATATTTTTTTTATATTTCGTTCAACTCTGGTTTCATTCGACAATTTTCTGGTTTACTCAGTTCACTTTCTTACTCAATTTAAGTTTGTTTTAGTGGCTGAAATTATCAGTTAACACTTTCTTCATTTACAAAATCAGTGGAATTAAAAGCACTATATAAAGAATGAATTACCATTCAATATTGTTTGATTTCTTCAAACTTTTTGTGGACAACTAGTTGATTTTATGAAATCTCAAACATTTTCAGTGATTAACATAAAACCTGACCTGCCTAAACAATTTATTTTCGAACTTCCGCGTGGCTGAGGAATCGGAGAGGCCCTGACCGAGAGAGCCATCACACAATGTTGGTCCAAATGGTTTTCAGCTGTGTGTTTGGGACCTGTTTGCTAACACAAATTGAAAGAGAGTGGCGGGTTGAGGAGTCTGTTTGTGTTCGAGTATGTAGGATTTTTGGCGTTATGAACAGGTGGAATCTTCAATTTAACCAGTTTATTTTTTGTTTAAAGGTTTGACGATGATAACTCCCCATCGAACATCGAACATCCAAATATTGTAAACACTGATAGAGAAAACATCATGCAGCTGGCAATGAAAAAAATGGGAAATGGTCAAGGGACCACCACTTTTTATTTTGTTGTTGTTTCCATTTCAGACTTTTCACATCTCTTCTGCACCACTTAAAGGTTGGGTGGCGATAAGACTTTAATTTAGCTGTTTGCCAACGCGTTGACAACAGCTGGACACAATAAATTGCCCCCACTTGGCTTTGACAGCGACAACTAAATAACTGAAATCAACTCAAAACAACAACGATGACAGAGATGATTGAAAGTTCTAGTCAATGATCCACTCGAGACTTTCCAAAGGGTTTTTTTTTACGCGATTTCCTGCGCCATCTTATCGCCGTGGAGTGAAAGCCTTCGGACGTCACAAATCAAGCCCACGCGTCGTATACGTAATGTGAACAGAAATACACATGTATATATCTCGACAGCTGAATACACTTGCATTCTGCTATCTATATCGAATGTGCACTTGAAAATATGTCGGCATAAGCCCACGAGGAGGAAGGTCAAGGGGTGTTATAAATTAAATAGATCATAATTGGTTAAATTTAACTTATAAATCGCGATCGTTGAAATATAAGTAAATAAACTCTTATCTTCTGAAGTTAAAACTCATTATTTATATGGCAATAAATCAATTCAAAACTTATTATTTGTTATAAGAAAAATGTATCTAAACAGTGATAAATGAGAGCACTCCTGCTCTAAATTGCTTTTCTATTAAAATTATCTATCAATATAACTTATTTAAGAAGAAGCAATTTTTTTGTTAATATATTAAATTTCTTGGTTGGCAATAAATCCACCACAAACTTATTTATATTCCACATTAATACTATTCGAAATGATAGCTCACGTGCCATAAATATATAGTTCTGGCCAAACCCATCGCTGACTAATCCATTTCCGATTGTTAGAAAGAGAAAACCAAAAACCATAATCGAAGTTACCAAAAGTCGTAATAAATATTTTGAAAAAGAGTATTTCAATTCAAGTGTTCCCCGAATCTAATCTTCAGTTTTGCCAATTTCGATTTACGCCGATTAGAAGAACAGGCAGTCAGCGTGAAATTAGTGAGAAAGTTGCAATTAATCAAGATAACTTCCTATTAACTGACCAATAGTGCCATCCACTAGCCTTATTTCAATCTATAAACAGTTTCGCTATCAAGTCAGTCAAGATTTTCTGAACGACGCAGAAACACTTGCCAACGTCAACAGCAGATCGGAGATAATGGAAAATCATATAATGCCAGTGTGTGAAAACATTCCATATCAATGTCACATTAAATATTTGAACTGTCCATTTATTTAGCACCTTCTTATCCCTCGTTAAGCTTTCTTTCTCCTCCGCTTAGCTGTCAACTGAGCCTGATTCATTTGCAGTTGACTCAAGGAGTTGTAGTTGGGGGGAATTTCCATCATTAAAGGAAGGTTTTAAATGTACTTAGTCAGGTAAATTAAATAATTAAAACAAAAACCAACAATGGCACTGCAAATTGAAGGTTTGTGCATTTACTTCTGTAATCTATTTAAATAAAGAAACCCCAGGAATTCTTAAGTTTTTATACTTTTCTTTAACAGGTTAACACATTTCAAAATATATTACACGGTGGTTGTAAAAAAAGCAATCCTATCCCCCATAAAATAAATCAATGGCTATAAATTACGGATCCGACAAGATTATCACAGCCCAAGCCCAGAAAATAACTGTTACAAAAACTCGCAGCCCGACACAAAAATTAAGTTACAAAAACACCGAACAGCTCGAGAAGATAAAGAGAAATATTCATGTTACGTATACGCAGCGTTTGCTGCGTTCAATTTAGCGACCGATCGTTGTTCGTTGTTTGTTGTTTGTTGTGGCGCAGCTTTGGCGATTTTCAAGTTCAAAGTCAAACAAAAAAAAAAACAAAAATACAGAGCACGTGGGGTATGTGGGCAAAAAAAAAAAACAAAAAAAAGGGGCTTGGATTGGGAAACTGAACTGCAGAGGAAGAGTGAGTAAATTGAATTTCTATGTTCGTAATTTTCGAATGCGGAACTCGCCACTGAAATTGTAATTATTGCCATCGGATCCGCTGGGCATATAAATGCACCTTGATTAGTGGATCAGATGCCGCCCGTCGACACAATCGAATCCAATCGATCGCCAATCGACTTTGCCGCCTTTTAGTCATTCAGTTTCTTGGCAATTGGTTTATGGCCAGCTTATCGGGGGATATAGTATGTATATATACACATGCATACATGCATATAGAGAGCCCAAGAGAGGTCTAGATCGAAGTGAAGCAGTAACCAATTAATTTCTATGGTTATTGTTTTACGGCCTGATCACACTCTTTTTGGCTTTTGGTTTTCGTTTATTTATTATTTTCTTTTTGTGGATTTTTTTTTTAGTTTTATTTCTGTTTTCAGTCGGCAGACGATTCGTCTGCGAAATTCCAGTTGGGTATGGAAATTTACGGAATGGCCAGAGCAGGTTTCACTCGGAACCAGCTCCGGTATGAAGTACAAATTTGGTGGCCTGAACTAGCTCCGATTTTAATGCTCCAGTTTTGGGTTAGTCAGTTAAGATATGATGAACATTTGAGCTATACAAATCTGTAAATACCGTTCTCTATTTTCCTAGAGATGAATAAAACATGCAAATAAAAGAAATATTTTTATGAGGACCATGTCCACACAATTTACATTCGTAAATCCTATGTCTAAGCCCAAGGTACACAAATTTATCCATCCACACAATCTAACCGCTTTAGGATGGGGGATCAAGTATCATAATCTCAAAGCCCACAATACAGTTTACAGTGAGGCGCCCCCCCTTGTAAATGTCTAAAATAAAACCCATTATCTATGGTCTTCGCCTGGGGATTTCCTTTTTGGAGGGAGAACTACAATTTAAGAAATAAAATAGCCATAAACCGATATAATAATCTGGTGGTCAAGATCCCAAGGTTGAAGTGAGAAGTCTGCATTGGCACTGATAATAAATCAATTTGCTGGCGTATAATTACTTTTGTTTCAATTTAGCGAACGGTGATTAGATTGCCCAAAAATTGATTGATGATTAGAATAAAAATAAATAGCACCCCGAATGGAAAGTCAATTTCGTACGGAGATTCGGCGAGATTTATATGGCAGGGAATACACGGGAATTAAAGAGTTGGACATTTAACTAAAGAATGCCGAAAGTCATTGTGATGGCATTAATTTGTGAAACGTGCGCTAAATGTGCAATGCGATGCCCCTCGGGCTAATTTCTATTTAGTGTGATTAAAAACTCACACACACACGGAATGCTTCTTCCAGCACTATATACATATATGGTATATATGTATATTCAGACAAAAAGATATATGCACTGGCACTAACTATCTGCATGCGGTGTGTGATCAAATTGTTCCCAGGCCTTATTTAAAGCTTCACTTTTAATTCGCCCTCCTGCGCTTCTAGGTTCCATCGCACTAGGAAAAGCGTTTTAAATAGTCTTTCACACCCTATAAACTATAGGTTTTAAAGGGATATCAGTTAGTTCTAATATATTATAAAATATATTTCAACTTTTAGCTAATCAATATGGCTCAGATAAATCAATATGAATTCCAATTATAAGCAGCTTAGGGAAGTTCGCTAGGTGCGAGCTAAGTTTCTCACGATACAGATACGAAACGTGCGACCCACTTGACGGCTACGTAATATACGAATATTATTTATTCACATTATAATGTCTACATAAATATGCAAATGGTTCACGTGAACAAGTTGGGGCTCATCTCCGCGCTTCATTTGCATGCGATGTAAACGAACTTTGGGCGATAGAAAACAATCGCATCGCAGCCGCATCCGAGAGATGGAAACGCTTTTCATTTCATTAATGCCTTTTGTGGCGCAGAATCATTTTCTGGGCCTTGGCAACCGAACCGAAAAACCCCAATCAAACTATATCATAAAAAAAAAGAGACACAAAATAAATAAAATACAAATAAAAAATAAAAAGCGCCAAACGAGCGCTTTGTATGGGATGCGCTGAAATTTATTTGGGGCTTTTATTTTGTTTTATTGTTCGGTGTGACGCAGGTGAAATTGAATTCGAATTCAATTCTTGACTTGACTTCGAAAAAATCTCCACGCCACACTCACTTGTTTATTTATTCAATAATTTTTTGTTAATGAATTGCCATGTCAGACCTAGAGACGCATTTGAAAATAATTCCGAAATACATAATGAGCGAAACAAACAATTTTGTTTGGCGTCGAATTGGCAAAATCAAAACAAAAAGCATCACCCCTTTAATTTGGCTAACCGGCTGGGATTTATAATTCTTTCTGCTCTGTAAAGTGTAACAAAATAAAATATTTTCGCAAAGCGAAAAACTGGAACTGATTGAGAGCCCCAGCCCCAGCCCGAATCCGAATCCGAAACTGTATCAAATGTCATTCAACTTGGCATCAATGCGTGCTCGAAAAACAGAAGCTCGGCTCTAAAAAAAATAAAACAACAGGTGCCCCTCCATACAGAAATATACAACATTTCGAATCGAAGTCGTGGGAAGATTAGTCAATCGAAGAAGTCTGCTCTTGCTGCTGACTCACAATGATCTCATTGGAGGCTTTCCTATCTCTGGTAGCTATTTATATTAAGTTTATAATTTTCTATGAATTTCTTAAGTATCTGATAAAAGTTATCAATCTGCAGGGGATGGATTATATTTAATTGGCAAACTTGATGAGTAAGAAATATTGCTCTGAAGTTAAATCAATTTATTGATTCACTTTGTTGACAACAACTTCCTGCGTCAAGGTGTGAATAATATTTAATTGAGTTCACGAAAAACATAAAAATAGAATTTTTCAATCTAAGTGAAGAATTTGCATTAAATTGATTTCCTAAGATTTGCAGCAACAAATATTAGGAAATAATCAGTTGAGGCTGCAATTCTTCCGCTTCGAAAACAATATCTTTCGTGGTGATTAGCCGCCCAAAACTGAAGCCCACTTCAAATGACCTTGCCCACCCAGTTACCCAGATTTTAATTTGATCTGCAATCGTCTCAGTTAGCCAAACAAAAGCGAATGAATGGCTTACGGGAAACTACAAACTGCGAAATCTAAGCGAAGTTGAGGTCCGAACAGAAACTCATTAGCCACACGCAGCCGCACTAGTATCTTTTGTATCTAATATCTGTAACTGTATCTACATCGGGTAAAATCTCAAACCGAAATTGAGGAAGGAACTGCGGCGAGATCGCATGCAGTTCGTGAATTCAAAAGGGAACGAGGCACCCCAAAATGGAATCCAATCAAAGCGAATCAAATCGTATTCAAATGTATCTACAAATATCGTCGAAGAAACCAAACCTTTTGAGGTGCTGAGACATTGAGCAGGCCGGGAGCCCAACTAACAAACAAAACTAATATATATATATATATGTCCATATATATGAACCGAAAAGCCAACTTAAAATGCAATTTGGCCGTGAAAACGAAATACCAGCAAACATAAATTAATTATTATTGTTAATAATATTTTTTCTTTTGTTTTGATTTTGGTTTCGCTTGGCTTTCGGCTGGGTTTTCTTCTGCGGCCTGGGCTAAAATTTGTATTAACTATGAATAGATTAAAAGCTTTTCAGCCTTTCGATTTACTGCGCTTCGTTTCAATTTGATTCGCATTGTTTTTAGTGCGCCTTTTGTAAAGCTTTATTATTCATTTGTTTTTAGATATATATATATATATGTATTTTTTTGTTGGTCAGTTAAGGTTGCTTTATGCATGTGTTTGTAATATTTATAGGATTTTAATAACTTTTATTTTAAGCCTCAATTAGCGAACAAGAAAACGGTTTTATAGCATTTCGGCTCTTGATTTGATTTATAGCTGCCGGTGGTTCGGAGTTGATAAATGAAGTTGCGAATTTCGCATGCATTTTTTACTTAAAGGTGTCAAATTTTTAATTAAAATCTAAAAAAAAAACTTTGGAAGCCCAATGTCAGTAGGTTGCCAAAAAAAAATGTTATTGAAGGTAATATACCTACAGAATATAAACAACAAATTAGTTGGCTTAAATGTCTGTTAACCCTCCCAAAGAAAAATATCTTAAAGCATAGGATTCCATATCAAATATTCTAATATGAGTTCTAAGAAATTCCTTACTCTCGCATAATTAATTACTAAATTAAATACCATTTAATGCGATGAGTGAGGCAAAATCAATCATTTAATATATATAAAATATATAATTTAAAGATTAAAGAAGGAAGTCGAATGATCTAATATATGAGGTCATCGGAGGATTATCTTGCGAAAATCTGAGATCGAAGTGGGCTGAAGATGATTATTATCTTAGCCGAAAGAAATCTATGCAAACTGTAAGCCATCGATCAATGACAAATGATCGGCGGCTCCGCAAAAAAAAAAGCACGAACGCAAAATTGTGCTGCCAAAAACTTGTTAACCAATTCGCTTCGAGTGGGAGAAAAGATACGAAACTAGAAATATGCGAGATGTGAGCGAATTCTGCCAACTTTCAGTAGTTTCGAACGTAACATATTTAAGAATCTGTAATGCAACGGCAATTAGTTTGAAAGATTCCGTTTCGCTTCCATTGATTTCCGCCTTTCAACCTTTCGCTTGGATCGGAGGAGATTGTTTAAACTGGGCTTACGTTATTATAGCTCTTTGGATTTGGGGTTGTAAATTCACTTGGTATTCGATCCCTATGGGGATTTCCGTTTCTTTTTGTGTTTGTAACTTTTGTGGACACTTTCAGCACGTGTGATTAACTACTGGTTGAGGTATTTGTTTTGTTTCGTATATTCTTCTTTTCTTTTCTTTTTTTTTTTTTTTGTTTAATGACTTTTATTTGTACTCGTTGTTTTTTTTGTTTTTTTTTTCTTTTTGTCACCAACAGAAACAATAAAAAAATAATGAAAAACGCTAGACTTTTGTCTGGCAGTAGTAAACTATTTTACAGACTTCGAGTTTAGAACAAGCGCGTTTAATGTGGGATTCTCCAAATACTTTTAGCAGTTCATTTCTAGGCTGTGCGTAAAAAGTCTGGGATTATATTGTAGCTGATCGTGTGTGGGGCGAAACGCTGTCTGCACCGTCCGCCGGGATATCGCACACTGAATGTCCAAAGACGGCAAACACTTGTTATTATAACGCGTCAAAGCGTTTCCATTTAGTGGTGACGTCGGCGTCGACGCTGGCGCTAACCGCGGCAGAGGCAGCGACGCCGACAGCGAAGCCGATGCCGTTGCCGGCAGCAAGAGCTCATCGGTCGCGCGAACAAAAGCTGAGAAAAAAAACAAAAATATAAAAAAAAAAACTCTGCTCGATGCTGAAGCCCCAATCTGGCCCGAATCAATAAGCCACTTGGGCCTGTCGGTCTTGATAAGCCGCAAAACCCGAGACCGCTCTCGCAGATACCGTCGGCAGGCAGCGACTGCGACTGAGACGCCGGCAGAGCGGTGCGTCAGGTGAGCGTTCAAGCGCTCTCGACTTGTTATCATAAATGCAAAAAAATATGTTGGAGAATCCACGAGAGCATGAATGAAAAAAGATGCTCCCAGTTGGAAAATTGCAGGAAAATTTAAGATGCCCGAAAAGATATATAAATCACAAAATTATATATAATTATATATATTTAATTGTATTTAATTAAAAATATATATTGAAATATCACTGCTTTAGTGGTTGCAAAAAAACTTTTCCTAATATTCCTGCATGAATGACCCAAACATTTAACATTATTATCATTTACATTTTTCAATATATCCCTGTGAAAGCAATTCCCACCGAAAATTAACATTAAATACTTATATTTGTAAATGACCATCATATAAATATTATATTAAAGAAACCTAAAAGAATATATTTTTTACAGCAATCCCCATATTTGATGCACAACAAATCCAGAGTTATCAATAATTTAAGGGTAAAATACAATTATATGTATTTGGATATAACTATTTTTCAATATAGGAAAACTAGAAAACTGGGAAAAATCCAGATACAAAATTATAGGGATGCAGATGCATTTTCGACGGGGGAATGGAAATCCAGAACTCGGAAGATAAAAAATCCCCAGAAAAGATCAAATGCCGGCAGCGACGTTGACGTTGACGCCGACGCTGGCATCGCTGCTCGTACTGACGCTAAGTAGACCGTTAGAATGCTCGATCCCGAACAGCAAGAGCCGAAGAGAAGTGTCCAACGCACGAGCAAAGCCGAAGCCCGAGCCGAAGCAGGAACAGCACTTCGGATCGCAGTTCGCAGAGCTTCGTGCCAATTGACAATGATTTTTGACAGTTAGTTGGCTCATTACCCGTTGATGATTTGCAGCGGGTAAGACGGGTCGTATGAGTGATGTGAAAGGGTGAAATTACACTGCCAACCCCCTAAATATTAGTTTCTCAAGTCAGGCAAAAACTCAAGCCCCATATTATATGGTACAAATGATTTACAATGTGGTTCCCCCGGATATCCTATTAAATCTAACATTAAAATTGGCTTTTGTGGGACAACGTGCCCTGAGGAGAGATTAAAAAAAAAAAAAGTTAACTAGAAATTGGAAGTTATTTGCAATGCCCCAACCAAGGTTAGAACATTGCGAATTTGAATTATATTCGAAATAAATTTGTATTGACATTTGAGGCACGATTGGACAATTGCTTATCCCATTTGAAGTATACAAATCTTTCCGTAATGACATCCATTAGATCCCATTTGGTTACTCTGGATCCCATTAAACAGATTACGGAATATGTTCTGGCCAAGAATTAGCTGATGTTTGCGCTGCACGTACACCATTTTAATTCGAATTACGAACTTGTCAATTCACGGTTTTATTGTCAAATACGAAGATTGCAACCAGTTAATCAGATAGAAATAAATAAATAATAAATATTGCCAGAGGTTCATCTAATCAAACATCTAACTTGCTTTAATTGACAATTATTTTTGGCCCGATATGAGTTCGTTTCGGGGGTCTTTAAGCCTTATTATCTGTTCACTTCTTGACTTGTTTTCGCAAAAATCGGTAAGATTAAATGTGCGATTAGATGCTACACAGCAAAAACAAACTGTTCTGAAACTAACCATTTTTCAAGTGGGGGAATAAAACGTTTCATTTTAATTATGGGTCTGAGATCTTAAAAATAAACCGAAAGAGAAGTGCGCAAGATTGCATTAAGCTTAAAATAGTTTACTAAACCAAAAAGAGACAATCATCCACTGCGGTTTCATCATTTATGACCACCAGTAAATCCACGAAAAAAAAGAGTTAAACAAACATGGAAAGTGTTTTAAACTTTGGCACTGTTTTGTGACGCACACTCTCAATCTCATATTGAATATTATTTTATAATTGTTTTTGGTTTTTTGGGTAGCCAGCAATCAAACAAAATGTGCGCAAGATTCAAACGAAATTTCGGCTGGCAACATCTGTACTTGATTTTACTTGGATTTCGTTAAATTTTATTTATTTATTTTCTTATTTTTTCGGTTGGTTGTTAGACAGTCGAAACTGGTTTTCCGCACCCGGATGAAATGTGCGAGAGAGTCCAAGAGACCCGAAATCAAAACACCGAAAACCGACAAAACCGACAACCAAAAAATACGACGCCCAAACATCTGGCATGGAATCTCGATTGGAAGCCCCTGCGGCTTTAATTAAGATTTGAATTTGGTTCCATCGTTGTCAATTGAGAATTGAAATCACTTCAGGCTTTCAGGATGTTGTGAGTGCGAGTGCTGTGTGAAGAGCCAAGAGCCAGCTCTGAATGGATGATAGTTGGCCGCATGAATGAACGATCGAATCACGTTTACAAATAGTTTTTGATTATAAGCTCTAACATCAACAAATTGTAAGATGAACAGCGAAAGAAGAAAAAGAAGGTAACCCAATGCTTTTTTTACTTTGATTGGTATTGATAAATTCAGATACGTAGTATTTGGGACAGCAATTGGCAAATGCTTTTACAATTACGACCTGTTCCATTTTTAGATTTCTGAAGACTTCAAAGTTTACACAAGAAAAAAGAAAAAAAAAAGAAGAGAAGCTTCGCAGTCAGATTAATGGCTCATTAATAAAGATTAATCTAAATTTTTGAAAAGATTGGCTTAAAAGGTGATTCCTATTTTCTGCAACATTAATTTCTTGAAAACTCAACAAAGAGAGATGTTAAAACTTCCCCCATTTAGGGGACTTCCATCGAAAAGATAACCATTGTATGAGACATGCAAAGTTTCATACCTTTCCCTGCCCCTATTCCAATCCCCCATCCCCCTTGCCCATTCAGAACAGTTGGCACCTGAGTTTAAATAGGGAAGTACAATAAATTATTCGCCAGCGAATAAATAAGCATGTGGAATAAAAAACAATAAAATAAATACAAATGTCATGACAAAGGGTACATTTTACCGCTTATCAGAGATACAACAGAGGTTGGGGGCTGGGGGATGCCCATTTACATAGTTGACATCGTTGAGTTCTCTCGTTTTTTGTTTGCCGCATTTCACCGTAATTTTTTACGAGTAATTTACTTAAATGAAATTGGTTGTAGTGTATATCGATTGGCAATTGATGAACTACCATCCAGGGAGGGGATGGAGATTGGATTGCTTTTATTTGGGGGGGGAGGGTGTGATCGCTCAATCAAATTGCCAGGCGGATAATTGCTACTAACTGACGCTGCCTGATCGCCGATTGTCTCGTCAGCAATTTGTTGACGACATCCCCCCTATGGCTCATCTTTCCCACACCTCCCAAAAAGGCCCCCTAAAGTCCATCCACCAACGACAACCGTCCCTATAAAATCTTTGATCTATAGTGATAATAAATAAACAATATATTTAAAAGCTTAAAGAAAGTTACATTTAAAATAAATTAATTTTTTTAGATATAGAAACCTATCTGAGGATTGAGAAATTAATAGTTTTTCACATTGAATAAACTTCGATTTTTTTCTGCAAGTGTGGGGAAACCTTCAACTTGAACTGCGGATTGAGACAGAGGCTCAGGTCGAGAGAGACTCGTTTGTTTTTCGCTTTGCACGCGATTGAAATAAAATTAGCAGCTGCAAAATTGCAACATGAATTATTATTACGTCGGCCCTTGCCCTTGAACCCCCATTGAACCCCACCTAACCCAACCCTCTGTGCCCTGAATACCAACTTATTACACAAATGTAATAGCTCTTAATTGTCTTTTGGGTGTAGGGAAATTTTTAGCTGCACACTTGAATATTAACAGATGGCTGACACAAAAGAAAATACTAAGTCACACAAGAATATATGATCGGGGGATCGTCTTTATACTTAGTATACAGTTTTATATCACTGTACAATCTTATCGCACAAGATGTGCATATTAATTGCATGCGAGTATTTCTCTCGATTACGATTCTCCGCGAAAACCCGAAACTGAAATTATCTCCAGAAACAGCGAACACAAAACGTGCATATCTCCCACGGGGAGATACAAGATACTTGGGTGCTCGGATAGCTGGCAATTTGGCTATGCGGTGAGTCATAAGATACTACGCTAGAGACCCCTCCGGATACAGGTGGAATACCCGACCCGATTCAACACAATTGGGTCCCCGGAATCTCCGGGGACGTGCGGGAAATTTATGTTCAATCAATCAACCAAAATAGGGGAAACAATTTCGATGACTACAATTGAAGATAAATTATATTTTTAAGGGAACATAATTCAATTTAAAATTGTAATAAGGTAGCTACAATTTAATAGGTATTTTTGTAGGGTCTGATTTTTATTTTAAAAATAATATTAGTGGAATTTTTGTGGCAAATACTAAGAACACTAACATATACTTATAAAAAATATATATATTTTGGATTGCTCAAACGAGAAAATAAATAATGGAATTAACACTTTTCTAAACGGTTAGTTTACTTATTTAATACTATTTTTTCTGTGAGTATTTTTGTTGTTGTTAAATACCAAGAATTAGTTTGATAATAGAATTGCAATTTAGGTTTTTTTTTTTTTGTGGAAATTACATTGGTGAATCAGTTTAGAACTCAATTCAAGAGCAAAGCAACGAAGATAATCGAAGTTGGGTTATCAATATCATTTGAATGGCCTGGGTAAGTTCTTTGACTCCACCTGACCGTGAATCATTTATTTTATACCATACACACAACTCCCGCGATTGTTCCGATCTGATCCCACGAGCTAACTGGACGACCATCGAACAACCGTTTGAGAGGCCACTGGCTATGGCAAGATAATGGTTATCGACCGATCGGACCTGCCAGAATCACAAGTACAATTGGATGACGCAAAGTTAAGACCCAAATCAGAAGACACAGGCCCCTTTGCGACTCCTCATCTTTTTAACCACTCGAGAGATAGAATCGCGTTGTGTATTTTGGATTTATATAGACGAAGCAGATGCTCTATCATTATTTATATTTAATATATAGATATTATTTTAGTCTGCTACTCTAATTATATTTCTTCTATATTTTAAGATTGTTTTTACCATACTTATTTGAATATTATACTCTTTTCTTTTTGAAAATCCGTTCAATTTCTTTTCAGATCAAAACTTTCTTCCTCAAAATTGTATTTTTTAATTTATTAATTTCCTGTACTAAATAACATGATGTTGGCAATTTCGTTAGCCAACTTTTGACAAAAATATTTCCAATTCCTGATTTCTGCAACATTATTGTGTCCCTTTATCTGACACGTGATTTTGAAAGCAATCGATTAGTGCATCGACCCCTTTGGCAATGGCCATAAAGCGTATTCCCAACAATCGTGCGTAGATCGCAATTACGTCAGCCGCTTTCAACCGGATCGAGGGTTGAATCTGGATTCCGCCCCTCCAACCCTCCCCCAACCCTCTCTCCAAAAGCCCAGAACTTCTACATCCACTCCTTCGGGTCGGATTCCGTTTTTTTTAATTTCAATTCCTTTAGCCATTATCAGTGGTCACGTCTGAAATTATCACTGTCAACATGCGTTCAAACTTGATCTTGATGTGAAGTACCACGAATGTGAAGCCCAGAAACCCAAGAGGGCAAGGAATGAGGGAATGGACATGGTCAAGTCCTCGAGTGGAGCCTGTATCTGTATTTACACAAAGCCATGCGAATCTAATCGGCGGGGAACGCGTTAATCAAAATCACTATTTTTAATTAATTAATAGACAAAGTCCTAGGTTTTTCAGGAGTCTTCAGCACACAGAGAAAAAAATATATAACTATTTTGTAAAGAATCGATTAAGCTATCTCAATTATGCACCTGCCCGTAATTATTAAGAAAAAAAAACATTTTAAATAAGGAATTAAATATTTTTTTCTCAATATTAATAATGGCAAATCCAAAGATTTTTTTTTTTGGTGGAAAAGAAATCCACCTGCGATGCCATTCTTATCACGTCGAGTGCATTCCGGGTTCTCAGGTGTTTTTATTTATTTCTTATTTTCTTGTCTGATCTTAGGTTTGGCGATTTATCATCGGGTTTAATCATTCCACCGGCAACGAGGCAATTCTGATTTCGATTTTGGGCCTTTGAAGAGTCGAGACAAAAGCCAACGACACGCGTCATTTGCCTTGATTAGTATGTACGGTTGATTCCCAGCCGCAGATACAGATACAGATACAGGCCCGGGTGTAGATGCGGATACGTGTGTTTTGACTCGTTTATGTAATGTTTTCATTTGCAGTTGGAAATGTTTTATATAGTTTTCGGGTGGCATGGCTTTTAGCCTTGCCATTGACCTTGGTGCCAGCCCGAAAAAAAAAAAAATAGTAGTAGTAATAGTAACAATAATTGTGGGACGTGGTCGTTGACAAGTTAGCGCCACTGTCTGCGGCTGATAGTTTTTATTGGAGCACCTCATTATCGCCCCGCTTCCTGCTCGTGGGCATTACAAACTTCGAAGTGCTCATCGATTTGATTGACGATCGAAAGTTTTCATTAAAATTACACAAAATTTGTCACTCCACTCGATTATCTTTGAGAATTTCCCATATATATAGGTGAGTTTTTTTTTTTGGGTGATGCACCAGGGAAGTTCCGTACTTTTGGGGAATTTTTGTTGAGATATGCACAGAATTTAGAAGTTAAGCTGACAAGTTAAATTAACCAGTGGCAAAGAAGAAAGAATTTCCCATTAAGAATATCTATCAAATTATTTCCTGTCCAAACATTTATTTGCCGTAAAAAATTCCTATTTATGATTTAAGAACACATATTTAAACAGAGAATATATTACGTACCATAAAATCGTTAAGAAAGCAATCTTCTAATTTATTGCTCATTCTAACATATCTGTGATATTTTCACAGACATCTTCTGATAGTTAACTGAATAGTGGAGAAGAAAATCCTCTAGAATTTATTGAGTCACACCTAGCAACATAATAGCATACAAATCTAGACCCTTCTGTTTCTGCTTCTGCGTTTTTGTAGGCAGCCATAAATTAAATTGCGATCCGAAATAATTTCATCTATCAAAACATTGTCAAAATGTTTCGAATATATATTTTTATGATCTGCGATAGTGGAATTGACATTGCCTTCGATAATACCAACAAATTGAGGAAGGGAAGTACTATATCAGGTGTTTACCAATTCTTCTATACACTACACCTCCCGTTGACCCAATGAACAAGAGTGAACAACAAAGGCCTTCGAGGAATTTTGACTCATCAGACTAAATCCGGGTATTCGACAGAAGTTTTTATCCATAAATGACGGATATATTATCTGAGACCGAGCGGGTCTAGACCAGGGCCTTATCGCAGATATTATGGGGAAACCTCTATCAACGGCGAAAACAACAAACAATTCAAAAGAATTGCGTTCTTTCAACAAAGACGGAGCTTAATTATTTTATAATGCTCGCCGCCCCGACTGAAGATGATCATCTTTTTTGGTTTTTTTTGGATCTTTGCCTGATAACTCAATTCCCAGTTTCAGGAAATGTGAAATTGGGAGGGCAGCCGACTGTAAAATCATTTGGCAAGCCGAAACAAACAAAACCGAGTTGTAAATTTGATAAAAATTCCTAATGACAGTGTCAACAACTTGCAGATTGCTCAAGAAGCATTTATTGTTAAACACACATAAATTGGTAGATATAATAACAGCAAAATAAATTATGATCTTGGTTACTTTTAATCATATTCAGAACTACTACTTTTTTGTAATATTTTATGTTGTAAATAATGGTATAATTTTATTTTAAGATGATAGATATCTGCTCTCTTTGGCTTTCAAAATGCTGGCCAAAATCTGCCTTCGAAAATAACAATTTTATGTGAATGACTCTACTTTTTTTAAGTAATTTGTAATTTAAAGCAGTTAAGACATCCGTAATCGAATGCAATTTCCCATTTTTAAGATCTAATAAAATCTACCGAGTGGTTAAATCACTCGACACATTAGAGCAGGCGTCAGAAATGAATTATCATAGCAAAATGTCAACAATTATCTGAGCAAACACTCTGTATCCAACCGAAAACAAACAATGCTCTGTTCATTTTCTCTCCCACTCCACTCCACTCTGCTCCGCTGAGTTATCCCCCGATCTACGATCCCCCGATACGACACATACCTGCCTCAACTGCTGTTCGGCTTTCGTCATCGCAGGTGTTCACGAGTCGGGCGTAGCCGCAGTAAGTGCCACGCCCCCATCGCGCTAGCCGCCAATCCATGATCTGGATGCACAGTATCTGTATCTGATTTTGATTTTGCAATTAACGAGATACGGATTAGTTGCGTGTTGCTCGCAGTTCGGTTCCAACGTGGATCCCCCGAGAAATCAGCCACATTTCCATAGTTCTTCCCCGAATTATTTTGGCAACCGAGAGCTCGAAACTGAACGAATTGTTATAGCCTTTTGCCCCCAACCGATTCCCAATGTCGACTAAGTTCTGGCTGGCTAAGGCCACAATTTCTTATACGGTTGATCCAAAAACGCGAAAGATCTGGGTCTTTATATGTTTACACATGTGTTACGGTCCCAACTCTCAAATAGTTTGTTGGACAGATAAAGAGCGAAGAAATGGGAATTTTATAATTTTATCGGATTTTTGGGGATTTCAGGAGAACTTACTATTCTTGAACTTTTATTAAAAATAGCTAAGGAAAAGGTTTAATATTATCTAAGCATAAAATGATCAATTTGAAAGGCGGAAATATCCAAATTGTTGGCGAAGTTTCCGATTCGTGTCGATTAGTGGATAATTGATTAAATTTTTACATTTTGTGCTACTATCATTTATTGAAATAACAAAAGTAAACGGTTAGCATTAGCCTTGACCTACTATACTATATTTTCTAAACAAATGCTTGTATTTTATCGATAATTTAAGAGGGGTTCGTATCTAACAAAGGCTAGTACTATAATTTGAAGTTATAAAATTTAGAGTTTAAGAACTCAATAAAAACCGAATTGAAAGTTAAGCCCATAAAGACTATTTTAAGATCAGCACTTATATTGTCCAATGCCTTCGGAATACAGAATATCGAATTTCGGATATAGCATTAGAACTTGTCGCTGTGCATTGAATTTGAATAGCCAGATGGATAGCCAAAAGCGGACCCAATTAATTTATTTGTTTCCCATAGTCAATTTGCAGGTGAATCCTAATTCCCGAATTTCCAGAGTTGCCAAAGACAACAAACGCTGACGTTGTCCGATAAGTGGAAGCCAAAGATGAGGTGTTAATATCCATATTGACTCGACTGTTTACCACGCAGCATGCAAGCCACCGACTGACGTCATAACGAGCGTTTTAAAGTCGCTAGAAAGCTCTCCCGACGCCACCTACACAAAGCTGCTCTTCACAACTGACGCACAATAGGGCCCGAATCGAAGTACAATTGCGGTCGCTAAAATAGAAGAACAGCAACACTAATTTCGACTATTCAATGGATCTAAAATTATTTAACTATTTCTATTTCCATATACTTTTGGGGACATTTTATTATTCCTTCCATACTTGTAGAAGAATGTAAGTAAAAATGTTCGCAACTCTCTAGAAATTTGTAAATTTATAAATATTTCCAAACCTTTTTTTCAATATCTATAGAATTCATATCAATCCACCCTGTTCTTCAAAAATATAAAAAAAAATTCCATTTCCATTCCATTTTTAAATTTTCATTTTTACATTTTCATGCCCTACCTTTCGCAGAATGTAATTAAAGATGTTACAAATTTTCTTGGAATGTGTTAATTTATAAATATTTCTTCACCTCGAACAATATTTCAATATCGTTTTCAATATCCATACAATTCATATCACTTAACCCTGTTATTAAAAAATATTCTAAAGTATTAAATTTTCCGTTATCGAAACTAATATTTTGACCAGCACTGTATCTGAGTGAGTGGGCGCGTGGAAGCCCTTGAGTGTTAGAGCGAGAAGACAAGAGTGCGCCCTGCGGCCAACAGAGAAAAAAAAACCAGAGCTTAAAAGGGTAAACACAAGAAAACAAAACAAAAAAACAATGATAAATGATAAATAATAAAATGCTCATGCGCGCGGTACTTGAAATACCGTTATGCGCCACTGACTTCGCGGGTGCGAGCAAGAGAGGGAGATATACCATGGCGTTGAAGGGAGAGGAAAGATGGCAATGAAAATGCACTTGCAACTGAAAATGTTTGTAAACAATAAAATGCCAGCAACAAAAACAACAACAATTAATAACAAATGATAACAACAACAAAACAAACAATAAATGTTACTAGGTTAAGTTATTCCATTCACGATTCATTGGGCAAGCCACAAGCCGATAGAAGAAATCGATTATGTTGCTCAATTAACATTACAATTTATTTGCACACTTGCGGTCAGTTAATTAGCTCGACATTCAATTTGAAATGGTAATTTCCAATTGAGTTTAGCCAGACAAAAATATTGGGAATTTATTTTAATCAAAACTAATCTTAAGAAAAAACCCAAATTCGGGTTTACCAAATTTGGTGATTAATTAAAATGCCATTAAATCGAGAAGCAATTACGTAGGCATTTATTTAAAGTGCTAAGAACAATTAATTAACAATTATGAGTTATTTCAAAATGATTCTTTTTTTAACTGGAAATATTTATTTCTTTAATTATAAAGAAAAATAGAATATAATAAAAATCAAAGCTGCATTATAACAAAAAAATTAAAAAATATTATTTAAAATCTCAAAGGAATTCCTTAGAATTATTCGGAAAACATTGCCTTGCCATCTCCTTGTGGTGGGTGGTCCTAAAACATTGCCCGCAACTGTATAGTATATAGGTGTGTGCAATCGATTAAACTCCACATAAAACAGCTGATGCCGCTGAACCGTTAAGCGTCGTCTGGCAATGGCAATGAAAGTGCAACTGCAACTGCAACTGCAATTGCCATTGCATTTGGGTGATTGCACAAAAAGTACAAAGACAAAAAGGTAAAAAAAAACAACAAAAAAACAACTAAACAAACCGCTAGCGTGTTTACACAAAATAAACAAATGGAAATGAGACGGCAACAGCACAAAAAAAATAAGAGGAGTCAAGTGAAGTCGGGCCAACTCAAGCAAGAAGTTCCAATTATATGCTATATAATAAATGTATGTTAAGCAGTGCATCGGTAGTGGTGTACACTGCTTGCAATTCGGCCTTAAACTTTGCTTTCAGGGTCACACACACACACATACATATAAATAAATTAACAAAAAACAAAAAAAGCCAAACAAAGCATAGTTAATGTGCAAATCCAACTAACAATATTAATAATTAACCTTAGGCTAATAGCTGTGAAATGCATTTTCCTGCGATTTATAAATAGCGTGCAGCAAACTATGGGAATAGCAATAAAAGATGTCAAAGCAAGAACACGAATAAACTTAAATAAACTAAAATAAAATACAACAAAAGAGAGATTGAATGAGAGGGAACAAATGGTGACTGGGGATGTTGTTAAATAAGTAGCGATTAAAATTACATTTTACAGTGGGGACTGTGAAATTAACAATTTCACTTTCAATCAATAAATTGCTAGCCAAACCAGGGAGTTAAAATACACAAAAATCAACGAAAAAACAAATGTAATTAAAAGTAAAGTTTCTAAATTTCCAGCCACCACTGTATTAGGGTGACCCTATACCATGTTGTTAGTACATAAGGTAACACTATGCAAATGTCAACAATTAATTGCAAAAATTGCTCAGAATATTTTGGTGCCAAAGAAAGCGAGACGAAAACTAATTAGCAAATTGTAAAAAGTAAGTCGGAGGGTTGGGAATGGGCGTCGAAATTAAGGCGGATAGTGACAAAAATAGCTTACGTATGGGCCTGCGGCGCATGCGGGTCTCATTTATCTCGCCGCCACTGTTGGCGCTCCTACTGTTAAGCCGCTGCATCTTTCGACTGACAACAACAAGTGGTATTTTATGGTTTCGTTGCGATTGGCAAAGCAAATATATGTGAAAAGAAAAAAAATTTAAGTAACACAAATTGTTCAAATCAAAGCACTCAAAGTGTATAAAGGCAGTATTACACATATCTACGAGCATACGATTCAAAATAGTTTAGTTTAATATCTCGAAATAATTCCAATTATATATATTTAATCGCCTGGTAAGTGTAATACTGCCTTTAAAACAGTTGCGGTCTGAAAGTTCGTTGGGTTTTGCATTTGAGTTTTTGGGGACGCCACTGTGAGCGGTCCTCTTGAGAGCAGAAGATAACAGCGCCGGGCGAAATAACCGGTTCGCCTGCGTAGCCGCAAGACAAAAAAAAAAAAGACAGCCGGCAGCGAATAATTCACATTTTGGCAAACGTTTGTGTGCTCTCTTTGTTTTTTGTTTGCATTGTTGTTGTTTTTTTTTTCTTTTTGGTGCTTTTTTTTATGTTACCTTTTTGTCTGCACAGACGCGTCGTTTTCAAAGTTCGAAGGCAACTAAAAGCACCAAGCGAAAAATCTTTGTCGTCGACCGGCAAACAAAACATCGCAGTCGCTGCAGCAGCAGCAGAAAATCAAAGGCAGAAACAAACAAAAATAAAATAGAGCGTAACAGAACTGACAAGAGCAGACGAACAAAAAAAACGGAACATTTATCTCATGAACCGTTAAGTCGCGTTTTGAGCGACACATGTCGTAAGTGGGGTGCAAGCGAGAAAGCCTTATAGGGGACAGGGCAGGGCAGGGTGCACTTACTTATCGCTCGCTCTTTCTTCCAGGCGATAAGATAGACGGGGGGAACAGGATAGTTGTATAAGCGATATTGATAAGATATTGATTGATATATTGCACGGATTTCATCAATTAATTGTTTACGAAAATCAAGCAAAAAGAGTGGACAACTAACTGGAGTTGCCTGGAATTCTAATGGAATTTCGAAATTTGTTTTTTTTTTCTAATTATGGTTTCAAGGTTTTTTTAATTTATATAAATAATTGAGATTAGAGAGATTTGAGAAACTTTTATATTTTTATTCATTTTAAGTTCATCCTAATATATTACTAGCTTAATTTAGATATTAATATTGAATAATGTTGATATACTCAATATTTTTTATTTGTAATGAAAGTGTGTTTATTTCCGGTATAGAATATTGACCATTTCTTGACTATATTGGAGCCCCCATATGTAACTTTTGAAAATTATAAAAATAAATAAATAATTTGACTTCATTAGATAAGAGTTTAAATCGCGTATTTTCAATAATCCTTTACTGATATAAATTGAATAATAATTTAACCAAATTAGATTTGAGTTTAAATCGCTTATTTCCAATACACCTTTCTGAAAGATATGTATGTGTATCCTGGACTCGAGCCTTTTAACGGGAAATCTTGCACTTGCACACCCCCGCGCAGCTGGGAAAGTTCGAAGGTCGCAGACGTTTATTTCTTGTTTTTGCGAAATGGCTGGGCTGATGGAAAGCCCGTGACATTGACCTCGACGCCTAGCAACAAAGCCGACGATAAGGCCACAAACGCGGCAACAACAACAACAGACCCCGGTAACTTGACCTACTTAATTAAAATAAAAAACCAGAGCGCAAAAAAGGCAACACCAAACACAAGAATTTCATTCAGGAATTGAAGAGAGCGAAAGAGAGGGCGTGTAAACAAATCGTCAGGATGTGTTAGAGGGGGATGGAGAGAACTGGGTTCCCACGCGTTCAACAAACTTGATTAACGGTTTATTGATTATACACACAGACACACACACACTTGGGAGAGGGAGACAAACACGTGCTTTGCGGCTCCTATTGATTTTTACCGCGAGCACGAAAGAGATAGCGTGGAAATAACTGCACATTGGTTCTGGCCCTCCCTCTCTTTCACCCTTGCACTCACTCTCTTTGGAATTTCATAACTGTGCGAAACTGCAGGACTCTTTGTTGTTGTTGCATACACCCACGTGTTGTTGTTGTTGGTAATGAGAGATTTGTTCCATGATTTGTTGATTCGATTATATGCCATGACTGGCTGTGGTTGTTGTTGTTGTTGTGGGTGATGGTTTGTTGTTGCTGTACGAAAAGGAATCACACAGGAAAAAAAACGAGAACGAACGAGAACGAGCGGGCGATAGATGGAAGGAAGATGGAGCAGATGAGACACCGAGAAGGTAGAGTGACACTCACAAAGATAGCCGCAAACAACAATTAACAATTTCACAATTAACAGCGTTCCGAGTCGGGAAACACACACAAGTGGAAAGGAAACGCAAAATGGTAAATGGAAAATGAAAAATCGCAAATGGTAAAACCGAGCAAACCAAAAACAGGATGAATCGGAACACGCTGGGAAACACTCACATCTCTTCCAGACAACTTTAGTCGCGGTAACAGCGCGAACTTGAAGTTTACTCCTGGCTTCATTGATTTCTCTCTCTCATTTACAAACAACTTTAGTCGCGGCGTCGCGCTTAGAGGGTTACCAGATCGTTGCCCTGGGGCTGCCGGTTCGCCGCAACACCGAGTTGCCGGACGGCCGGGAAAGCCACAAAGGAGCTGAGGCCAGCTGGAAAAACTCAGCAAAAAGCTACATCCCTTTTATCGATAACAGCGGGAAGGGGAAAGCACAGCAATTTAAAATATCCATTTTAAATTCAATATCCAGAAACGGTTATTACTGCATCTGACAATTAATTTGGTTTTCCGAAACAATTAAATGTTTTATTGGGCGTCCTAAATAAATTTTATCAATTTTACCACTTTATCTGGCAATAATGTGGATTTATTCAGCATATCTAAATTTCAGTGTACATTTTTATATTTTAAAGCTCAAGAAAATAGTTTCAAATTTACATACACAAAATGTTTATATAAGTTAAAACAACAAAATCCAAAAGTTTCATATTTACCGCCACACTCAATCCTTCCATTGGCTTCATTGGCTTCACTCCTTCTTTTGGTGTGTGTGTTTTTCCCTCTGCTTTCCGCTTCCATTGAAATTCCGCTGTACCGCTGGAAGTCAAGATCATTTGAATGCCGTTCATTGCTCCGTTTCTTTCATTCGCTCGTCATTCCTTCGCGCAACGGTGCAGAGCGCCGTTCTTTTGGCCATAGAATATTATTTATAAAAAAAAAACAAGTGCGAGTGCAAGTGAGATAAAAAAAAAAGAAAAGAAAGAACACCCACAGCCCTTATGAGTCGTTTCGTTTTTTATTTTTTTTAATATTTTCGTTATATATTTTTTACGCGAACACTGTGTGCAGACAACCAGTAGCACCGCGCGCGCATCCTTTAATATATTTAAGTAGTCTTTTTGTTTTACCTTCGCTTCGCTGCTGTGGAAAGTTGTTTTCGGTAAGTTAAGCGACAAATGTTGATATTTAATTCTACTTTACTGGAGTTGCTTTTCTGCTCTCCGCTTTGCCTGTGGCTTTTCTTTACCGTTGCTTTTCAACAACGCCGCCATTTTGATCATGCGAAGGAATATTGTCATCTCGCTCTAATTTACTTCGGAGAGATACTGAAAATATATAAAAAATGTGAATTTACTTTTCCGAGAACTGAGTTCGATTTTTTGTGCCTGTGAGCGAAGAAGAAGAATGCAACTGGCAGAACGCCGAAAATAAATAACAGATAAAAATCTTTTTCATTAACAACTTTGATATTGTTTCGGTTCAGTTAAACCTTCTCTCAATTAAATGTTAATTAAACGTAAAAAAAAAAAAAATCTTAATCTTACAATTGTTATACTTGCATTCGATCTGTTTTCTTGATTTTTTGCAAGTATTTCAGTTTATTAACAAAATTTAACGTCAACTAAATTTGTAACAAAGTTTATAATTTAAGAGTTTTTTTTTTTTTTTTTTTTTTTTTTTTTTTTTTTTTTTAAATTTTCAGTACCTTTCAATGGGTATACAATTTCTATAAAATATAAATCGCTGTATTGTTGTTACGGATGATTGTGCTTTCAAAAATATACATAAGTGAATAATTTGGTGTGCAAAACTCACTCGATTGATTTGATCATATTTTAGAGGATTCGCCATGGCCATGATGCAACTTCAGCGCCCTATAACCTCCGGGAGTCGACAGGCCCCGGATCCGTACGATCAGTATTTGGAGAGCCGCGGCCTCTACCGGAAGCATACGGCCCGGGATGCCTCCAGCTTGTTCCGGGTGATCGCTGAGCAGCTGTACGACACCCAGATGCTCCACTACGAGATCCGGCAGGAGTGCGTCCGATACATGACCCTTAAGCGACGCGTCTTCGAGAAGGTTTGCTGCCTTTTGCCCCGTTCTGTATTCCTGTATTTTACGTGTTATTTGGCAGGACATTCCGGGTGACTTCGATAGCTACATGCTGGACATGTCCAAGCCCAAGACTTATGGCACGATGACGGAACTGCGCGCCATGTGCTGCTTGTATAAGTAAGCATTCCTAGAATTAATTCACAATTTTTTCAGCAGCTCAACAAATGGTTTTCTGCCTAACATCTTCTTTGGAATAATAAATATAGAATGGAATATAAATATAATTAAATACTTAGTGCTTATCTACTTGATTGGTGACAAACTCAAGTCACGTTTGTTGTGTTGTGTTTATTTAATGATACAAAATAATAGCAATAACAGCATCTCCCTTTAATTTCTGTTAAAGTTTCATTGTCATGAAAAGGGAGATCGTAAGGGTTACGTTAATTAAAAACTAAACGTGATTATTATGCTGTTTTTTAATTTATTATATTAACGCCACTCAAGTGAAAAACGTGCATAAATCTTTGCCTATGCATTAATTAGCATTTATTTTCTGCTGAAGATTAGCTTTAGATAACAAAAAATAAAAAAATATATATAATATTTTGTTTTACAATTTCAATTGCCTTCAATTAAATATAATCTTCTAATTCCAGACGCAACGTGATCCTCTTTGAGCCCTACAACATGGGCACCTCCGTCATTTTCAATCGCAAATTTCCGGACCTTTTTCGGGTATTTTACAACAATGAGAATCACTTTGATTCTGTCTACAAGGTGGACTACATTCAAATGGCTGCCATTTGTCAATGTAAGCATCAACCAAAATCAATATATCCCATCTAATCTAATCTAATCTAATCCATAAATGTATTATCCGAAACGCAGCGATTGGCTTCAAGCTGCTGTACAAGATGCTGTTCAAACTGCCCGACGTCAGCTTTGCGGTGGAGAGCATGTTGCATCCGCACACCTTTGCATGGGACACCTTCGATGTGAACTTCGATGGTCAGGGCTATATGATCTCCATCCAGTGCACCGACGGCCGACATTTCCAGTTGGATCTGCCGCAACAGACCAACTGCATTCTGGAGGACTTCAAGCTGTGCCACTTCCACAGTAGTCGAGGCATTCAGAGAGGCAACAGTCGCATGGTCAGTCGGCGGGACTCGATGCAGGAGCAGCAGGATCAGTCTGAAAATAGTCGCGAAGAAACGAACGATAGGCAGCTCATGTGTCCAGATCGAATGGTGTCCTGCGTGCGGCAGTTGCTGGATGATGGTTAGTATTTGTAAAATATATATTTGTTCTGTAAAGTTCTGTAAAGTATTTTGAATTCTGATTGATGCAACAGAAATGTTTTGTAATATTTGAATTAGATGGTCAAATTTCTTAGAATCGGATATTTCTCGGAATTCTTTACATTTTCCATTGATAAAATTATTAAATGTTTCTGTTACAACATCTATTTCTAAAGTATTAAAGAAGAAAAAAGTAAGCTTTAAGTAGTGATTATATTTTATTATATCCCTTAGGTATCACACCTTTTCCCTACAAGGTGGCCAAATCGCTGGATCCGTTTATGTATCGGAATATTGAGTTCGACTGCTGGAACGATATTCGGAAGGAGGCGAAGCTTTATAATGTCTACGCCAATGACTACAACTTTAAGGTAAACTCGGGAGGCAACTGTGGAAGTCTCTTAAACACAACACACATACACGCACACACGCACACACGTTTCATGTTAACCCAAATGGATGTCCACCAGTTTCATCTATCCATCCACACACGCACACACTCACTCACTCACAATCACACTTTCAACTTTTGTCAACTTTTTGTCCAACTTTGTTTTATCCTCGCTCGTCGCCGTTTGTTGTGTTGTTTGTTTTGCAGGTGGGAGCCAAGGTCATGGTGGAAATGGACCACGAGCTGGAGATGTTGACGGGCCACATCCAAAAGATCTCCCTAGACAAGACCACCAGCCTCGTCTTTGTGGAGAAGTTTGCCAAGCAGATAGTGGTACCGCTTTTCTTACCCGTTTTCACTTGCACTTGCGGACTGAATTGTTTTTAGTTTCTGAAATGCGTAACTCAAAGATATGTGCAATTAGTAGTTTCATCTTTAAATATAATTATTATTTTCTATTTTCCCTTCTATCCATGTATCTTTAAAGTTGTGGATGAGCTTTGAACAATTCATCTGCAAGTGCATTCAAAGTTTCAGTCCCCGAAGCTAGTCATTCTCTTTTTGTTTGCCTGTAAATTATTGTTCCCCTTTTGAAATGAACTCTTTTAATTGTGGAATCTCTTGATGGTTTAGGTTCCCTACGAGTCGATGCACCCAGTGCCACCCGAGGAGTTCCGTTCCTGGACCGTGCCGTTTCGCTACAAGCCGCGTTCCATGCCCCGCATTCAGTTGCCCAAGTTTCCCAGCAAAACGAACAAAGTGCCCAAGTGGAAGAAGGGCAAGGGGTTCGAGATGGTTCCGTATTTCGAGCCGAACAAGTGCGACTACGTGCCGACGCAGCAGTACATGCCAGAGGGATTTAGCGGGGCAGATCAGTCGGAGCAGCAGAACCCAAGGGATGCGGAGCAGCAGGAGTCAGAGGAGCTTGCGGATCACCAGGAGCAGGAGCAGAGGGAAAAGGGCCTGGACCGGGAGCGGGGACGCGAACGAGATCGGGATGATACTGCACAGCAGCAGCAGCTGCAGCGCTCAAAGGGATTGATGGTGGAGCGACAGACGGCAAATCCAAATCAGGAGCCTCATGTTCCCTCTGCTCCGCCCGTTGCAGGCCGTTTCGTGAACTATTTGCCCATGCTAACGGGTCGTGTTGGGTCTCAGCCGCCTCCTCCCTGGCCCAATTCCCCAATGGCCATGCCCGAGGAGTTCCAGTACCCGCTACAAGGGCCACCGCCTCCTCCGCCCACCGATGGCTGCGTTTACATGCCCTTTGGGGGCTATGCTCCACATCGGCCGATGCCGGGGCCCCATCCGTTTATGCCGCTTCCGCCGTCGCCCTTGGCCTCCCCAGTTAATGTGCCAGGTTCCGGAGGAGAACCGCGTCTCTCGCTGCACCTCAATGGCGAGGACTTGCCGGCTGATGTGGGCACTTTGCGCTACTTCTACAACATGGGCGTGGACATGCATATGCGGATGACCCACCCCCCGATGCCGGAGGAAGGGGTCATGATCGGGTACAATGAGCCGGGCGAACAACAGGGAAAGGGCGAGGAACATCTGACGGTAGAGGGCACCGCCCCACCTACACCTACGGATGGGGGAAATGTAGGATCTGCAGATCCGATGCAGGAGAAGAGCAACTCGAAGCGCAACTCGCAGCCGTGTAAGCCACGCGGTAAACGTCCGGAGCAGCTGCACAACTTGAAGGATCCGCTGGGCCATGCCATCTTCCTGCCCACGCCCACTCCCACCCCATCGCCCGGCACGAATGGCGGTCAGTTCAACTTCTACACCGCATCGCAGGTTGCGCCGCCGCCTCCGCCGCATCATTTGATGTCACCACCCAGGATGCTCCAGCCTCCACCGCCGCCGATGTACTTTCACAAGGGTCCACAGATGCCGGGACCAGCAGCCGGTCAGGTGAGGGTTAGTCGAGATGAGCAGAGTTGCAGAGTTCAATAATACTTTATTATAATAATTCACTGTAGAACCCCTATGCCTGGGGAATGGCTCCACCGCCGCCACCACCTTCCATGATCGGTCCCTACGAGATGGTCAACAGCTTTCCCATCGAGCAGCAACAGCAGCAACATCAGCAGCCGCAGCAGCAGCAGCATCAGCAACAGCAGCAGCAACAGCAGCAGCAGCAACAGCTGCCTCTTCCCCCAACCCAATCTCAGCCAGCACCAGTTTATGGGGCAGCCCGTCATCACTAAAATGGGGAAGAGAAAACACTGGAGCAAGGCAGGATCGGGCCAGATCGTATCAAGAAAAGAGAGGACACACATATATATATTCTAAATCATATTCATACCAAAAGATATGACTGCGCATTCCAATCACGCAAACTATATTTTTTTTTCAATCTCAATTTTAAATCTGTAGTTAACTTTTAAAAGAAAGCCGCTAACAATCGCACTCTTTATAAACTTGGCACTTCTTGTAGAACATAAAGCATAACTTAACGCAAATGTCAGCTAAATTCATTTTAAATTTGTCATTCAAAGCACTTTTATGCGATTTTATTAAGATTTACATTTACATCTAAAACGAAAACGAAAACTACAACTAACTGCAAGAAATTAAAACCAAACCACTTATTTATATTTAAAACAAAATAATCGCAAGAAACAACAAACAAACATTTATTCTATATATAACTCTTACATACCTACATTTGTATGATCTTTAACTTTTCATGTAACTTTTTTTTTTACCAGAATATGTATACAATAAATAACCATCGAGACAAAAAATATCGCTCTTATATTTGGTAATGATTTAATGGTGCCGGTACTAAGCTAGAAGGTTAAATGTTTTCGGTGTAACTTTAAATAGTTTATAGAGTAATAAAATAAAGGTATTGGTGAGGGAAAAGTATAATATTTTTGTAATACGTGTATACACATTACTACAAAATTTGAGGTGAAAGATTTTGATAGAGAATAATATTAATACGTGAATATATCTGAATGTTCCAAGATTTAATATTGAAGGTGCGGATACTTAGAAAGAGAAAAGGTTAATTCCTAGTTGAATGTAACTAAATTAAGGTTAAAGTTTTTAGTATTACCTGTGTTCTTAATATTACCAAAACCATACGTTTTGGTAAATCTATAGATAGAATGTTTTTTAATATTGAAAATATTAACATCTTTTTAATATGCACTTTATTATACAAATAATTGTGGGATACAAAAATAAGTTTACACAAAATGAATTTGATTATTTTTTATTAGTGAAGCTTTTTTGGTGGTTAACAAAAAGTAAGAGTAAAATAAAGGAAGGATACCTAAAATAGTAGAATCTTGTATTTAAATTTTGAATAATTTCGACAATACAAATTAAACATTAAACCATATTTCAATAATACTTAAAATTATAAAAAAAAAAATATTTCAAACGAATAGAAAATGGAAAAATTGGATTCCGAAAAGTAATTCATGTTTTTGTAAACAATTTATAGCGTTCCTATAAACCTGAAATGATTTTTATAATTAGCTTATGGAACTTTGGTATTCCATCCCCAATGGTGTGCGTAGGTCGTTTCTGGGCCTAGGAGTGTTAATTTAAGTATATTTTAATTTAAGAATATTAATTAATTAACTCCAATCTCACGCCTTGGACAGTTGAACAGATGCAAAGGACTGCGAACACCAGAAGCCACAAGATTAATTTTTGTGATGGATGCATTTTCACTTCACACAGCAACAACAACAACTACAATGGGGGAAAAAAAAAGAAAACCTTTGAACTTGTAACCGATTCTCTGTTTCGGTGGCTATTAATTCTGTTTAGTTGGGTTTTATTCTGAATGCTCTCAATTTATTTCTGCTTACAGACTGAAAACGCAACGCGAAAGTGTCGCATTTTTATGCTGAATTTTCAAACTGACAAATGGGCGGAACTGGGCGACCTACATTCCGCTTTTGCCCCACCAGCGATCTCTTCGTGTTATTATTATTTTGCACATGACAGTGGCAAACGCATTTGTTTGATTAGTTTGTGGCTGACAATTACATGGGTTTTGTTTTTTTCATTTTCCCAACAATGGGAAGGACAAACATGGGTTACACCTCTCTCTCCGTTCAAATAACTTAGAAGTTTATCTAAAGATACAATTAAGTATTCTTGGATAATAATTAAATACTTTGAGAGCCAACACTAAATTAGGTTTTAAACCGATCTAAATAGTTTTATTTAATTTGGGTCTTCCAATTGTTTCTGTAACCGTTTCTAATAAACATATATTATTGGAATAATTAAGTATCAATAATAGAGAGGCACTTGATATGGGGAAAGGTTATTGAATGTGTAAAAATTACTACTTTATCTAATAACTGCCATTGATTGGCATGATCGAGTACCTTGGTGTTGAGACTGGTTATCAAAAAGGGTCACTTAAAAAATATGTTATTAAATTTAACAGTCGGAATTTAATATATACTATCAAACGATTGAATCTATTATTATTTTGAAGAGCTTCTTGATATGTTTAAATGGGATAAATTATCTTAATCTTAGGGTAATACCTATATAATTTGACAATTGAATTTAAATCCGAAAAGTATCTTTTAGATATGCAATGCAAAAATCAAGAACATAAATTGCTCTGCAAAAGTATTTTGAAGAGCTTCTTGTTATGTTTGAACCAGATAAAGTATCTTATATAGTGTAAAAATATAATTTGACAATTGAATTGAATTTAAATACAAAAAGTATCTTTTAGATGCTAAAATTCAAAAATCATCAACATAAATTTCTCTGCAAAAGTATTTTGAAGAGCTTCTTGATATGTTTGAACCTGATAAAGAATCTTACATTGGGTAATATATAATTTGACAATGGAATTGAAATTAAATCCATAAAGTATCTTGTAGATAATCAAATCCCAAAATAAACTATGCTCTACAAAAGTATTCCCATAAACCCAAATCATTAGTTATATTTTTTTTCAAATTTTTTTATTTGTTGCAAAGAAACCTGAGAGCCACGCCCCCGAGCCCCCGGTTGGTGGATGGTGGGCGGTTGGTTGGTGGGTGGTTGGTTGGGTGGTTGGATTGTTGGTGGGTTGCTTTCGGGATGGCAGATTGTGTGCATGAGCCTTCGGCGAGCCTCGCTGGGGCAGTGGGTCAGGTGATCAGGCGATCAGACGATCAGGCTGTGGAAACCACAGAATAACTAAACGGACTCCGGACTGGCAGCCGCTTCAGGGGTATCTGGAGCAGCAGCAGTCCCGCATCCTCTCTCCACTCCTCTTCACTCTCCTCTCCTCTTCACTTCGCTGTCGGGCTTAGTAGGAGGGAGATCCGTAGGGACCGGGTCCGGATGGGCCCTGGCCGTAGTGCTGGTGGCTGGGACCGTGTCCATAGGGACCCTCGCGATCACCGGCGATGCTGGTCAGGGCAGAGAGGCCCTGGTTGCCGTTCTGGAGCAGCTGGTAGCCGGCGCTAGCGGCGGCGGAGTCAGCTCCGGAGGCATAAGCGGGCAGGGCTGGGCCACCGCCGTGCTGGTGTCCGGGTCCGGCTCCATGGCCACCGTGTCCATGGCCGCCATGACCGCCCAGACCGTGTCCACCGTGACCGTGTCCGCCGTGTCCGTGACCGTGTCCGGGTCCACCGGAATGGGGTCCCTGACCGTAGCCCTGCTTGTTCTCATTGACGAAGTACTTCTCTGCTGGGGGCTTCACCACGTTGACGAACACGGGCTCAACCTTAACGCGACGTGGGTGGTGCTTGACGTAGACCTTGCGGAGAACGATTGCTGGGGGCTTGTGGAGCACCACGGGTGCAGGCTTGACCACTAGTGGGGGATGGTTCACCAGCACCTTGGTGGGCGGGCGCTTCACAATGATGGGGGCGGGGCGGTGGATGAGGATCTCTCCCTTGTTCTGGGGATAGGTGATCGACGAGGTGAGGGTGTTGCCCTTGGTGTTCACCGGCTTGTAGGGGATGTTCTGGTCAGAGCCGTAGCTGCTCTGTCCAGCCTGGGCGACGCCAGCGGCATCGGCACCAGACTCGGCACCAGAACCGGCACCGACTCCGGCTCCTGGGCCGCCATACTCGCCACCGGCTCCACCGGCAGCGGCAGCAGCCGCCGAGGCGGCATCGGCTCCGGAATCAGAGCCACCATGGCCATGGCCATGGCCCCCGGATCCGGGTCCGCCGTAGCCCTGTGGACCGCCGTAATTCGCGCTGGCAACCGCCTGGAAAATGAGGAAAATAAAGGGTTAGTCTTGGAGATCTTTTGATAGAAATATATTGGATATTTGGATGATGAAAACTTTAGTTTTTAAATTCATATTTTATATAAAATTAAAAAGTTTAATTGTTATATTTTTAAGTAAAGAAAAAAACAACAGTTAAAGTATTTCAATCAATATTTAAAAAAATATAGATTCTTCTTGAAAATTTTCAAGACTCTCCAGGAAAGTGGAAAACTATATCCAATAAATCGGAACTCAAGTCCTCAGGAATATATATATATATACATAGTTGTATTGGAACACTTACGATCAGGCAGGCGGCTAGCGCCCAAATGTAGCACGATCTTGTCATCTTGTCCCAGTTGCAGTTCCAGTTGCGCTTGGCTTCTGGTGCTCCCACTTGGATCGTCAGCTGTCTTCTACTGCCCTCCACCAATGGCCGTAGTCTTTAAATATGCTCCGGCCCAGTCTCCGGCTCCATCCACGGCTACGTGACATTTGGCCAGATGGCCAGTCCGGTGCCGGGTTGTTCCGCTCCAAGTTGCTCCGATTGTTGTTGGACGACCCGGGTGGTTGGCCCACGCGATGCCAGCGAAACATGGCCAAACGCTGATAGATCGCACGCATCGCACCCGGTGCATCGCACATATCACGGCGTCTTCAGCTTACGGAGAAGCCAAAAACACCAACAATCACTCCCAGCAATCGAGAGCTCCGCATCTCGGCCGCATATCGAGGTCTATCCGAGCGAGCGTCTTGCCCAGATTGTGGCTGGCGGAAAATAGTTCCGCATTGGCAGACCAAGTGCAGCTCGAGAACTACAATTGGAGAGCAAAGAGTCGACATTTTACACAAATTTCCACAGATTTCCCATTTTCACAAAGAAAAAGCAATTTATGTGCAATTTAATTTTATCTTTTACAGGGAAATCATATTCTCATTTATTTGCAGTGTACAAATGTTATAGATTTTATTATTAAAAGATCTATTTTAATTTTTTTCCAATTTATTTCAGTTCTTGGACTATCAAATACAATTTTTAATTAAATATTTTAAATTATATGATGTATTAATAATTAATTTTATTAATATATAATAAATAGTTTGACTTATAAGTTTAGGAAACACGGTTTCAATTCAGAGAATTACAGATAAAGTCAGGTCAATAATATTACCTCAAAGAGATACATTTTGGTTCCAGGAATATAGCAGATAAAAAATCGAAGGGTGTAATGATGGCCTCAAAAATCCAACAAATGTGATTAAAAGGTTTTAAAAAATATATTTATTAATTGATTTTGCTACTCCAAAAAATAGTCAATGAATTATATTTCGTAAGAACAAATCCCACAATATAATAACTAAAAATATAACAATATAAACACATTTTTAAAATGATAAATTTATAAATATTTTAAAGCCATACAAATTTAAATAAGATAAATAGGCATTAAGCATTAATATATATTTCTAATTTGAATGACCAACCACAATCATATAAAGTAGCAATTTTATACAAGATTCCCAAACATGCAAATAAAAATAAGTTGTTAATAAAATCTTTTGTTATATACACAAAAAGCAGCAGTACATATATATGACAAATATATGTTATAACAACTCTGGTAATAATTATAAATTACCTTTACTTTTCCGATGATTCAACATTTTCAGCAATCTTCATAATTAAAGCATATCATTTCCAGCTAATTTTCTTCCAATTATGTATACGAAATAATGTTAAATAAATACTATATTTATATGGCTAAATCAAATTGTAATTGCATTGTAAGCAATTTCCATTGGTACCCAAGCAGTAAACAATTTTTTATGTACGAGTATTAAGCATAATTATTTTTCCATTTATTTTCACTCAGCAAAAATGGAAATTAAACCTGCTACATGTAAGTAAAACTAACCACGAAGATATACGAAATTTGTTGAAATTGTTTATTATTATTTCAATTTGGAACCCAATTAGTAATATTCTCTGTTTTTATAATCAATTTTAATCTAAAAATACCAACAACATTTATCGTTTAAAATAATTGGCAGATTGTTTCGTAATTGTTTTGCAGACATGACTTTTAAATTACTTAATTACCTATTAACAATAAATAATTAAAAATATATTCCATATTAACAATTAATCGTTTTAATTTAAATTTATTAATATTTCTTACCCTTTTATTGGCACTTGCTTGAAATAAAAGTTATTTCTTAAATTCAGTAATAAATTAAAGAAATATTCGTAAAACTTTAAAAGAATTTAATGGAATTCTTTTAGTTATTAAATTGTGGAAGTATTTCGAACTCAAGTATTAAACACAAGACTCAAATTAAGATCCCATTTGAAGTTCCAATTAAAATTATTTTATTTAACTGAAATTAAATGTAAAACCCAACCATAAAATATTCAACAGCTTCTTTAGATTTTAAGCACTCTTTTTTTTCATTTTTTATTTGCACTCGGCAAACTCGAAAAACAGAAAAAAAAAAACAAAAATTAAATTAAACCAGCTGCGAGTGGAGCTGGGGCAGGAGTCAGACTCCGGATGCCGGATTCCGGACCAAACCGAATCTAGTAGTTCTGCTGGCCGTAGGGCGCGGGGCTGGCGTACAGGGGAGCCTCGTTGCCGGAGTTGTAGCCATCGGACGAGGAGGCACCAGCGGCGGAGGCGGCTCCAGCGGATCCGTAGCTCTGTGGGGCAGGTCCATAGCCCTGGGGCTGGTTGTACACGGGGGCAACAACGGGGGCCAGGGGCGCCTCGATCTTCTTGCCCGGCTTGTACACCTTCACGTAGACGGGGTTCAGACTGAGGGGAGTGGGCACCTTGTTGATCACCTCCTGCTGGTAGATCACCGAGGGCTTGATCTTGTAGATCACGGGATTACCGCGCACCACCGTCGGTGGGCCGCTGTTCACATGGGCGGGCGGTGCTCCCGGCTGGTGGACAATGATCGGGGGCAGGGGCTGGGTGGCGATCACCTGGTGGTTGTTGTGCCCCGAGGGGATCAACAGCGAGCGGAACAGGTGCTGGTCAACGTAACGCGGCGAGACCACACTGATCTTGCCCTGACGGATGTTGCTGGCCAGGTTGGACTCGGCAAGGGACTCGGCGATGTCCTCGGAGTTCTTCAGCTTGTTGTAGGTGGGATCGGCGTTGAGGGCCTGCAGCTGGGCCTGGACGCGGCCCAACCGGCGGGCCTCCTCCTGCGTGGGCTGGATCTCGGCCTGGGAGGCGATCTGGTTGGCCGCCGGCTGGTTGCCCCCGGTGGCCACATTCACGTACTCCTCGAGACCGGCGTTGGGGCCGGCGGACAGGTAACGCTCTCCACCAACGCCATGACCATGACCATGACCGTGACTATGACCATGATTGGGACCATAATTAGCGCTCGCCAGCTGCAGAGAGAGAGAGAGAGTGGGAGAGTGGAGATCGGGAGATTAGTTTAAAGTGCTTTGGGCGAAGCTGGACAGGCTCTACTAACCGTTGAGGCGGCGGCGATGGCAAAGATGCCAAACCAGAGACCGAGTTGCATGTTTACGTGTGGATCGTCCAAAACTGCTCGATGTCTGGGCCCGGGTCCGGCTCTTTATAGCGCCTATAATCGCTGCCCCCCACGGCCGGCTACGTGATCCATTTCCATTTCCGATTTCGCCAGCAGATGCATTGTTGCATCGTTGTCTCGCCATCGGAGCAGAGACCACAACCTGCCCCAGAGCCCGCTGTCTGCCTTCCGTCGTCGTCGCAATCTTCTCTTTGTGGTCGGATTGCCCTGGCTTGAATCATCTTAGCCGCTTCTCTGGAAGATCTCCCCCAGCGATCGTTCGGATGCAGTGCAGCTCCAGTGGCAGTGGAGATTGCGTTTTGGGGGGTCAAGTTATGGCCTTAAAAAGTACACCAACGAAAAAAAGTTGTATTTTTTTAAATCGAAATTTTTATGAACTTAACTTAAAAGATTTTTGGGCATTTTTATTGTTATTTTGTTGGTTATTTTTGTTTAACATTTTAAACCTTTTTTTTGTAGTTTCATGTTTTGAATGGTTTTTGTTTTGGTTAATTTTCTGTTTAAAATAATTGTAGCTATTATTTGTTGTACAGTGTATTTCTTAAGCACATATTTGTAACAGATAAATATTTGGAATTTCTTTAAAATAATATCTTTGAGTTGATAAAAGTTTAAGATCATCTTATAATTTTTCTTTAGTCTTTATAAAAAATTAAAGATTAAGCCACTCGTAATCTTAATGAATTGGAGTACATCTAATCAAATAAAATTATCATTAAAATAAATGGTTTACGACATAATTTAATTTTTTAAATTTTCCATTAATTTGCAATTAAAAGACTTTGTTCGGAATATTTTTAAGCAAAATAATTATTTCATATTTTACAATTTATCTTTATTGTCGAGTTTTTATCTTTTACAGCATGTTTTAATATAATTTTTTGCAATTACCCCAAAAGTGTAATGAAAATTAAATATAATATTTATTAGTATATATTTTGTGTTGATCAAATATGAAGGAATATTTACGAGAATTTCGTATATTAATTATTTTATATACCTTTATAAGTATGAAAATTTGTTTGTAATGGTTTGATGTATTTTTAATGTACGACATTTACCACTTGCATTATTAAAATATGAAATAATATTTGAGATATTACATTATTTTAAATCGATAGAATAACCCAAACATCTTTGCAGAGAAAGACCATATCCAATCTGAATTTAAAACCCAATCATAATAATTATTTTCCAAGTTTTATTTTGTATCTTAGAGGTTTTAATGTGTGTAATGTTTGGTGTGTGTGTTAATGTTGTTGTGTTTGTGTGTGTTGTGGGTTGGGTTGTGTATGTTTGTGTTGTGTTGGGTGTGTGTTTCAGCCTCATTAAACATAAAGAAGTCTTGTGTCTGGGGTTTGTACTACGTCTATAAACTATAAACTAGATTTGTAGGTGCTTCTTTAGAGACCCCTCTTGTAGAGGAGATAGGTGAGATCCCGGGTGGGTCGGCTGCCGTAATCGTTGAAGGGCGACTTGAAGGGCAGTTGGCTGCCAAAGGAATCCCGATCCTCCTCCTGCCCACCTCCCGATTGGTGGTCAGCCGACAATGATCGGACGGGCGAGGCATTCGACTGGGCAGCATGCAACTGATCCTCGCTGGAATTGATTATGTAGCCCCTCTCCTGCTGACCAGGTTGTTGGGGGTATCTATTCCGGTTGGTGTTAGGTGTCTGTTGTTGGTATTGTGTGTTTGGTGTGTATTGTGTGTTGGGTGTGTATTGTTGTGCGTGTTGTTGTGCGTAATTATATCTCTGCTCCTGCTGTTGTTGTTGTTGTTGGTTGTTGTGCTGCTGGTGGATCAGATATTGCTGCTTCTGGGCCAGCGCTCGGTTGTCCAAGTTCTGGTTACCCCTTTGCGGATAGCCCGGCCTCTCGGCCCCCGGCAGGTACTCGTGATGCACCTCCTCGTGGACACCGTTCTGGGTCTGGTTGATCAGGCGATTGTAGTCCTCGTTGGTTCCACCCACCTGCAGGTGGATGGCGTGCCGGAAGTCATCGCCCAAGTGCTTCAGCCAGAACTTGTCGTCCACCTCGCCGGTGGTATAGATCCTGGTGGTCCTACCGCTCTTCGGCTTGCCCACACCAGCGCCCGTGGAGGCCAGCACATCAATGACATCGTACTGCTCATCCCCGGAGTCGGTGTCGGAGTTGGTTCTGGTACTGGAAGTGGAGCCGCGTTTATTGGCGAGTTGTTCCACGCGGACTGCCTTCCGCAGATCCCCGGTGATCAGGCGATCGGTGGTTGGCTGCAGCCTGGGACCCGGACTGATGGTGGTGGCCTCCCTCCCATAATCCTCCTCCCCTCCTCCCGGTGTGGTTTCCCGTGTGTTCTAAACGAATTCAAAAAACCTAATGAATATGTTGAGGGAATGGGTTGGTTTTCCCCAAACTCACCTCTGCCTGAATCCCCGCCAGAAATGTGAGCAGTAATGCCACCAAGGGCCAACTCCAGTTGGCTGCCATTTTCGGGCTGGTTTTGGATGCAACTGAAGCCCCAGCCAAGAGGGGATTTCACTTAAATACCCAGCCAAAGAAAGCCCACCCAGACATGCCTCGTATTAATTCGCTTTTATTTAATAGTTAACAGAAGAAGCCAACATTAAAAAAAAACGTGCCGGGACGTGATCTAAAACCAGATATGTCAGATGCCTCATCCACGAATCTCCGGTGATCTTGATGCGTCAGTTTCTAAAAAAGAGAGAAGAGTGCCGGGCAGAAGAGAAGGGAGTGAAGAAAGAGTCAGCAGCCGGCTTCCAGGGTCATTGGAATTCTTCTGCTCCCGCTCAATGGGTTGTGTCTAGTGATTCTTCTGGCGGTTCTAGTGCCATTCGATGGATGCTGCAAAAACATCTTCACATGACCAAAGCGGGAGCTAAATAAATCCAAGAAAATCGTGAAAAAATATCAGTGATATATGATTGTGGAAAATGCTAAAAGAATTGTGTATTTTCAGATATACAAAAGTATAAACAGTTTGTAGTGTTCCTCAAATTAAATATATTATTTTATATTCAGTGAAAATACAATTTAAATTAAAGAAATCGTTATCAAATAATATATAATGTATAATCGAGTCGCGTTTAAATTAAATATTTCTCTTATATGGTTATTAATTGAAGACATTTAATCAAAGATAGAATGTAATAACATTAATAAAATATATAAAAATAAATGTACGCAATATATGAAGATTAATATATATTTTTAATGAAGAGTAGTTTGTAGAATAAATTATTTGCCACTTTGGCAATGCATTTATTTATGATACAACATTGTTCATAATAAAGGGAACAAAGTGTTTCTGCTAAATAAGATATAATTTAAGTTATTTAAACATTATATTTTGATTTTGCAGAAACACTTTTTTAGTTTTTTATACACTTAAAATTGTACAAAATTACAAGATATAATTTCAGAAATAATTTCATCATATCTTTTTTTGCGGAGATACTTTTCCAGTTATTTAAACATAAATAAACTGAAAATTATATAGAACAAAAACTGGTAATCAAGTTTGGCTATATGCCCGCAAAATGTTTTCCATTTGTGTCACGAAAAGTCTGGCGTTTTTGTCGCTTTTGGCCCAATATGCCCCTGTGGCACTATCTACGAGTACGAGTATCTTTTGGGTTTTTCAATGGTATGTGATCGCAAGAATTCAGTCGCTGAATGATCAGCTATTTGTTTATATGGAACACCGGTCATGGCGAAAGCCAAAAGCAAAAGATATTCGGCCATTGAAAGATCGTGATAAATGAGGGAAATGTGTGGTAGTAATTTCATCTGATTCTTCACTGAACATGAATAGTATATCAATTAAAATGGTAATCTTACAAAAAAATTCTGTTAACTGGGTTCTGATTCTACCTCTAGTAATGCGAATGTAAATTATTTGTTTTGGGATTTAATTTATGTATTAATACCAACAATATTATTTATTTTGTGATATTTATAGAATATATTTCAAGGTTCTTGGACAAATTATAAAAATTTGGCACTTGCTTAGAAAATTTGCATAATTGGAAGAATTAAAAAAAAATACTAAAATTATGTTTAATAAAATAAAATATTCTTGAAACATCGAAAATATTTAATGAATGAAAAGATCGTAATAAACAATGCATAAAATATATTATAATAAATAATTGATAAATAATATATATATGAGAATATTAAATATAATATATATTTATGAAGACAACATTGATCAATACAGGAATAGCATAAAACCCACCAAAAATACAGGAATAACCCAAAATATTTCCAACATTTTTTTTGGCATACTTTTGGGGATATATAGTTAACAAATATATTATGAACCGAACCCAAATCATATTGAATCGAGGGGATTTATTGGATCAAGCAAACTTTATTTAAATTGGGCCAGCCGGCGTTGAACTGTCCAAACGGAAAACGTAAACAGAAATCGGTTGAGAAATAATATACATATACAAAATAATGATATATATATACGGGCTATAATACATATATATGTACACGCGTTTGGAGAACCCACAAAAAAAAAAAACGAGAGTGCTCCACTGGCCTAGATTCGTCCGGATTTTGAGCCGATCTCAGCAATTTGATGGCGGGTCTCGATTTTTGGGTTGGCTTGGGTTGGGTTGTAGAATTCTTCAGTAGCCGGAGCCCGTGTCTTCGCCGTAGCCGTAGCTGCAAAGAGAAGAAAGACGGGTTTTAGGTGGTCAATAAATAAAGAAATGCCGCAATGTTTTTTCAATTTATTATATTCTGTTTTTTTTTGGTTGATTTTCTTTCGTTTTCTGTATATATCTTAATAGCTACAACTAGGGTTTGACGGGGGGTTCCAGATTCTAGAACCAGGCCCTCAGGTAGTCCGTGATGGGTGGCGCATTGTAGGTGTCCACACTGTAGCCATCCTGGATGTGACTATTATAACCGTAGGTCTTCGCCGGCCTCCGGGAGTAATCGGCGCGGAGATCGTGCTCCGGTTCTGGGTTGGCATCGAATCCCCAGCCCCCTAGCCTTCCGTCGATGAGTTTACGGAGGAAATCGGTGGTCTGTTGTTTCTGAACCGGCTCCGGTTCGGTGGAATAGTGATAGCCCGGATGGTTGTGGACTATGCCGGAGATGATGCTATCCAGCTGGGAGTCGGAAACATGCTCCACGGGGTAGCCACCACCCAGACCCAGAACTGGTGTTCCATAACTACGTCGCGTAGACGACTCCAGATCCCCGGCAAACTGCAATGGCGTGGAGCTGTACTCCTGCGGATCCGGCACCGAGGTGGTGGACAGGAGGCTCCTAAGCTGCGAGTCATCCACGAACTTGTAGTCCTGATTGCGTCGAGGCACGGGCGATGGAATCTGCAGGGGATAGTAGGACAAGGCGGCTCTTTTCGCCGGCACGGAATTCTGATGCAGCTCTGGGGGATTCGTTTGCTGCTCCGTCTGGTGCTCTGTTTGCTGTTCCATCTGGTGCTCTGATTGCCGCTCCATTTGGTGCTCTGATTGCTGCTCCATTTGGTGCTCCGTTTGCTGCTCCATTTGCTCCTCCCTTTGACTCGTTTGCTCTTGAGGAGGGGCCAGTGCTGTCATCGCCCCACAGCCATGGTGACACTGTCCCGGCCTGAAGTCCGGACTCAGGGTCTCCGGCATGAACTGGATAATCTCCGGTGCTGTGAAATCAATCTGCCTACGGTCCTGCTCCAGCAGATCAAACTCTCCCTTGATATCCCGTTTGCTCAGACGTCGGCCCAGGCCCAGGAACCCAGAAGGGGTCTTCTTCGTCTTCCTCTTGGATTTCGGGGCCTCCGCCTCTGGCGTGGACTCCAAAGGGATCAGACCGAAGAGCTTTATCTTCTGATTCTGCTTCTGCTGAGTAGCCAAATCCTTGCGGTACAGCTTCACATAGCGCGGTGGTCGTTCCTGGAGCTGCTGCTGGCGCATCATTCTCCGCCGGAGCAGCGATCCCGGCTGTTGGAGATCCCTACGCCGACGAATCGCATTGGGAGACCGGACTGGCGGAGCTACGTACCTGGGTTTCTGGCCGGAGGAGCAGCTTGAGCAGCTGCAGGTGGACTTGTTCTTCGCCTGGCAATCTGGAGAGGGAGGAACAAATTGGTTGGTCAATTTGGTCAGGTTGCAGATGATGCAAAAGATGCTTAATTAATTATTGTTAAGTTTTCTATTGTTTTTTAATTTGTTATTATTTCCAAGAAGCTTATATAATCATTATATATTATATATTATTATATTATATTCAATTATATTTTTTTGGTATATATTTGAATAAAAAAAGTGTATTTAAGATATATACCGAAAATTACATTCACTTTAAGTTCCCTTTCATAAAATAATAAGTATTTGTAAATCAAAAACTTTTAATCTATTTTCAAAGTATCATTTAAAATAAATCTAAGATTTTCCGTAATAAATCGAATTAATACATTTTAATTAAATTTCAAATTGAATTGGTTTAAAAAATTAAACTCGAAGTAACCAAGTTAAACCAAGAAGATTGACACTCACCCGCCTTGTTGACTGTCACCCGATCCACCTTGGCGTAGAGCTTGGCGGGATTGGTTTTGGGCGGAGCCGGTGTCCTCGGCTGCTCCACGGTGAAGTCGAAGCTGTAGCTGATCTTGGCCTTCGTCTGGACGGGCTTCTCCACCCGATACCCGTACTCGCTGGCCTCATACTTCTTCGGCTTGGGGGGATTGGGAACGTTCAGCTGGTAGCCCAGCTGGGTGGGACAATCGCAGCTCTCGCCGGTGTACACAACCTGGACGGGTGCGGGTGCGGGTGCGGCCTGGAGCAGCGTTATTAGCGATATCAGGCCCAGGCCCAGGCCCAGTAAAGTGGTTGGGAGGCGCATCTCGATGGTTGGTCTGATGTGGTGTTCTGGTCGGTGTTCTGCCCTACTGGCTACTAGCCGCCGAATGCTCCGGCGCATTCTTTATATGGTCCACATCCACAATCTCTCACGCAGCTCTCGGACTTGACTTCGCCGCAATGAACTTGACTTGGGGCAAGGTTCTTCTCTTGCCAGAAGCCAAGAGCTCCAGAGTCTCCGGAGACTCCGGAGACCCCGGGACGGATTGGGGGGTGCTCCGGGGCTTTTGTTTTTGTTTTCGCTGACCTTTTCAAATACTTGGCCGCGGGTCGTGTTTTCTGTCAAAAGTCATGTTCCCGGCGTTCGCTGGCTTCTGACGTCTCGTCAGTGTCGCCGTCTAAATCTTAAAATTTGTTCACAGTCTCAATTCTGTGGCTGGAAGAGCACCAACTAACAT
>JAJJHY010000307.1:1796871-1820531 GCA_021224005.1 Drosophila setifemur
CTTAAATTTAAATTTATTGAAATAATTATTATTATAGATCATAGAACAGTTCTTCAACTATAGATTGTTTAACTAAACCCAACGCACAAATGCGTTCTGGAACAGCAAAGCTGTTTATAATAATTTATTAAATATATATAATAGTAATTAAATTAGTGCTAAATAAAATGCCATCAAATAATCTTCCAGTTTAATTAATCTACATTATTTTGTTTGAAATAAAATCGATAACTATTTTACTTAAATCATTTTTCGGATTAATAAAAGCGATTTACAAACCACAACTTCGTATAACCTAAATTTGCTGAAATTTTTAGAAATTATTGAAAATATAATTAATCACTTCTTTAAGTAATAATTTTTCTTATATCATCCTATACTATCTATCTTTTGTTCAGTTTATAGCAAAGTGACATCTAATTTGTGTTGTCAGCATTTTCACAACTTACGCGACCAAAACGTGTCAAGTGAGAAATCGAGCATCCAGTCAGCTATATATGCTATGTTTACACGATCTAGAAATATGTTTACCTCTGCGAAAAATAATTAAAAAAATATTTAATTTGTTGGGGCTTTTAATAACACTCCGAAGTATTTACTGGTAAATATTAATAATAATGCTCTCCGCTGCAATTAAAAACAAAGCACCTTCCATAAATATTTATATATATTTAAACAATCTAACTTAGGCAAACATCCAATCGTTCCTTAAAAGTATTTACAAATTTACAACCGATTTGGATTGGGATTGGGATTAGTAAGTACTCCTAGTACTCGGACTCCTCGCGTTTCGAGTTGCGATACGAGGTGATCCTGCCGGGCTTGAATCCGCAGTCCACGGACACTTTGCCGGCCACCTTGCCATAGCCATCGCTGCAGTCCTTGGAGCTCTTGTACTCGTAGCTGGAGCTGGAGCTGGAGCTGATCTTCCTGAACTTGGGGTTCTTGAACTGCTCGGCGGAGTAGCCCAGCTGCTTGTAGGTGAGCTGCGGGGTAGCCTCGTCATCGGCGGATGACTGCTCCTCCTCCTCCTCGGCATACTCCTCCTCCTCCTCCTGCTTGGCCACGTAGTTGCGCTTCTTTAGCTCGATTACCTCGCTCTTCAGCTTGAAGAGATTCTCCTCGGGCACATTCGAGAACACCACCTTCTTCTCTCCATCGAGGGGCTTCTGGGCGAATCCGTAGGCCAACTTGGCCTCGGGCACATTGATGGCCTTCCCTGCCTGGGCGGCCAAGCTCACGCTGATGGGATCTGCCGCCGGGCTGTTGTCCTGGGTCTTTTCCGCCGCGTAAGCAATGCTGGAGGGGATTAAAAAATTATTGCAAGTGTTAAGTAATTGATTGTATTTTTTTTTAAATTTAAATTATTCGGAAAATGTGTTTAAATTATGAATAGAAACTTAGTTTGTTGTCAGTGATACTAATTTGAAGTATAAATTTAAAGAAGATTAACAATTAATTTATTGTAGCATATATTGTTGACTTTTAATTTTGTAAGTATTTTTTTTATTTTCCATTAGGAAAATGCATAAAAGAAATTACAAAATTATATTTTTAATTTTTTTACTAAAAATATGTTTATATTAAAATATATGTGGGTTGTTTTAATGTTGGTTTCCCTTGTGGAAATAATTTATAATCAACAAAACTATAAGTAATAGTATGTTGGAAGTTAGTTTAAATTTTGTAGATATTTATAAAAAAAACTATTGTAATTNAAGTTAATTGAGATCATTTTAAATACGGAATAAGCTAAATACGAAATTATTTTGGTAACAAAATAAGTTTTACATTTAAAAGGAAAACTGTTTTGTCTGTGAAGTATAAAATACTCATATTAACTGGGATTATGTCTAATCACAAGAAATTTCATATTGCTTTAACTTCAAGTAAAGTTTTTAAAATTTATATGATTTTTGCTTAATTAATAATAATATTTCCTGTGCAGTTAGAACACAAGATACTTAAAGTTCGACCTCGAATAAAATAATCTAAGAAATAAAAACAAATACCACCCATCACTGGTTATGGATTACTGGGGTTAGTCATGGCCTACAGATGATACCGATGACCCGATGGACCCCTCTTGTAGCAGTCGATCTGCTCCAGACGCTGCAAACGCTCGGCCAGACGCTGAGCTGCCTGGGTCTTGAATTCGATAGCGTTCTCGAGCATCCGACGGCCCAAGAGGTTGTTGAAGGCGTTCATGTACTGGAAGACCTCACGTACTTTCCCGCAGGTCTTCGGCAGCTGGGCCGGCTCGATCAGCTGCTTGCTGCACCAGCAGTTGTCCCCGATCGGGGACAGATTCACATCGCTGGGTTCGTAGTAGGCGCGCGGCTTTGGCCGGATCACCGTCGATCCCTGACAGCTCTGGCAGTAGTCCGTTCCCTTCGCGGAACACACGCAGGCAGCCATCAGCTGGAAGAGTTACAAAAAAGCATTAATATTAATATTGATTTTAAAAGCAAAAAATCTATTAATTTTTTGCATTGATCTATCATATACTAGTGTATTCCAAATATTATAAAATTGAATTTTATTTAAATTTGTATTGAAATTATCAATCTTTATTTTTTGTTGGCTGGTTGTTCTATAAAAAAAATGTACTAAAATATTAAAAAGTTAATTTAATTGAAATTATCAATTATTATATTATATTAAATCGAATTCTTTAAATAAAATTGTTTTGAGCCTGCTTGATTTTAGAGATCCAATAAGTCTTTTATCTTATTTGTTTATTCCAAATATGTAAACAAATTATATTATATGAAATTTGAATTAAAATTATTATGCCAGTTAAAAGAACTTTTATTTTGATTCTGTTTAAAAAAAAATAATTTCCAATATTCATTATTTAAATTGGTTTTGGAATTTCGTTCTTTTTTAATTGCCCTTTTGGTCCTTTTAACATTTCTATTATCAGAGATAAATATTTTTAAAGTACAGGCGGTATCAAAATAAAGTTATATGGCAATATTCAGAATTATACATTTTTAAACAAGTTTTATTGTATCCTGACAACACTTTTCACTTGCACTATTACGTATATACATTTTTAAAATTTATTTTGAGACAACACTTTTATCACAATTTTTTCCACTACATTTTTGGATATGAATGAAAGACAATGATTTTAGACAGCAGCAATTGAGATAATTATTGTTCATACTAAAAAAATAAATGAATTGCTTAAGATGAATGAATAAACACATGCATTTGGTATTAAAATATATAAATAAACACTTGGAAAAAAGTAATCTCTAAATATTATCTATAATATTATTTTATATTTGATGCTATATATTTGAGTCTCCCTTACCACTTGAATGCAGTGCATGGCCAGCACCAAAGTGAACATCAGCTTGCAGGTTTGCATCGTGTATCGTGTATCTTGTATCTTGTATCTGGTGACTTGTTGTTACTCTTATCGGTCGCGTGCTGTGCTCGTCGCTAGCTTAAAATTTGAACTGACGATGTTGGCGGTCCCCGGGGCTTATATATCTTGAGAGCTGCTGCATCGAACCTCTTCTCAGAGCTCGGATCGTGCATTAGTTTTCTGCAGCTGCCGTCGCTTCTGATTTTCTCCGAGGTTCAAGGTTGTAAATGAAATCTCCGCTCTTGATTCGCCTTAAATGAAATCTTCGCCGAAGATTTCCACAGCAATGACCTTGACTTACAGCCAGGGTCAGGTTCAGGTGCAGGCTGTCCCCAGAATATATGTATTCTATATATAGTACTATACTGCCACCGCTACGTGCTCCACTTGGACAGCACCCACTTGGTATTGATAAAAGAGAATCAAGACTGATGTGATGCTGCCGGAGACGGAGCTGGAGAATTCCACGAACTTTCGGCGATACGATGCCCCAAAGTTAACAATGAAGTTGAAACAAATCCGAAGAGTGCTTCATGCAGAGATACATTTTAATATTGATTAGAAAGTGTGGAAAGTAAAATAGTTAGCCTGCAAAAATGCATAAAACTTAATTGAAATAAAAAATATTTAATAAACCAAATTAAATACCATACATACATTTATTAAATAATTATCTTTATTTTCTTTTACGTTTTTTCTTGGGGGAACTTGAACTGAATTTGGGAATTTGCGATTAGCTGTGCGATTCGTTCTCAAATCCGAGTCCTAAATGGGTCAGCGTCATCTCGAAGTGACCCGGGAATCGGGAGCAGACTATATAGAAACGAAATGAGGCCATTAACCTAATTCTAAAGCAAAACACCAAAACAAAGCAACAGGGAAAACACCAGAATATAAGTCTATATAATTTATATACAGAAGATTGCCAGCCACTTCCTTTTTGACAATAAAGTGGGATTATCGAAGTAATCAAATTAACATTCTTCGCCAGAATTATCCAAAATAAAGACTTTTTTTGGCTGTATCTGGTTGCGATTGTTTTTACAGATTGAAGAAAACCTACTATTTAATGAAATGTAAAAATATTAATATTTGTTTGAATTAACACGTGTTGCAGTAACCGATTGATTACTATTACCACATGATTCATTATTGATTTTGTTGCAAATGAATTCAGTATATATTATGTCATTCAAAGGTCAAAGTGAGTTCAATGACTGAAATCTTAGAGAGCGATAACATATTAAGTTTATTTATTAGAAATTGTTATTCATTAAATAAAGCTGTCTAGTTTTGCATTGATGGAAATTTTTTTTGTTGGTAACAAAATATTCATACACAATAAAAATGGGAAATGGAATTTTTCTAGACAAGGAAATATTTTAATACTAAGTAAAATTATTTTGATGTTTTTTTTTACCATTTATTTAATATACTATTAATTTGATTGCATCTGTAACTTTCTTGTTGGTTTCTAGTTGCCAACAGAATTAACAAGATTTACTGGGAAAAATCGGCCATATCAGACGAACTTTATTGAACCCAAAGTCGATCAGCATTTGGACACATGGTAGGGCAGTGTCCAAGTCAGGAGGGGTTCCGGGAATCTCTAGTCTAGAAGTTTCTAATATATAATATAGTGTATGATACATATAATTCATAATTACAAACTTCCTTGGTTTTAAACTTTTTTTAAAAATAAACCTAGAAACCAAAAATGTTAATTTTATTTGTATTGCAATTATACACATGGCCAACCTTTTATTTATTTTTTGTCTGTTAAAATTGTATTTTTTAAATGATAATTTACCTTAAAAATACAGTGCTGTAGGAAATATTAAATTATAGTTAGTTAATACTAAGCTCATACTTAGTTAATACTTTCAATGATAATTTCAGACAAAATCCTCTATTAATAAATAAATACATTCAAATAAATTGATTTTATTTGGTTAAAATGGAAAACAAAATTTCAAACTAAACCCCCATTGGATAGGATTTCCCCATGTGACGATCTGGTTAGTGCCCAATTTAGAGATGGTTAATGGCACGGCAACATGCCCAGACGAATGATGATGATGATGATCCCGGGCTTATCAGCATTTTGGGGTGGTATAAAAGCCCCAAGCTGACATTCCCGGTAGCTCAGAGTGGCGAACGGCGCGAATCTATATTGGATCAGGTACGAGTATATACATCTGTATATACTGTGTTAATCGGAGAAAGCTTATCATCGGTGGCAGAGTCCAGCTGGCGAAGCCCGCGAAAATCAACGGATCAGTACAGTTGTACAGCTCAAAGCGAACGCAAGTGGAAACATCGACGTGGTTCAAAAACATCAGTCCGTAAAAAAAAATCCTTTAAATTTGAAAAATCCTCCTCAACCAAAGAAATCCGGAGAATCTCTCAGAAATCAAAGTAATGGCAGCAAAAAGAATGGATTTAAATAAGCGCACCTTTTTGGTGTTGAGCGGAGGCTCGAATCCTTTGGGTCAATCTCTGGCAATGGAGTTTAGCCGGCGTCTGGCGCCCGGCTCCTTGGCCCTGATCCTCGACGAAGATGAGCAAAAGCTGCTCGAGATGCAGGAGTTGCTCCTGCAGCAGCTAAAAACGCAGTCTGTGGAGATTAGGATGGGAAAGTTGAATGAGAATCACTCGAATGGATGGGAGTTAATGGAGGAGGCTCTGGAGGCGATGCGGGACACTGGCTTGGAGCGATCTATTATCCTGCACAACGAGGGTGTGGCCGCCACCGAGATGTTGCTGGAGCCCCAAACCAACCAGGAGTGGCTCAACTATGTCCAGAAACAACTGTACGCTCCGGTGGCCCTCAGCCAGAAGTGGCTGCAATCGAAGCACTTGAAACAAGTCCAGAAACTGGCTGTGAATGTCACCTCCTCGGTGATGGTGCGTCCTCTGGTGCACGGGGGATTGCTCTGCTCCTGCAAGCGGGCCAGGGACATGTACTTCCGGGCCATGGCCGCCGAAGAATCCCGATCCGGGGTGAATGTCATTAGCTATGCCCCCGGCCTGATGGACGGCCACAAATCGATGTGCGATGAGAACGGAAACGAGATCAATCTGGAGGATCTCGTAGCCTCGAAGCAGCTGCTCCAGCAGCCCAGGGTCCAGCCGAGGCAGGCCACCCTCAAGCTGATCAACATACTGGAGGAGATCTCCTTCGTCTCTGGCCACGATGTCGACTACTACGACACCTTCGTTTTATGAGTAGCAACGATTGGGTGGGCTGCATCTCTCTTGGACTCCGCCCTGATCTTTGACGACGATTTGGATGCTGTTTTAGAATTGGTTGACTCGGAATTGAATAAACTCTGGCTGCTGACCCTCATCCTGATCCTGGACGTGCCCCAAAGCAAAGCACACGAAAAGGAAAACGAAAAAGAAATTGTGATTTTCATTTTGGGTTGGGAGTGGGAAAAACATTTTTTTATAACTTTTTTTTTAAGTGGTTTTATTTTAGAACTAAAATATGGATTTGCCGGATTTTTATTTTTTATAGGGTATTTTTATTTTTAAAGATACTTAACATTTAAAAGGTTTACAATAATCCATCAACAAGATTTTATAGAGAAAAGGAGAGAAGGAAGGAAAGTAAATCTTTAGCAACTAATTTAATATCTGAAAGTTAGGAAATGCTAATCATTTTAAGGGTCTAAAGTTCCATAATCAATATTGGATATATTCTGAATAATTCTTATTTTATAAAGTTAACAATTATTTGGTAAATATTTCAAATTAGTAATTATAAAAAATGGTTTTCAATACCTAGTTGAATATGTATAGAAATATTTCTAATCCATATTCATAATGAATATTCCTAATATAAGAAATATTTCTGATCCATATTCTTAATTCATATTCCTAGCATATAGGTTTCCCTGGTTTATTAACCCCTATAATTTCATCATGATCAGGGATGAATCAGCGATTGGCATATATACATTTGAACATACATATAAATGCATTGCTTATGTAATTACTTTTGATGTACATAATTTAAAAAGAATCGCCAGACAGTCGACGCTGAATTGATAAGAAAAACCCACGACACGAGTTTTGCGGAAGACCCGTGTTTACATAATTACGGATGCTGTATTGATTGGTCAATCCGCACTGTTGCCGGGTGGGAAGTGGAACGGAATTCGTACGGTGAAGCCTCACTATGAGCGATTTTTTTGGGGATTCAAAACGGGCTTAAGCAGACCGTTTTTTAAGTGTTCATGGAATAAAAGAAATCCATGCAAGATTTATTTAGTATTTTTTAGAAGAATAAAATTCTATTTTGAAATGGAAATTCGCATAAAAATAAAAAAATAAATACATATTTTGTATATTACTAAACTAAACAAATGTCATTTCCAAAATTACCAAAATAATTTTTATTATTTTTCCACTGGTTAGTATTTACTAAGAATTAACATTTGTTTTTTATTTTGTACTCATGAAATTATATTCTTATACTAATTTGTAATGTATGCCAATTTATAGAAATATAATATAAATCTACTTATAAATTTAAAATCAGTTTTAAGGCATATTTTTAGGCTTTCCTTTGATTCTTTTTTAAAGCTTCCTTATCGTGGGATTAAATATAATAAAAGAAAATATAAATCATATTTACGATCTTCTTAGCTTGATTTTTTATACAATGTTGCAGAGCTTTGAGATCAAGGGAATTGAGATTACAAATTAAATATTTATTTTTAATGGGCAGCTTAATCTTTCTTACAATGTTGTAAAGCTTTTTCAACCCAGAAACATAAAAACAATATTTTAATGGGTCAAAATTATTCAACATAAAAATGGACTTAACATATTTTAAAAGACATTTTGTCCAGTATATGTAATGGGTATATAATTAAATTTAAAACTTTTGNAAATTTAATTTATAAAATATTATGCAAATATTTTTTATAATATTAACAATTTGCTGCTCCCCAAATGAAACAAAAATAATTAAGCACATAAGAATAAATAAACCGATTTTTATTTTTTTTCACTTTTAAATGAAACAAAAATAATTAAGCACATAAGAATAAATAAACCGATTTTTATTTTTTTTCACTTTTTCAACAACCCATTCACATATAAAATGAGGATTAATTTATGGTGATCAGTGTAATCAGGGAAATATATACCATTAAAATTGATTTAATTATTGCGGTTAAAAATCTTGAACTGACTACAAAGTTGCTGAGCTTTTGCGAGAGAATTCTTCTGTGAATCTTAATCTGCAGCCCAAGTCCAACTCTTTCGTTTCTCGCCGTCGGCTTTCTGACCTTGACATTGACTTTGTCTCGTTGATTTTATGCATTCCATTAATTCTAGATAAATCCGGTAATTTGTGTTATTTTCTGGGTGCACTTGCTCCGATTCGAGTGATGCAATTAATAAACCATTGGCCAATTAATAAAACATAATCGTTATACCGTAGCCGGCGATAACCTTTCCACTTCAAAACTGAGCTTAAAGCGTAAATAGAGAGAGAGAGAGAGAGGGTCAGGGGCGTAGTTTGAAAGGGTATTTTGGGGTTTAAAGGGGGCTTTAATTTACACTTTATTTATTTACTGGATAAATTACATTATCTTTAAAATAATACAAACCCGTTAAACCCGTCCGCTCCAAGTTCATGTCCCTGTCAGGGACCCCTTAGGAATATTTCCAGCCTACGCCCCTGGAGAGAGAGGAGACCGGAGCTTTGGTCAGCTGTGAAAAAGCTGCCACAGCCGAAACAGGTAAAAAGCGAGTTACAAGAGAAAAAAAACAGACAGCCAACTGTTGCGGCCGGGAAGTGAGCGAAAATTAGAAAGTAAAATTCAATCTAGTTTACCTGGACATTTCGGAATAGAGCCACCATGAACCTGAAGCAGCGCACCTTTCTCCTGGTGACCGGAGCCAGTCGGGGGATTGGCCGGGAGTTTGCCCAGCAGCTTGCCGGGAGGATCGAGGCGAAGGGGTCGGTGGTGGCGCTTTTGGGACGCAATCAGAACCTGCTGCAGGAGGTCAAGGCTAAGGTACTGGAGCAACAGCCGCAGCTGGCCGTGCACACCTATTCCCTGGAGTTGGCCAGCGCCAAGACGGAGGATTTCACCAAGATCCTGGAGGACTGCCGAGGCACAGACACCTTCGAACGCGCCGTGGTGATTCACAATGCCGGCACCGTGGGGGATACTTCGAAGCGGGCCCGGGAGATTGGGGATACGGGCGTACTGCAGCAGTACTACCACACCAACGTCTTCTCCGCCATTGCCCTGAACTGCGAGTTCATGCGGTTGTTCCAGGCGGTGCCGAAGCTGGTGGTGAATCTCAGCACATTGGCGGCCATCGCACCGATCTCCTCGATGGCCCACTACTGCACGGTGAAGGCGGCAAGGGAGATGTACTTCCGGGTGCTGGCCACGGAGGAGACCGCACCGGACACCCTGGTCCTCAACTATGCCCCCGGCATGATCGACACTCAGATGACAGAGCAGGTGCAGCGGGAGGCCCACGATCCGGCCGTGGTGGCCATGTTCCGGGAGCAGAGGGAGTCAAAGACAATGCTAACCACGGCCCAGACCACAGAGCGATTCATCCAGGTCCTGGAGGCCCAGAAGTTCAAGTCCGGAGACCACGTGGACTACAGGGATAACAAGTTCTAGAATTTATAAATACAACTTAGCTATGCCTGTGGATCTGGTGTTACGTATTACAATTTTTACCTACAAAATTGAATTAGCCAACAAAACATATACATTTTTTACAGTGTCCTAAGATAAATTCTATAATAAATAAAATATAAACTGGTAACTGGTTTTTATGTATTAAAATTCAACCATAAACAAAGATTGATATTTAAATATTGGGACCATTAATAATATCTTGCAAAGATATATAAATTTGCTGGGTTAATATTATTAACATAAGTAATATGTATTTATTTACTTCTTGTTTTTTCCCACGAATTAAGAAGGCATATATATTCTCAGCTGATAACAGATTCTTAAATACATAGTTTTTATGGTTGGCATTAATGAATCTCTTATCAAGCTAGGTCAGCATTTGTCTACCATATTCACAATAAAAACAAAACTCAGTTAAAAATCGCGGTAAATTAACTTGACTATTATTATTTAAATAAAAATTAAACTTGTTTTTGCGTTAAAGATAAATTCGCGATAATTCAGAATTTCTATGTATAAAAAAAAATCGGTTTTTGAAATAAAGTTTAAACAAAAACAAAATAAACTCCCTCAAGTTCAGAAATAACTATGTTAAAATATTTAAAAAAACTTATAAACTTTAAATATCCAAATCATATCCAAATTCCAATCATATTCCCCGAGTTATCTTTAAGTTCTTGAAATGATAACTTCTCATTTATTAACTAGCAACAATTAAGCATTTTGAGGTATTTGTTGGAGTCCAAGCGGGCACTGGCCCGCTTTGCTAGAAAAAATCAGCTGCACTGCGTCGCTTGGTGGGTATCTTGAGCAGATCGTCCGTCAGCGTGGAGCCCGTGTCGATGGGTGTGCTCTTTGCCGGGGTGCCGATCCTGCCCAGCAAATGCTGCTGCTGCTGCTGGTTCTGCTGCAGTTTGTGTTGCTGTTGCTGCTGCTTGGGCGTGCCCAGGGGCGTGTTGTTCCTCACCACACCCGGTGTGATCTTCCGCCTCCGGCCTCCGCCCATTGTCAGCGGTGAGGGTGTGTGCGAGTGGGTGCCGGGTGTTCCCCGGAGCCCCAGCTTGCCGGTGGCCAAACGTTGAGCCGCCGGTGACATGCTGGCCAAGCGCTCCATGTTGGAGCGTATCAGTGGAGATCCAATGTTCTTTCGCGCCGTATCCAAGGCCATCTGCTTCTGGTTACGCATCTTCTCGCTGACCTTCTCCGCCAACGCGATGGCGATGTTCTCGCGGCGGGAGTTCTCATTAATCCGGAACGACGGCCCCTGCGTGGGTCGCAGTGGAGTGTCCCCGCCATCCAGACGGAAGGGGGTGCCATCTATCTCGCCCCACGTCATGATGGGCGAGAAGCTCTCGCCGGGTCGCGGCGACGGTGAGCGAAGCAGATCGAATCCCCTGATCCTGGGCGTGGCCGTCGCTTCACCTACTGCTCCCGGTGCGGCTGGCGGATCTTCCGCCTTTTTGCTCTCGATCTCGCGATGCTGGGCCTCATCTGGCAATCGTGTGGCCCCATGCTGGATGCTCTGACGGCGCTCCGCCATCTGGACGCGCTCCTCCTCTGTCATCTCCACGCCGTCCGGCACATACATCACCGAGTTCATGTTGGTGTAGTTCCACGTCTCGATCTTCCTCATCGGATCGGGCTCCTCGAACTGCTGCTCGATGCTGGGCAGCATCAGGGCTCGCTGCAGTTGCTCCGCGGAGAGTCTTTCGTGGTTGTAGAGGACGGCGTACTTCTGTCGCAGCTTCGCCTCGGCCGTCTCGATGATCTCCTGAAAGCTGTGATTGTCCTCGCTGGTGTAGTTCTGCAGAAAGGCGTCCAGGGAGAGTTTCGAGGCGTTACTGTCCCCACCCTCGGCGGCGCTCTTCTCGGAGCCGGCTGTGGAGCGGGGAGTGTCTGTTTCCCGGGAGGAAGGCATCGGGGTGGTGCTCCCATTGGCCTGGCTCACAGGCGTCTCAAATGTGGCGGGGGACATGGCTGAAAAGAAAGAAAAATGGTTTTTATTTGGAGATTCACATACTTCTGAGTAAACCCACCATTGTTCCTTTGGTTCCGCAGCCTGCTGGCGCTCCTCGAGCCTCCAGAGCCACCTGGAAACCTCCCCAAGCTGTAGCGCTCCCGAATCTCAGCCATTTGCACGAAATCCCGACGAGACTCCGCATCGAGGTAGTCGTTCTGGGCGCGCAGCTTCTCTAGGTCCGGGAAGAAGTCCCGCTGGATGATCTTGGACATCTCCTCAATGTACTTCTCCTCGGTGAGGATCTTCGGCTTGTTCTTGCGACGCACCAGCTCCGAGGGCTTCTTGAACTCCGCCAGGGCAGTGTTTTGCACGCGGGCCACCTCCATGGCCAGGCTGCCGGGTGTCTGGGGTGTTCCGGGTGTGGCCGGCGTTTGGGGTGTCCTTGGCGTTGCCGACATGGCTATGGAAGACACTTTTCCGGGCCAAAATATCGTTTTCAGCTTTTGTGAAATATTTGTTAGGCAGTGCAGTGTGACCGTAGAGCGAAGCCAAAAAAATACTTGCTAACATCTGGCAGAGCTGTGGAATGCAAGGATAATTAATCGATTCAAGTGGAACCCATTCAAAGAGCGCGTTTATTTAAATTCGAATATTATCGAACTAATGAAATAATTAATGATGTCTTCTGTAAATTCGTTCTTATTAAAAGATTTCAATGAATATAATTTGTTTAATGTTATTATGTTATATTTAGCTTAATTCCCGTCTTTAAAAAAAAATGAAATCAAATTTATTGTCAACCACTTAAAGTTGATCTTACTGCTGTAGTTTTTATATAATTATACTATAAGCAAACATTAAATAATTAAATTATAAACCTTCACAAATTCCAAATGATATATACTTTTAATTTTTCTTTCTTTGAATTTCACTACTCACATTTGAAAACCAGATATTCCATTTCAATAGAGTGCTTATTTGTTTTCCTAGTACATTTTGTTTACCATTTGTACTGTATTGTTGGAAAAGCACTTGCTTAGACGGAAAAACTGGGCAAACACACATTTAACTCGCCTCAATTCCGTATTAGTGCAATTAATACGATGTTTGTTAGCGCTGAATCACATCACAAGTTTCCGATTTCAGCTTTTGGCGGGTCTGTATTATGCCGTACCGTCATTTCAAATACCATATCACCCGACGGTGCCTTATCTTCGCCTTGTAAGCTCGGGGAACTTTAATGCCCGATATAGCTGGGCACCGAAGTGCTGCGACCACTTCGACGGACTTTCAATCAGTCCGAGTTCACCTTTCAACGCGTCGTTACCCGCGATCTCTGCGAATTTCCTAACTACCCGTCATCGAATATCCAAAAATGAAGTTCTACCTGTTGGTCATTGCTGCCGTGTCATTTCTGACCTACATCAGTTGTGGTAAATTTTCCATATCCCCCCTTTCTCTTTGGTTTTGTTTGCATCAGGATTATTTTTCATTTTTGTTTGGTTCGAATCGAAAAGTGCATTACATAAGGTGTGATAGGCGGTGGCCCCATAAAATCACAAATACAACAAAAAAAATTGAACCGGCGTATCTTATCAATAGCTAAATTCGCCTTGACGAAACTTAAAAAAAAAAGAGTTAAATTATGATTTCAGAATTGATTGTGTGCCGACCTCACTGAGTTTTTGATATATATATTATATACATATATATAAGTTGCGTGTGCTTAAGCAATTTGCATGCAGTTGTGAAATGTCAAGCGTGGAGCAGCATATGTTACAACAAGTACATGACATCAACATTTGAAGGAAATAATGCTTTAACTGAAATAACCAGTCTTATAACTACGATAACCGCTTGAAGAATCTTGACTATATATATTGGCTGATAAGGGTTTTACTTTTGCTTTGCAAAGTGACGTCATTTTCTGGGAAGTTATTGGTTTTGATAGCTTAAAGAATTTAATTAAATCCCCAACAAATGATTTTGAATATTTAATTAGGGAAATAAAGTTTTTGATTGTGCTTGAAGAAAAATCATATCTAATTAATATCCAATAAATTTTTAAATCAATTAAAATCGTATTTCAAATGTTATAAATTATTTCAAAATTTATGAACCTTTTGAAGCTTCTCTTTTGAGTTTTTTGACCAACTTTAGGGGCCATGAAAGGCACTTGCCAAAGCCAAACTACTATATTTCGAAATGTTCGAGTATTGTAAATTTACTTAGCTTATCGGGACATAAATATATATGTGCTGTGTGTATGTTGACTCATTTTGGGCTTATGTACTCACCTCTGCCGATAAGAATCGATTGGGGCAACAGGGAACATTAGATAACAAAGACCGAATTCGAGTACAGTGCATGCCAAAGTAAGTTCGTGGCTAAACACAAATATTACAAGTACGGGGTATATACACATTGGCAGGCACTGTTCCTATATGGAAGTGGACTCTGCAACCGGCTGCGATGGCAGCTCTTTGCATAATTCGAGGGCTCAGTTTAGGGCATAGACTGCAAACATTAATCTAATCTAGTGCAATCTAATCAGGCCTGGCCATGACTCAATCGAAACGCCTCGTTCCCCTCGCTCCATTCGCAGATGGCTGCATCCAGTGCAACTCCAAGACCAACGAACGCTGCGCCACCGATCCCCTTACCCTGCTGAACCGCAACTGCTCCGACGGCTCCTCCAACTGCTACTCCCGCGTCCTGGGTGAGTAATCTTCTTGGTTTGATTTTTTAAGTTAAGCTCCGAAGGGTGAGCATCAAAAATTAAAAAAATAAAATCTGCAATTGATATTTTGAAAATGGGAAATAATCCACTGATAATAAATTTAATTGTAGATAAGTTTGTATTTTTTCCAGATTATATATATTGTATGTACCTAATGTAAATTCATTTTCCTATTGCACATTATTTTTAAAATATTGTATATATTTAGTTTTTTATGCTTAAGAAACTGTTTTGATTTTGGAAATTTTCGTTTAATTTTTTTTAGTATTTACTACATTTATTTAAGCCAAAAATATTTTTTTCTTACATATATTAGTTGTACTTTTTTTATCGTTCAAAAAAGATTTATATTTTGAATACCTAAAATTATACGAAATGGGTTTTAATTGGCCATGAATAATTTTTTAACCAAATATAAATTGCTTTAACAAAATATGGACTTTCAATTTCGAATAGATGGCTATACGATCCGCGGCTGTGCCGCCGACCTGGACAACACCACCCGCTCCTCGTGCAACAACGAGCTGGTGTGCCAGATCTGCACCTACTCCGAGGGCTGCAACCGCAACGTGTTCCCGCAGAGCCGGGCGCAGTGCCTCCAGTGCAGCGGCAACTCCACCTCCTCGAACTGCGCCATCGAGACGTACAGCCCGGCTTCGATCTGTCCGGTGTACAAGTTCGGTGACCAGTGTTACATCCGGAACAGCAACCGTACCGTGGACGGATCCTTCCAGCGTGGATGCCTCACCACGGCCAAAACCAACAAGCAGTGCGTCAAGGATGGACATTGTTATCTGTGCGAGGGACGCGGCTGCAACTTCCTCAGTGCCAACGACACCCTTATTCCCCTGGCCCGCGACTCCGGCACCCAGTTGGTGCTGTCCATGTCCCTGCTGATCGGAGGACTCCTCGCCGCCTGGAAGCTGTAAGCCCTAGCATCCAGCTAACCAGCTAGCCTGGGCAGAGGTTGCAGATCCCCGCGAGCCTTGAGCGCTGGGTGGCACCTTTCCATCGGCATTAATTTAAATAACATTTTTTTTTACCAACTCTGTCTTTGTTTTATATTTGCAATGAACAAAAATAAAGATACAATTAAAAGAAAAGGAATGTGAGGCTTTTTTTTTTAAATGTAAACAATAAATGTCGGGAAATTAAAAGGGAATAAATATACAATTAAATTAAAGGATTGCAGGATAAAAGGAATTTGGGAGGACATATTGACTTTAATAATTTTTTTATAATCGAACGTTATTATACCTTTTTAATTCGAAATATATTTAAAATGAAATATAAAAATGGAAAAATGCTAAGAGTTTCTTATTCGTTTATATTCTCCAAATTTAGCTTTATCACATATTTATATACTATATACGTTCATACATGTATATATGTACATATGACGTCACAATAATCAGCGTAGCACTTTTTGTTTAGTTAACTTTTAACAATTTTATATTTTTCAATATCCTTCCTTATTTATTTAATGCTTTATTAAAATGTTGTTTGAAAAAATTAACAAACTAATATTATTTAATCACAAATTTTAAAATTTTATTTTTCCTGCAGTTCTATATTTGCATTACTTATTTTAGCAATCGTTTTTCTTTGTAAGGAAAATAAAGATAAAAACGAAATGAGAGGAGAATGAAAATATTAATCAAACATTTTGTTTTCTTTCGGGATTTTACGAGGTGCCAACGGGCGGCACTTGACGTTCCCGAGATGCAGTTGACATAATTGCGCCCCTCTTTGCATGTGGCTATAGATACAGATACCGATTCCGATTCCGAATCCGATTCCGATCCGCAGCTAGAAGCAGAACCGGAAGCTCTCTGCGCCAATGAGGGGTGCGTAAATGTGTCGACGCCTTCCGAATGTTTGTCAATTACTTTTCATGGCTCTCTTTTCCGGGGGCCTTTTTCCATTTTCCAATTTTAGGTGTGCGGAAATAGATCTGATATTAAATGGAATTGAATGGAATGGGGGAGAAAGTAAATAATCGTCCAATCTGTTTATATAAATTCGGTTGAAGTCATTTACCGAGAAGCGCATTTAATGTTTATCCTTAGAAAGGGTTCTTCAACAATCTGATTTAAAATTGGTTTAATTTATTTTCCAAGACGGATAAATAACTGAACGGAATAAATAAATACATATTAATGCCCTTTATATTATTATTTTATTATAAATTATATATAAATATATAAACTTCTAAACATAATTACGAGCCATTTATATTTGTAATTGATTCATTTATTTCATACAAATTAAAATCAATAATTGGATTTTGTATTTGATTTAAAATCATTAGAATTGTTCTATATTTTTTTAAGACTCTTTAATTGTATTCTAATACTAATGCTTAGAATACTAAACTATCTTTAAGCGATTATAACAAATTATAAATGATTATATTATAATTATTTATCCAACTTCTGTATACATACAAGTAAATAATGAACTTCAATAATAAAAATGTAAATAATTTATTCAGTTCTTTTGGCACAAACAATATTAAAATAAGAAAACATATTCAGATCATATATTTACGAGTACATATGTAAATTAATAACTCCATTTTTGCTGTCCCAATGATCCCAAAAAATAATCAACAATTTCAATAAACAATAATAACAATTTAATCACAAAAAACAAAAACCTATGAGAACAGTTGTGATTCGAACAATCATTTAATTGTAAGGCAAATTTGGATCTCAAAAGGATTGCGGAAGGGTTGGGTTTGGAATGGATTTCGAACTTGAATGTGGGAAATGAGGAAACGAAAGGAATAACTAAATGGCGACCCACCAGGAGATGGGGCTTTACTTCTTTTTGCGGTTCTTCTTGTTCTTCTTCTTGAGACTGGAGGAGGACACGGGAGGATCAACGGTTATCGGAGCGATAACCACCGGTTTATGGTTCTGCTTGTCACCGCTGGTCGCAAAAATGGGCAGTAGATCGGGGGAAATGGGAATGGAGGGCATCGCCGTGAAGGGCAAAGAGTCCTTGCCCTGCAGCTCCTCAAGGGACTTCTTCTCCTCGGTCTTGCGACCACGATAGGCGGCCAGGAACTCCAGTTCGTCGGAGGACATAGATGAGACCTCTTCGAGATCCTCCTCGTCGATGTCGCGCACCTTGCTGCAGGAACGACTGGCCGATGGCAATGAGTACTTGGCGGAGCTGCTGGAGGGAATCGGAACATCCTCGTCCGGCGTCGTCATGCCCAGGAAACTGCCGGAGGCCTGGACCAAGCGTCCGGTCTTTACCTTCTGGTCGTAGCCCTCCGACATGCTGCCCATCGCCCGCTGCTTCTGCTCCAGCTTGTCCAGGTCGTCCTCCTTCTCGCGGAACTGGCGCGGTGTGAAGACGAGCGGCTGCCAGAAGAGCTCCAGCGTGGACATCCGCTTCACGCCCACCTCCTCCAGGACACTCTGGTTGGCCAGCACCCGGCCTTTGTACGCAAGCCGGCTAAAGCCCATTGGGACGGCCATGTGGCGTCCGATCCGGGTTTTCAGGTGACCCACCGTCCCGAAGCGATCCACCTCGTAGATGCTCTTCCTGCCGTCGCGCGTCAGCACGAGGATCTGCATTTTACGCATTGTTAGCGGAACTGGAACTCGGAATATATATAGAATGGTATATCAATCCGGGATCTGAATATCCGGTTGTTAATCTCTGTCTCTCCGTCGTTGTAGTAATTTAATGTGTTCTTTTTTTTTTGGTTTTTGGTTAAGGAGTAATATAAATGAAAATTCCAATGACTGTCGAAATAGCCGCCATCGGAATGAGAGCTATAACTCAGGGCACTTTCGATTACACAACTCAAAACAATTTACTTCAACAGCAATATTGGTAAAATAAAAGAGACTTTTTGCTCAGATAAATATATTCATATATTCATATATAATGCATATTTTATATATTTATTTATCGCTCCAAGTTTGGTAAGCAAATTAATCCTAATAATATAAATTAGGATGAACTTCATTGCACTGCACTGCATTTATAAATACAAAAAATAAGCAAACAAAGTAAAAAGAAAAAAAATATATATATATATATATTTATAGATTAGTTTATATATTATTAGCGAATTTGGTATGCAAAATATTCAAAAAAACACTTATGCAAATAAAGGGAATTTAAAATGAAAAATTAAACCAAATATTGGGTTCAACTATTGATTTCATAATATTCTAAGAATAAAATAAATATACAAAGATCAAGAGATTTGTATATCATTAAATGACAAAAACTTCAATTACAACAAATAACTAAATATAAAAAAAAATTAATTAAGATGAACATCCAACAAAATTGTATTAAATAATAAAAAACAAGGTGATAAGAACAAAATTTTTGAATATTTATAATGAAAAATAATCAAACAATGTGAAAAGTAAATACACAATAAAAAATGCACAATCAGTCTTAATCACAATCTTAGACAATCCGACAATTAAAGTTTATTAAATGGCAATAAAGTGAGTGCAAATCGATTAAAGTCTAAACAAATATTAAAATGCTAAATTCCTGTCGATCTGCGCTCTTAATATTAAAATTTGGAATCGTTCCTCCTAAGCCGCAACCATTTGATTCTCAATTGTTTATACTTCAACAAATAATTTAGCCATAATGGCATTGGCAATGCAATAACAATTATTTAAATTTATGAATTATTTATCGACTGCACGGCGATTAGATCGCATCTGCCAAAATACAAAAAAAAAATGAAACAACGAACAACCCGAGGAGGAAACCACTTAACTGAAAATAATTGTAAACAGAGAAGACCAACAAAAATTAAGGAAAACCAAAAACCAAAAAACAAAAAACAAAAACAATAACATTAACATTAACAGCCGCACCGAGGCGGCAGTTCCCCAAATGGCTAATGGATAAATCCTGGGCCCAACTGGATGCAGAGATTTATATAGGAGGAAGGTAAACAAATCGGTTCAGGTGAACCGCTACCTTCCCCGGCAACTGCTAATTGAATGCCTGTGGCTGATGAAAAGCAGACACCCACATCCACATTCACATCCACATCCACATCCAGCCAGAAGTTAAATCGGGTCGGGAGATGGAAAAGGGTAGCAAAGGGGGCGGGGCAGGAGCATTCACTTTGATCGGTTCGGTGTTTTTATTTTTATTATTTTCGATCCGATCTCCATCTCTGCAGGGCAGAGTCCCTGGGGCCTTCTAATAGTAAACAGACGCCATTTTAATGGAGCTACCACCTCATCCATCCCACTCGCTCGATGTTCTGTCTCACTTCCTCAGTTGCACAAGGAGAAAATTGGATAAAAGTACTATATTTTATATATATTTAATTAATATTTTTATTAGTAGTAATAAAATATTGATAGCATATTTTGTAAATGTACATATATTGTGTACATATAAAATATGGGTTATTAAATACTTTTCCCATATTACAAGGACATCTTTATGTGAGATACAATTGTAATAAAATTATAACAAATTCATAGTACCCAGTTAAAAATTAAAAATAGAATATGCTCTTAAATTGTTTTTATAAGTTTTTATAGAACAAAACTAGCAGTTTGCAAATAAAGTAAATTAAATTCTCCAATAAAACTATCTTGAAATGGCTTAATCAACGGAATAGTTTATTTAATGTTATTCGAACCCCTTTTTTTTGATATTGTTTTTAAAATTAGTACTATATAATATTTTAAATTTAAATAAATTTGCTCTTCTAATAAGCTCTTCTTATATGTTCAAGATAATTTAAATATAAAAGAAAAAACATACCCAATCTTGTAATAAGTGTTGGGAAATTAATCAAATATGATTTGAAAAATATTAAAAGGAAAATAAAAACCAGCATAAAATATTTTAAAAATTTAACTACATAAAATTACGTTTTTTAAATCTTAAATATTTATAAACAATTTGAAAAATTAAATAAAAAATATATCTCCCTGTGCACTTCTACGCCGTCATGATATTCCGTTTTCCTCTTTACGGTTTATTTAGTGTCGAGGTTATGGCGCAATTTGTATTTATGGTGGCCAGAAGCAGTAGTGGCTAGCAGTAGCACCACCATCTGCACCACCAGCACCACTGCTGCTGAGATCAGAAGCATTAGCACCACAATGCGGCGGCAGTCCAATTGAAATCGTTCTCCAAATGAGCCCCATGACTCAGGTCAGCCACCCACTCGGGCGGACCCGCCCACTTCTCCTGCTCCCGGTCCTGCTCCCCGTTGCCCAGGCCAAAGTAAACAATAGCCAGATGGGGATCACCACCACCACCGCATCCCCCTTTGGTCCACATTGCATCTTTCTAGAGGCCACGCCCCTGTCGGAGAGTTCTCAAAAATATTAAATTGAGAGGCATTTTGGGGATTTTAGGGGGAGAACACTGTGAAATTTTAAATTCATATTTTATATAATTATTTTAAGCTATTAAATACTATTTATTTGTATTTGCTTATTTGAAATTTAACCCCTAAACAAATTTGTGTGTATAACTTGCCCAAAAGACATTTAAAGTTAGTCGAAAAATTCTCTTTTCATAATTCAATGAAAGTTTTTGTTAATTATTGAATAATGTTTATTTATGTAAATTATATTATTTAATACTAAAAAAATAGCAACACAACTTATAGTTCCATTAAATAATTTTTATTTATACGTATAACAAATATGTTTATAACAAATCTGTTTGTTTATTATATGAAGTACTTCAACATTTTAAGCCCCCAAATATAGTGAGAAATTCGGAGTATTTTTTAGTTTTTCTTTTCAATTTTGAAATTCTCACTGTATTTACATATGGTGAAGACCTTGTTCGTACCCTACATTTAATTTGGGAGGGATTTAAATATTTTTATTTATTACAAATTTAATTTTATGATAAAAACAAAAATTATTGAAGTTTTTTAACTGATTCAACATATATTGTAAATGATTATATATTAATTCACCTGGATGGGTAAGTTTTTTGCTTTTTACTTGCATTATTTTTATTATATTTAAAAACGATTTATTTATTTTTTAAAGATTTTGTTCTTAAGAAGAATGGCTTACATTAATTGATAGAAAATAAAACCTATTACCATATCTCTTCTGTTGGATTTGATTTGTATATCTTTGGGCACTTGACGATCGCGCGAAGGGCAAACAGATGTCGGGCAGCCCGGACTGAAGATCTTGGCAGAAGGAGACGCCTTTAGTCCCACAACGATTGGTGGATCGATGGGCACTTGGCAGCGAGTCTAAATTTGGATGCTGCTGCCGGCGATTGGCGGACGGATACAGGGAGATATATATATACACATATATGTTTATTCAAATTGAGGGAGCGACCAGTGGGTGCGAAAGATGCTCGAGAGGCCCGGACCGGGAATGGGAATCTCATTCGGCGGACAAACGCGTGACGGAACGGATGTGTGCCTTCAGATCGGTTCTTGAACAATTCAGTTTCCTGGGATCCGTTGAGTGCGCTGCGTTGCGTTCGGTGAAAAATCAAAACATATATAGTATATAGATACAGTACGCTGCAGGAGCAGTAGCAGTAGCAGCAGCAGCAGCAGCAGCAGCAGAAGCGGGGAAAATCAATTCGCACTTGGCCGGAAGAAGGTGGCAATTGAGACAACTCAACGCCTTCGACGAAGCGAGAACATTTCTTCTGCCGGGCCAAAAAAAAAATACAAAAAATAAAACAACAAATAAAAGAAGTTCAAGTCAATCAATCGATCGGATCGGATCGGTGATCGATCACAGCCAACAACAACAACAACAACAAATTTTCGCCAGTCAACGCGAGCGGGCCATAAAACCGAAAGACTGAAAAAGTGGGAAAGTCGGAAAATCGGATAACTCGGGAAATCGAAATAATGAAAAATTAACACAGAAAAAACAACAATCGAGCGAATTGCCGCAAAGTGTTAAAAGAAAACAAGAATTCATTTTTCCCCATTTCGATTTAGATTCTGATTGACAACTGCGAAAGGTTGTGCCGATTTTTCAACACCCCTTCGCCATCGATACTATTTTTTTTACAGTGCATTCAAGTGTGTGTGTGTGGGTGTGTGTGTGCAATAACCAAATTTGACAACTGCGCGAAAAACGTTTGGGATCAAAACAACCGAATCCAAAACAAATCAAAATAAATGGGCCAAGAATTCAGTGCTGCGATTTCCTTTTTTTTACTGTGACTGCCAAGAGATATAAACCGATATAGATTATATATATATATCTATAGTCAGCTATTGACGAGTTCGAACCGGGAGCAGTGTTTGGCTTTCCAGATGACGCACCTGATGGGGCCCACGGAGTGCGCCAGCGCCATGATGAGCACCTCGATGCAGTTCCTGGACAACAGCCTGGGTGCGAATCTCACGGATTACAGTTGCTACGCCAACGATTACTGGACGACGCCCTACTTAACCGGCGGACTGAGTCCCATGAAACAGATCGAAGGTGAGTCTAGCTCTGATATCCTTCTAGGGTTTTTTAACACATTTCCGGAAAATGGGGGAGTACCAAAAAAAAACTATATTAAATTCATATTTGAACTTTTACAATTAGAAAAAAATTATACAAATGCTAAACACGAAGGATATTTTTTATATTTTACAACGAACATGGTATAATGTGCCAAAAATAACTGGAAAAAATATTTATAACTTTTCGAGTATTAAAATTGAATTTATTAACATATAGTTTGTTCATATAATTAATATTCAATAATTAATATGAAATTGTTATTATTTATTTTTTTTGAAGACAACTACTGGAATAGTTTCTTATTTATATATTTATGTCTTATAATTAATATTATCAAATTGTAATAATTAATTTGATATAAACAATTGATTGCTACAACTTATGGAATACATTAATCATTTTCTAATTTTACAAAGAA
>JAJJHY010000307.1:1833807-1856441 GCA_021224005.1 Drosophila setifemur
TTATATATTTTAATAATAAATTTATTTTTAATATTATATTAAGCAATAAACCAACAATTTATTGTAATTATTTAATTAAAAAGGGTATTTAGATAGTTATGTACACATGAACGGTGTTCATATAGTTTAATTATTTAGTTTCCCATTTTTTTTCAGTGCAATGACAGCAAACTGAAACTGTTATTCTTATCGGATGCGTGTGTTTGCTATTGTTGCCCGATATATAGCACAAGTTCAGGGCGCATCCGTGGCTAATCGCTTTGAAAGTGAAACCTTGTTTATGTTGTTCCCTTCGATTTTCCGCTCCATGCTCCCTGCTCCGCTTTGCCCTCAGATTTCCTACTTTTTCCTCCTTTTTCCCTGAAACTTGAGGCTTTGTTTATGTATTTGAAAAAGATAATCGTTAGAAATGTGTAGTGGGGTATCCTATATTCGAATTTCTGAGGCCTTTAAAGGAATAACATTCATAAAAAAAAACCTTTACAAGTTTCACCTAAGTATTTATATATTAATGAAATTTTCTCTAGTATTAAATCAGTAAATGCAATAAAATTAAATTATATATTAAGATTCAAGACTGCTTTCACGATTCCTAAATTCCTGCAGGATATCGACAAGGCGACTACCTTATCCCCTCTCTTCTTATTTTGGTCTGGATCACCGATCAGTCAGTCGCAAACACGCGACTCAAGTGGATATCTTTGGTCATGCAAACCCCAAAAAAAAGGAGATCCTCACATGGAAAACCCGAGGATGGGGGAGTAGGAAACGGTTATTTCATTTTGTGGGGACGCATGCGCAACTGTCGAGTGCACATTTGACATATTGCCGACACGCCCACAAACAAATCAGTTTTTTTTTAGTCCACGGATCTGCTATAGCTCTCAGCACTCCCCACCCTTTTTGTTCATATATATATATATATATGGATATACCCTTTTCAGCTGGCGCACGTGCTCTCTCGAAAGTGCAACAACAATGTTGCCGACTTTTTACGAAGCGTGAAAATTTTCAAATAATAAAAATTGCATACAAATAAAAAGGAAAACGAAGCTTTTGCATAACGATAATTAAGATACCCTTTGTAAATATTGCTTTCTAAATTAACCCTCTATTATTAAATTAAAATCCACTCCAAATCCTATCAATAAACTATGGTTTATGGCTTTTAATTATTAATTTAGTTACCACAATTTAAATATTTTATAAATCACAAAAGGTTAATATTCTGACCTACTACAAATATTTGCGTAGTAGAACATTTAACAATATATTCACACATTAAAATATATACATCAATTGTAGTCTATGAAATCAATTAAAATTCGAAGAAAAAGAAAATCAAAACGTTTAATTAATAATATAGTTACAACAATTTAAATATTTTATAAATAAAAACAGTTTTTTATACCGAACTACCCCAAAAGTATATTCTTCATTTCTATATATTAATTATGTTATATAAAATCAGGAAAAAATTCGGATTTTATAAGGGTATTAGAACAATGCAATTATGTTCCTATAGAGTAAGTTTCCCAATAAAATTTAACAGATATAGAATATAGAATACACCCTATAATCAAGACCCTTTGAAAGGGAAAAAGCTGCAGGATATTTAGCAACTCTTTTGGCGGTGCAAATTATATTTTGATGGCTTGTGACCAATTAATATTGCACAACGCACTGAAACATAACGAATTGGGTGAATTTATTAAGGGCTTCTCTCCTTTTATTATTTTTTCCTTTTGGAGTGGGGGGAGTGGGGAAATGTTCGTTTTGTGAATTCAACGGAAATTGAGCGCATAATTCAGAAAAATGTTTGCCTCCGACCGAAAGTGTCGTGCCATAAAAATCGTGTTGAAAAGTGCAGCGCCGAGAAGAAGGAAGATCGGGAAGATCGGAGGATGGGAAGATATAGGGCTTCGGATCGGGATAGTAGGATCCCGATACCCGGCACAGTGCCGCCCTCTGGCGGGGAGCTGGGGCACTTACCGAAATTAATGCTATCGATGACAACAGCCACAATAAAAGGCAAACTAAACTCCAAAAATAGCCAAAGCCAAATGGAGTCGCGCCGGGGAAATGGGAAATGAAGTGAAATGAAATGGAAAAATAGGGAAAATTATGAATGAGATGAGGACAATGGCGGGGGGCTGCCGGGGGGCTGCCGGGGGGAAGTGTGGGGACAATGTTGCCGCTGCTGCACAATTATTGCCAACTGTTAACAGATTTGTTGGCACTGAGGAATCGTGGGGCGAAACATTTGTTTGATAATGATAATGGTCATGTTGATGCAATTGCAGTCCGCACTCAAAATATGCAGTTGCCCCGCCAAAATTGAGTCATTTCCACTCCGCAATCATTGACACATGCTAGCAAATACGAACAGAAACGAATCAGGGATCGGCATATGCACTATATATATACATATATATGCATCTTTGCAAAGAGTTGTTAAAGTTAAGCAGCCCATAATACTTATAATTTGTTGTTTAAATGCTTAGAAAGATATGCACAAGATGGATAACGATTGAGTGAGTGAATACGAAAAAATAAGCTTCGAAGTTCAAAATACCCTTTTAGGTCAGCTATAGGATATAGAATTGTGACTATTATAACACCTGGAACAGGACAAAGGATCTGTGTGAAGTTTCAGCCCGATGGCTTTAAAACTTAGACTACATCAATATATATCCCTTGCAAAGGTATCAAAACCATTTTCAATATTAAAGCACACATTTATATAACAAATCAAAAATAAGTAATATTTTAAAAATATATTTTAGACGGTTCGCAAACACATGTTTTCCATACAATTTTATAAAACATTTTAAATTGAGCAGAGCGGGACATCTGTTTGCAGGACCTTCCCATAGCCGATCCTGACCAAAAAAAAAAAATCCATCCGTAGCATTCTTTTGGGCGTTTTTAAATCAGCTCATATTTAAGGCAGATAATTTTTAGGTTGTCGGCCACTGCAAAAATTCGGATATTCAGCTAATTTCAATGCCAATGCAAAAAAAACCAACTTTTACAGAATTAATTTCTAAAACTATTAAATTTGTTTATAAAAGCCCAAAAATATAAATTCGAATTGAAATAAAACGTGAATCTAGTAGCTCCAGTTTAGGTAAATCGCAAATAAATAATGTCAGATATTTTTTAATATTTTCAAATCAGTTTCCAAAAAATTCAATACAATTAACAAATAAAATAATTAAAATATAAACGTGAATCGAGTGGCATGGCAGCAGATCACCAGCTTTCACTCCCCAAACTCAAGTTCCAAGAGTTAATAAGAAAAATAGAAAATCCACATCGAAATAAAAAATCCAGCCACCGAGCTGCTGGTTTGTCGAACAGCAACTGACTCCGGAAAATGAGTTCTGAAAAGAAGAAAACTCGAGGGCCTAGTAAGTGGATTTTGAGAATTATCGATGACATCTTTTCCATTCGATACATTCTCTTGATGTGTTGAAATATCGATGGGCTTTCCATTTATACAGCTTAAGTTCATGCTTATCATTCACCTAAAATTTGTTTATACCAGCTACTATATTCCATTTTCGCAGTTTTCCAAATTTTGGTATAACTATACATTTATTTGAAATTAGGTACAATTTGAGCCAACTTAAATAACATTTGCGTTTGAATTAATTTGGAAATTATACCAGAAAAATATGAATTCTTCGATATCGATTTTATGGACGCCTAATTTGATGGAATGGAGTCCACAATTCTACGATATCGATTTTTATGGCACCCATTCTAATTAAAGTTGCTATATCTGAAAATACTCCCACACTTAACTGTGGAATTTGGACTGTGGTATTTTTTGGCGCTCTGGCTGCGGTCACACTGATGTTATTGTTCCGGAAAGTTAAGAAATTTCTACCAAAAAGCTAAGTGGGGAAAAGTGTGAAAATAAAGTAATTCAGCCGATGGATGGTAGGGCCTATAATGTACTTACCTAGGCAAAAGGCCAATAAATCACAGAGCTTTGGAAATCGAACATTTGAAGGTGAAGTTGAAAAGGTATTCCAGGTGAAGCCTCGTGCCGAGTTTCCGGACCTCCTGTTGAACCAAGAAAAAGCTATCCAAAAAAATTGTAATTCTTCGATCGGTTAAATCCGGGAAGCTAGGAAACAGTTTTGGAATCACCCGAAACTCAAAGCAAATAAATATAAAGTAGCTTTTGAGCCGATTTTCCTTATTTTCTAACCCTGTGAACGATCGGTTGCACAATTAATGTGAGTACGCCAGAAAGTTTATATTTCGATATATATATATTTAATGATCTGTGTATTCCCCAGATGTCGGACTCGATGGTGATCTGCGTCTGCGACTATTGGCAGCGGTGCCATTACCACAACCGTCCCAGTCCAGAGGCGGGCGACTCCTGCCCCAAGAAGAGTCCGCTGCGCCGCCTGCAGATCGAGGTGGACGCCATCAATGGCAACTACTACCTGAGAGAGTTCCAGCACCAGAACGCTCTGGCCGATAGCCTACGGCGCGAACACGGAGTGCAGCTGGTCTGGCTACAGTTCCAGCCCCCCGACAAGGACACGATCGACTACAAGTGGGCCGACATGCTGGCCCACACGCTGTGGGAGCACATCGAGGTGGAGCACCTCATGTCCTGGCTGTCCACGCTGGGCGGGGGATTCTCCGCCCTCGGCGAGCAGTTCGAAAGATGCGTAAGTAGCTCTGGGCTGGGGTTATTGGTGTTATTATGCATATCACTTTTAAGTTGCATATATATGTAGAAGTTATAGTAGTGAATCCCTAAAAACATCCAACAAATGCTTATAAATAATGTTTGTTATACCCTTGACAAGGGTATTATAATCTTTCCCAGAAACTAATACCCACTAAAGTGTATTTCTGTATTCATCATCAGCATAAATCATTGGAATTAATTGATTCATTCGAAAGTCATGACCCTTGGTTAAAGTCCCATAAAAGTCGGTAGCTCAATTGTTTTTAAAGACAACTAATTCTTGGGATTAAAATCCGATAAAAATCTTAACCACCACTATATACTATAGCTACCATACAAATAATCCACAAGATTATGATAAATCGGTCTGCAAGGATATGTTAAGCTTCCTTCCTAGAAGCTAACCTTCATTTCTTGTTTTAAAATTGTTATTTAGTCATTCCCAAATCTGCTAATCAAGTTAAAAGCCACACACTAGCCCCCCAAAGCCAGTAAAGAAAAACCCTACCAATCCGACACCCATTTCAGGCGGAGACCGCTGGCAAGATCTCGCTGCAGCAGCTGAACATTGGCCTGCGCCTCGGCGATCCCTTCCTGCAGGCCCGCTGCAAGCTCTACTACAGCATCTCCCTGATCCAGAGGGGCCAGCTGCGCCTGGCCAAGCACCTGATCCGTCAGCAGTACTCATTCGCACGGGTCAACGAGGAGAAGGACCTGCGGCTGGTGCGGATGTGCCAGGGGATTTGGCTGCGACTCGGCTACGAGTACGAGCAGAGGGCAATCCGGAAAAAGGGTATCTAAATTTGGGATCATTGGATCTTAGGGGGGCGAAGGCGACTCGAAAGTTCCTCGATTTGTTTATTCCAACTGTGAGTTTTAGGTAAAAATCATTTGTATTCAATATATTTATTTTTAATATGTAATTGTATATACGTAAAAAAATGCATTTACAATATTCATTTTGTTTATTTTTCTCCGTTGCATTTGCATATATATAAATATTTATATATGTATATATATCATTTTCAACTGCCCGCTGCTAAATCAATGATAAACGTAATCCGTGGGGGAACTGATAAATTTCGTTTACTTAGACTAAACACAAAATTATTGATGTACAGAATGGACGCCCACAAAGTATTTGTTTTGGATTAAAGTGCATAACAAAGGATTTCGATAGAGTGACAACTGGCCGGAAATAAGATAATGTACACAAAAACTGAAGCTGAAACCGTAAGCAGAAAAATGTAAAATCGAAAATCGAAAATAGAAACGGAGGATGATGCTGGTGTTGCTGCTGCCGAATTGCTGATCGTAAAGCTTTGTATATATTGTAGTTAAAATATACGCGTGTCTTGTTTGGTGTCTACTGCGCCAGCGTGCCCATGGGATCCCAGGCGGGCAGGACGATTGGCTCCATGTCGAACACACGCAGCACATCCTCCGGCACGTACTTCTTGTCCACGACCACCTCGAAGCCGAACTCCCTGAACCAGTCGGCGCACATCACCAGGTATCCCTTCTCGCCGCGATCCTCGCCCCACGAGTTCTCCACACGCAGTTTCTGGGCCACGCCGCTCTTCTGCAAAATAATAATATTGTTATTGAGATATTTTTCGGGGATCCTCAACTGATCAAGTTAAACTCACGTCCACGGAGACGGCCGTGAAGACCATGGCATGGGTCATGGCCGACTCGCCGTAGATCAGACGATCCGCCTTCGAGAATGTTGTTTGTATGTCGATGTCAAAGACCAGCTTGAAATCGTGGCTAAAACGACAAAAAATTAAAATTAATTAATTGAATTTGGAAGAAAAAAAAATTGAATACAGGGAAGAGGAACAATTAAAATACGGTTAGCACCAAGTTAAACCAGAGAGATTGTTCTTATCTTATCAAAAGCTAATCTTATTTAGCGCAAAACGAGTTGATGTTGAAGTTTTAAATGTGCAGAGCCTAAAGAGCTCCAAAAACAAGAAACCAAAATAACCAACAACCTGAGAAGCTTCAAAGAGCATTTTTTTTTGAAAGCAAATCAAAGCATTTTCCTGAACAATTGCTCAACTAAGCGATTTTGCTACAATTTGGATAGTTTTAATAAAGAAAAGTTCTTTTATGTCAAGCAAACAAAAAAATATGTGTAAGTGAAAACTGAAACCTTTTAGATATAAGAAAAAAAAGTATATTCTTTGATGTTTAATATTCTCAAAGTACAAAACAAAAAATATATTCGTGAAAAATGTTTAATAAATGGCTATCATTATCCGACTGTTGTTTTGATGAATTTCAAATTTACTGCTCTATGTATACAAAGTTCAATAAAGAAATATTGGAAAAATTTAATTTCTTCGATTGCTGTTCTATATTGGGGCAATCTGAACATTTGGGGGATTTTACTGCATTATTTAGTTTTAAATTCAATCATGAAATAATGGTATTATTTTGACTATTTTCATTAAAACACTTTTTAGTAGAAAACTAGGTTTATTCTAATTCAAACTATTTAAGCCATTAAAATTCACATAACAACTTACACGTCCATATCCTCAATGCCCTGCTTGGAGGCGAACCGCTTGCTGACCTCACAGCCAAACCAGACGGCCTCGCCGGCCTTCAGCGACTTGGTAACGACAGCCAGGAGCAGCTCCACGGACTGGTTGTTGTAGAGGACGGGTCGGCCTCCGACCACATTGCCCAGGCAATCGACGGTATAGGCCTGATCGTAGCTGCTCGTCGGTCGGGGATCGGTCACCAAACAGACCTTGTCCTCCACGTTGAAATGTGGCTTTACGTAGCGCTCGTAGAACTCCAGGGAGCTGACGGGGCCAATGGACTGGTAGTTCTTGCTCTTGTCGTAGTACTCCCAGGTGAAGGTCTCCGCGGGAATGCCCAGGCAGATGCCCACCACCTTGTAGATCTCTGCCATCTGCTCCTGGATCTTGCAGGCGATCTCCTCCTCCGTGGGATTTTGGTCCATCAGCACGCGCAGATGGCGGGCGTACTCGCGCAGCTATACAAAAATTAAAATTTGATTATTAATTATATTGCAATGAATATTTAGTTTATTAAAAAGGAAATTAATCTAAACTGAACTGCAAATATTTTACTTAAAATATATCGAATTTTATAATACAGAAATATTTAAATTTGCAAGTGATTGAAAACGAAGAGTGCATGCACTTTAAAAAGAAATTAAAACGAGAAAGCAACACACCTCTACATCATTTCATTTAAACAGCACAGATATATATTCCTATAATATATAATCAAATCGCAATTACCTAGTTTAAATCTAGACAAAACCCTTTATTTGAAAAACATATATATTGCGCCTTTTCCTTCCTATCACACAAATCGTTTTGCTTTATATAACCTTCGTTTTTGTTAAAGCAGCACAAATTTTAAAAATTCCATTATACTTTAATTGACAAAGGAATGTTTTAATAATAATTTATGGCGGTTCACATCCGTTGCACTAATTATTTTTGGCCTAAAGTAATTTGCAACTACAGCTTTGGCTGTAAAACATGGAACACTTGTTGAAAATAATATTTAATATAAAACAACTTGTGACAAATCGATTTTGCTTTTCACTTTTTCCGATTTATGAAGTTTAGATATTAAAAACAAAAAACAATAAAGCCTTAATGTATAGATAATCCAATGTATAATCCAGGAAGGATCGAGTTGTCTCACCTTGCTCTTCAGTATGGCGTTCATTCGTATGCTGGACTCGCAGCTAAAGCTCTCGGGGAAGCATTTCTTTGGCATGAGGCCGTGTTTGGCTATCAGGTTGACCAGCATGTCCCACTGGCCGCCATCGGAGGTGGGATCGAGGAGCAGGAAGGACACCAGCCTGCCATCGACCTTCTCGCCCCGCTGCGCCGTCTTCACGATGTTGTTGAGGAAGTAGTTGCACCGCTCGATCTTGTCCCAGTAGAAGAGGAAGGCCTGCGAGAACTCGAACTCGTCCAGATTGTAGTTCTTCATGAAGGGCAGGCGGATGCAGTTGAGCGCCGCAAAGAGCCAGCATCGGCCGGAGCTGCGCTGGTTGGTCACCGGCTTGCCCTCCGTCTCCACCTTGTAGTTGAACACATGGTTGGTGGTCTCCAGCGCCTTGCGCGACAGGCACACATCGAAGGGATCCACGCGGGAGCAGACGTTCTGGGCCAGCAGGTTCTTCGGCTCGCTGTAGAAGTTCCGGCGCCACTGGCCCAAGAGCTCATTGGTAATGGCACTCGAGCCGGCTCCGTTCATCGGGTACGTGGAGTTCTTCCCGCAGCTGCTGGCATTATTGTTGCCCGGTCCGCCACCGTTACCGCTTCCTCCGCCTCCAGAGCCGCTGTTGTTGTCAGCTAAAAGTAAACGGGAGTGGCAGCGTGCGCCCGAGCATGAGTGATTCAGTTGTATTGGAAATGGCTCCGGCATCTGCCACATCTTGCTGCGTTTTTGATTTTTACTTTGATTGCGATTCGGATTCGGTTGCGGTTGCGTAGTCGTGCTTAGATTCTTGGTCTTGAACTTGATCTTGAGGCGCCCCTCTTGACAGGCTAACAACCAGTGCAGGGAGCGCGCCCGCTTCACCACCCAAACTGAAACGGATCGGAGATCGGGAGCAGGATAGCCGGGAAACCAAAAACGAGAATTTTGTCGAGACGGTTACTGGTAAATTTCGTTGCTGCCAACTTGCAACAGAACAGAACAACAGGGTAACTAGGAGACAGGCAATGTCCGGGTGGTTTTTTCTTTTAGAAACTTCCGTAGTCAGGCACACAAAAAAAAATAGTTCTTCACAAATTGTTCTTATATTTTTCTCAGAGACCTGATTCTAGCTAGGAATTGCTTCCAACTGAGCACAGAAAACCATTGACTTGAATGAAAGGCAAAAGGTTCAATGACAAGAAATCAATAGCTGGCCATTCAGGGAAAATTGAAAGGGATTTATAAATATCTCGAGGACAAGAGAGAGCCGTGATTTCATTAAATACAAGTCCTGGATTATTTCGTTTGTAACTACCATTTTCTCCTTATATAGGGTTTGAGCATTAACACTTATTTTAAGCCAATCATATTTAAAAATTGCTTTGTGAAATGCTATAAATTTACATTAATTGCGGAAAAGCGTACAAAAATTATACATAGATATGCAGAGACAAGACAATTAAAATACAAAAGCAGCTGATAGGTTCAAAATTAATTGGCAACAATAAAAGCGGACGAGTTTGCGATTGCTCACAAGACTTTGTTTACAAAATAAACATTTGCTGGCTAGATTCAATAAACTTCTATATCTCTCGTCTGAAGAGGATTGGTGGCCATAATATAATTATGGAATAAAAGCAGCATAAGTATCAAAAAGCATTTCATCCAACTTAAAATCATGAACTAATAAAAAACTAGTAAATAAAAGCGTTTTCAAATTGTTGGTTCCATTTGGACGCAGTATGGAATGGTAATTCCTTGAAAATATGCAATATTAAACAAATATTTTCATCACTTCGAAAGTATCTGGGAAATATTTGAAGTACTTTTTTCGATGTCTTGTCTCTTTGTCTAGCCAAGGATTTGTTTTTGTGTGGTGTCTTCAAGAATCGCTTTGTGACGCAATCTCCGAAGCAAACACTAACATTTCCTCCTTGGCCAACTTCCAGGGCTTCCCGCACCTCCCTTCTACCCCTCCCCCTGACCGGGAAAAGTGGGCGTGACCCGAAGAGAAAGAAAATTCGCTGGCTGCAGAAAGCTGGGAAGAAGAAGCGGAAGAATTGAAAAGCGCCAACAGCTGCGGGGCCATTAACATTAAAATTAACATTAACTACAAATATGTCTCCATCTCACTTGCACACTCGCCGCCCCCATGGGTGTGTGAGTGCCAGTGTGTGTGTGAGTGTGTGTGCGTGTAGTATGCACTTTGGATCTCTGTTTGCCATTTACTTGCTTTTTTTCATTTTGTGCTTCGTTAAGCAGCGCAGTTTTTGTTTATTATTTATTTACTTTCGTAATTCTGCAGCTGTGGGTGTTTTTCCTCTCCATTATGTGTTTATATTTTTTCTGCAGATGCTGATAAGCCCCGCTAACGAGTTAATAGTCGTAAAGAAATCGCAGCGTAACTACAGCTGGGGAAAAACCTATTACCGTTATGCAGGGGCGCCGGAGGAATTTCTGAGCAGGGAACATGGCCTCGCCATGGTTTGGTTTTCACACCAGAAATTCCAAGCCTTCGGGTTTTCGAGGGAATTGTGTCTAACAAAAAAGGAAAAAGAAGTTTGGAGGGGGGCGTTGCATCCCCGAAAATTTAGCTACGCCTACGCCTCTGGTATGCATTGCGTGCGTGTGTGTTTGTGAGTGAAAGAGAGGACGATGCAATTAAACCAGTTTAACGGGACTCGCATACACGTAGGCATAGCGGGTGGAGATAGAAAGAAGGCAGGAGGAAGGGAAAAAGAAAGAGAGGTAGAAGAAGAAGGAGGCGGAGGAAGAAGAGGGATAGACGAAGACAAGGAGCCGCGGAGTGGTTTTAAAAACTTTCGCGGAAAGCCGGCGCAAAAAATCTAAACAAACCATCACGAACAACAACACGAAAGTACAACAAATGAAACAACAACAACAACAAAATAAAGGGTTAACGTTTAAAAGAAACCCGTTTGTCCAGTGCGGCGAATGTGCGTGCAAAGCAAAAACAAACAAAATTTGGGTGAAATTTTACTTTCGTCTGGGTTTAATTTGTTTTTGTTGCTGGGGCGTCAGCAAAAGCACGTACACACGCACACTAGCGCACGGACACACAAACACCCGCACAAAGCGGCCTGCAAAACAACAACAACAAAAGAATTTCCGATTCCCTCTTATCGCCGATGATTTGAAAACTACTAATTGAAGAGGCTCCTCTTCTGGTTCTTCGTTTGGCTGCGCGTCCTACTTACACATTCTTCGGATTTTTCCTTTCTTTTTGGCTGGGGATTTTCACTTGTTTTGATTTGGATGTGTGTTTTTTTTTTTCTTTTTCCGTTCACTGGGGATTTGTCTCGGACTTGGTCTCCGCTTCGCTGGCCGGATGTGTGTGCAATGCAAGCAACTTCTAGCGACTGTAATTATGCGCTATTTAGCCGCTTATTTAATTTGTTAATGTGTTATGGGGGAAAAAAATGAAAATGAAAAATGTTTGGCTTTGGGATCCGAAACTAGAGATGGGCGACCGCTCCGCTCCGCACCGATGCGATGATTTTCCCACCCCCCCAATTCACGACCCACTATCGCATCCATCCGCACATCGCCAACGTTCGATAACAATCAATTCAGTTCAATTAAAAATGTAAACTTACAATTTAATATGGTTATTAGACAATGATTTTAATATCTACAACCATTAAAATGTTAGCATTATACCATTTAAGAATTAACAAGAAAGGAAGGCTAGCTTCGGTACCCGAAGCTTAGAATACCCTTGCAGGCTAGTTGCTTTTAAACCGTTCAATCGTTTGTATGTCAGCTATAGGATATAGTAATCCGATTTTTGGGTTTTTAAATTTCTAAAAAGGCTTTACTGTCTATGAAAACTGTTTTTAACAAGAATGAATTAATTGTCTTGAAAAACACCAGAGTTATGCTCAATGACCCATTTTTCCCATAGTTCCTATGGCAGCTATAGGATATAGTAGTCCGATTTTAATGAAACTTTTAGGATATGTTAAAATTGCTATTAAAGAGAGTTTACCAAGAAATAAATAAAATATCTTTAAAAATGCCGAAATTTTGGCATTTTTTCCCAATCGTTCCTATGGCAGCTATGTGATGTAGTGTTCCGATTCCAACCGTTCCGACTTATATACTAACTGCAACAGATTGAAGGGTTGGTGCAAAGTTTCAGTCCGATAGCTTTAAAACTGAGAGACTAGTTTACATAGCAACCGACAGACGGACAGACGGACAGACAGACAGACGGACATGGCTATATCGACTCGGCTGGTGATGCTGATCAAGAACATATATACTTTATAGGGTCGGAAATGTCTCCTTCACTGCGTTATAAACTTCTGGTCAAAATTATAATACGCTCTGCAAGGGTATAAAAATTGAAATCACTGTGAAATTAATTTAAAATACATTCAATTTTACTTTATTAAATGAAATTCATAGTAAATTTAAAGACGAACATTTAAAAAAATAGAGCAAATAAATAAATTGTGAAGTAATCGAGTTATATAAGCCATTCTCTAGTTAAGTTAGTCATTATTCTGCCTTTCCTTAATTAATCCTACCTTTTGCACCGATTAGATTATCAAAGAATATATGTACATATGTATGTACATATATACTTTAGGGGTTCCGAGATTACCCCTTTCCTGCGTTGTTAACTTCTGACCAAAATTATAAAAGCTCCTGCCAGGGTATACAAATAATGGGTAAATTTTGAATTTAACAAAAACTATGATAAAATTTCCCAGATTGCTTCTATTTCGGTCTTGATTTGAGGTACCCAACTCCCTGAATGGTCTGGACAAAATAAATAGTCCGAAATTAACTTACAAATCTTCCCAAAATGTAGGTTTCCGTATATCTCATCAAATGTACCACATTCTTCTAGAGTCTTCCTGGAAATCGAAGATTCCAGAGTCGCAGTAGTTGCATTGTCATGCCGGCGGCAAGTGCAATTAAATACAAAGAAATATGTAAGATACATGCTTTAATAAACATAAAATGTGCACTTTTCTGGTTTTTTAGCGGAAGGAAGTATTATTTGGCGGAATTCAGATGACAATTTTCTTCTGGAAAAACACATTTTGAATGGAACTTTCGCGGTGTTAGAGCAGCACAAATATAGTTGCAAAAATTGCAATGGTGTTGGTAATTTGCAAAGATGGCGTTTTGAGTGTTGTCTAGTACCAATTTTTGCACTAAAAACCCTAGAAGAATTCGTATGAATAATATGTTAATTATTATGGAGGGAATTGAATATAGTTTGTTGATCGAAAGGTATTGATTTTTAGTTAATACTTAAACTGTACTCTACTTGGTTAAAGAAAATATGTAGGCATTTTCATTTTTAATAAATTATCGATTATAAAATATCAACGAGCTAGAGTGAAAATTCCCAAAAGAACTTAATTTGGTACAGATTACAACAATTAAAATATGAAAATGTTCCATATTTATGCTAATTATAATATATATAATATCCTGAATATATATTTGCATTAATATTCATATGTTTCCAACACTTGCCATGTTCTGTTTGAAGGTTAGTTTTCAAGGATTTTAAATTTTTGCGCCCATTTTGATCGATTCGAGGGAAAATCCCGACATTTCCTTGGACTAAGCGATAGTTCTTTCATTTCCGTTTGTGATTCGGTCATACTGCGAACAGCTGATTTGGAACTTCCGCACCTAAAAACGTTATCCTGCGGGGATCTCTGTTTAGTTTCATACACTCAAATCATATATTAAAACCAACGACTGGCAGAATTTCAACATTTCAATTAAGGCGAGACCTTCGGTGACCTTTAACCTATATAAATCGAACTTTATGGCTTGGCCAGAGCACGAAAGTTGGTCGCGAGATTATCGCTTGGACAGCAACTGGTCCCACTGATAGTCAGATTTTTTCGATTTCTTTCTCATATCTCCGCTTGTTGTTGTTTCCGCGAGTTTTTGGAGCATTTCCTTGCCATCGACTCTCTGGCCTCGCTCCGCTGCCCCCGCAGCTCGTGGCTTCCGCATCCTGTTTTGCTCCCATTTCGCACCCGCTCCGCTCCAGTTTCGCTCCGAGCAGCCCCCAAGCGGAGTCAGTGCGGATTCCGGAATCCAACACAACACCTGCAGTTCCCCGTCGAAATCGCACAAGTGAAAGAGAGATAGAGTCGCGTGTTATATATCGGATCGGATCGGATCGAATCGATCCCTCGTCGCATATATAGCTGAGATCGGAGCAACTCCAACATCATCATCATGGCGGAGTTCAAGTACTACCTGGAGAAGTGCTATGTGCTGCCCTTGGAGCTGAAGAACGACATTATCTACTGCCAGCGGGCGATGCGCGATTTCCTCAAAGTTCACGGGGTAAGCAGCGGGTTGGTTCTCTCATGGGGGGTCACCCCTCGCCCTCATTTTCCAATTAAGTCTTAATTAATTGACCTTAATTAATTCCTGTGTTTCATTTCCACCTGCGCCCTCTCTACCGTTCCAGCTGGTCTCGGATGTCTTCAAGGAGCAGGCCGATGCGGTGGGTTTGTCTAGAATTAAGTTGAAATTCCTTTGTTCCGCGTCCGGGCAGCGTTGCCACCTGCCGGAATTTCCGAAATTCGCGGAATTTCAATCTGGAATATTTTACACAAAACCAGGTTGAAAATTTTTAGCAGGTAGAGGATGCAAATCCCGAAGAGAATTTCCTTGTCAAAGTCAAAAGCAATTTCAAGAGAGTACAGCCTGGAATTGTAATTAAACAGATCATAATAATTAATTAATATTCAAAATCAAGAATCAAGCTCAAATTAAGAACAAATTTAAATCAAAATAAGAGTTAGAAAAAAAGGGGAAAAACAGGAATTTAAAAGTCTTTTGTGGTAAGCACAAATTCTGACTCACTTTCAACATCTTAAATTGAAACTTTAAAAATATACTCATGGCATATTTTCTTTCATTCCAATCATTTAAAACAAAAAGAACATAGCGAAAATAATACAAATAGTGCCAAATCATGAATTTTATCTTAACCGTATGACTAAACAAAATTAGCTGAGGAATTTGTACCACTTTCCCTTTTCAACAACATAACGAATCATAGTTGGTAGATACGAGTATATACAAATATCTGTGCGAATATATATATTACGAATACATATAAATTACGCAACCAAGAAAATGGTTTATACAATATTATATTATCAGAAGTTAGTGTTGGAAAATTAATCAGTCATTGCTAATGACGCACTTTTGTATGTATATTAACTCCTTAATTTTCCAGCACTTAAGTGTGCTAAAATAATTAACTGAACAAAACAAAGAAACATTTAAATACAGCCAATCAAAAATGTTTTACTGGCTTGAAATCAGATATAGTTTAAACAAATCGCAGAAGAAAAGGAGTTACTTTCTGTAAATATTCCTCAGTTTATATATTTAAAATGTTGAATAATAATATAATTAATTTTATTAACAAGGCGAATATCAAAGTATTTAAGTTTAACAACGATTTATTTTTAGAATGGAAACACAATTGTGAAATAACCAAGAAGACTATAGCTTAATTAATTTTAAATTTCTCAATCAAAGCTCCAAGTGTAGGCAAAAACCAAAACCATGAGGCAGAAGCTTCATTAGCACCTCGGCCTGTCCGAGTTTTAATATATTTTTTTAATGTGGAACTCACGCCCAGGTCTCTTTCTCCACTTAGGACCCCGTGCAGATGCGCAGAATTCTGGACGAGCTGGAGGACGAGGTGTACGAGATCAACGCCGAGCACCAGTTCCTGCTGCTGCGCCTCAACGACGACCTGGGCGCGTTCTTCCGCAAGCTGGAGGAGAACAACATCGCGATTTCCCACCAGCTGGCCAACGAGTTCGTCTCCCGCCAGATAGTGCCTTTGATCAGCGACCCGAGCTACCAGATTACCCCGCAATCGGTGCACAGTCGCGACAGCGAGGAGATGCTCATCCGGAAGCACTTCCTGCTCAGCCAGGACGAGGAGGCGGGGGTTCCACCCCTCAAACTGAGCGACCTGGACGCGAGCATTCCCCTGATGCTGGCCCCGCCGGTCCTGGGCCTGGGCCAGCAGATTGCGGCAGTGCATCCGGTGCAGGATCACTGGACCAAAATAGAGCTGGCACAGCCTCAGCCGCCAGCGACAGCGCCACCGCCGCCTGCACCGCCCCTCCAGGCGCAGCAGGATCCGCAGCGCTCCTTGCTGATCGCCAGGAGTGAGGTGCCGCCCGAAGTGCCCTTCAAGAAGAAAACCGTAACCTGCACTTCCCCGCCGCCCCTGGCTCCCATCACCAACACTGTGGCCCCGCCACACCCAACCAATCCCAATCCGAATCCGAATCCGAATTCCACTCCCTCTCCGGACTTCGAGGTGGTGGCCCAGAGCCGTATGAACCTGCGGCAGGCCTTGAAGAGAGCCAGGAAGACCAAGCAGCAGCCCAGGCTGTGCGAAGAGGACCTGGAGCTGAGCAGCCCGGACAATACGAAGAAGAATAACAAAGCCAGCGACGGAGGGAAACCCCCTACGCCCTTGGAGATTGCCGAGAGCTTGGCTGGCGACACTCCAACCGCCAATCCCAGTCCCCCGGCCAAGAAGGGCGCAGCTTCTCAAGCGGCGGTGGCTTCTCAATTGCCACCGAAAACTGCGTACAAGACCCGGAATGCTCGCCGGAAGTCCTCGCCCATTTTGCAAGCGAATTCCCAGCCCCAGCCGCAGTCGCAGACCCAATCCCAGTCCCAGCCGCAGCCATCGAACTCGCCATCTGCCAGCTCGGACGACTCCAGTGCCGAGCTGCAGCAGGAGCTGCAGAGATTGTGCGCCTCGGCTGCCCAGTGGCGCGATGAGCCCAGGGAGAGCCGCATCCTGCCGGCGGAATACGGCCAGGAGACGTTCCTCGGCCTATTCGGTCTGTACACGCCGGAGGTGCTGAAGAAACTCAACCAACGCCACTCGAAGCGGAAGCGGCGCACTGTCCAGAATGCCAGCGGCGTGGACTTCCACTATGGCCAGCAGCTGAGCGCCATGGAGACCCTGGTCCTGGGCATCCGGACCCACAAGAAGTCCAAGGATAAACCCGAGTTCCTGCTGTCGCCCAAGGAGAAGCGCCTGCAGGCGAATGCCAAGAGACCTTATACGCGCAAGAGCAAATCCCCGGACAAGATTACGCTCAACGCAGGTGGTGGAGGTGGCTCGGCAGGAAATGGAAATGGATCTGGTGCCGCCATTCCCGTCCAACCGGGCGAGGGCGGTGGCACCAAGTACCGGAAATATCGCGAGTGCAGGCAGTGTAAGCGGAAAGCAGGTGAGTCACCTCATTTTTGGGGCACTTCAACTTCTGTGGATGAGCGTCACTAGCTTCACTAGCTTCATTAAAATAGTAACAACAAAACGAGCTGCTTAAAATATATATGTACATAATATGTCTGTAGAATGGTGATTAAATATTAGTAAACATTTTGCTAATTTATTATTAGAACTTTTAATAATCTTTGCTTTGAACTACAAACAAAAATAATAACAATAATAAAACAAATATTGATTGTAAAAAAAAGTAGAATGAAATTAATTATACAGAAAGCAATTGAATAGTTAAAATTAAAAATTGATGTTTAGGTTTCATTTAGAATTCCTTAAAAATAACTAAAACCAATGGAACAAAATCAGTGAAAACCGTAAAATTAAAATAAGGTTTTTGGTTTTTAATAGTTCGCCTATTTTTTTCTGCATTATAAAAACCTTAAACAATTAAAATGTTAAATTATAAAGTAGCTTTTCATGTTCCATATACTTTTCATGTAATCTTTAATCGATATTATTTAGGAGGAAACTAATTCATATAGTTTGTTTTTTATTCCATATTAATTTTGTATTCCCCATATATTTATTAATGATTTTCCATATTTTATTGCAGAGCGTGATGCGTTGTTCTGTCACTTCTGTGCTGGATTCTTCCATGCTGAATGCCACGAGCCAACCAAAATTCGCCATCAGGCCCAGATGCAGAACTCCCGGTGCCCGCCATGTCTGCGGGAGCAATCCGAGAAGCTGCAGCGCAGGGAGACCAAATGATTGAATGCGAACATCCAGGATGCCCATTGAAATTTAAACTTTTTTCTATGATGGTTTCGGAGAACCCAAATTGTTGGAGGACTTAAATGCGATTTCAGCTCTCATTTATCGTTATATTTCCTCAATTTTTTTTTTTATTTTTTAATATTTTTTTTTTTTATCATTTCTTTATCGATTTATATACTTTCAATAAGAACAAAAGAGAAAAAAAAACATATAGTTAAGTATTGTATGTAGAGGAGCATACGCAAAAGTGATTCACAAAATATATAAAAACATTAAATTGTTTCTTTGAACAAAAACAATGGAATTTCTTTGTTGCAAACTTGAGGGGAGGAGGAAGGGATTATCAGGTGATCAAAGAGATAATTCTTCTATATATTATATTATTCAATAATCTGAATAATTTACATGGTAATTAAAATCTGTTTATAAAGATTTCAGATGTGTAATTAAATATTTTATGGGTACAACTCAAGGAGAAAGTATTTCATTTTTTTTTACGATTTTAGACAAGGGCTGCAACCCTATTTGTATTTAGAGCCATCTGGCAACTCTGGAAAAGCCGCACAAATTAAACGAAATTACAAAATGCAGATTTAAAATACTGGAAATGGAAAATGCTGTTAAACAAATTAAATTAATAATATGGTTTTAAAACCCATTTAAATTTGGTGTTCTTATTTAAAGAAATATTTTTTTATTAAAACATTTTATTTAACATTTTCCAATCATATTTAAATAACAAATATTGGAATCTTTGAAATAATTTTTTAGCAATTTAAATAATTCCATTAAAAATGATTATTACTTTTAATAATTTACCAAATTACATATGATTGCCAAAATATTTATTAGCCCAAATCAAACATATTAAATAAATAACACCTTGTCTTGATTGTCAATATTGCATTTCGAACAGTGATTACTTTGATATATTTTAAAATAAATTAATTTAAATAACCGAAACAAGGACTTTGCATTGATTGATAAATATTGCATTTCATTTTTGATGAGTATTATGAAAACGTATTTATGTATGTATGTACATTGCACGCAAAAAAAAAATAGGAAAAACAAAATCATTGCACTAGTCTAAAACCGCGTAGGGAGCACCACAGCGAGGATTGCGGGTAGCAGAATCGAGAGGGGCAGGAGGAGGAATCCCCCATCCCGGGACAAGCCCCTCGCTCCATTGCACAAGTCGCCCTGGCAGAAGCACATGTAGACCTTCTTGTAGTTGTAGATTGTGTCCGCGCATCGGTCCATGTTGTCGTCCGGACCTCGTTGGACGCACATCCGCTGGATGGCCAGGTCGTAGTCATCGATGGCATAGGTGCCACCGCCTTCGATCACCTTGCCGCACCAGCCACTGGCGCAGGGGATCGCTGCCAGGCCCGGTTCACTCTCCACGTCCGTCGCGTTGAAGGTGAAGGGATCCTTGCAACTGCCTCCCTCGCCCCGGGATCGGCACTGGTAGCAACGTCGGAGCAGGCCTGAAAGGGATAATGACAAACAGGATTGGATCAAAGATCATAAAAATTTATCATATTTTTATATACTAAAATAATAATTATTCGGGATTTTTTTAAAATCAAAATTATGCTATAATAATCATTCAAAAAATGTTTATTTTCCAAGGATGAAAAATATTTCCCAAAAATAAGGATCATTTTAATTATTATATTATTGAAAATATTTTTTTATGGTCCAACAAATTTAAGAAATTAAAATTTGTTTGCATTTTTATGTATTAGTCAGCGCAAGGTATTAAATAACCAAAATTAGTCATTGCAACAATTTGGGTTTTTAAATAAACTTGGATAAACTAAAATTTGATTAGTTTTATAATTTTTAGTCAGACAAAGCTTAAAAAATATTTAAATAGCTACAAATTATGTGCAATTAACACTGAATTAAATTATGATTTTAGAAAATAAAGTCTTTTTATAAAATTAAAAATAATATTGCACATATACTTGAATAAGAATGCTTTTAAAATAATTAACATTTATAAACCTTGACGAGAAAATAAAAACTCTGATTAGGATAGACAAAACTCGAATGTGCCGCCAAATCTTATTAGGAAAACGTTTGTGAAAGTGAAATACCGAATTTTACCGAATGGATTTTTCTGTGAAAAGCACTAAAAATAAAATGTGAAATCTAATGAATTTACGAAAGTGTCAATAAACTAACTTTGTTTATTATTAAGTTCAGATCTTAAATGTGCTTGCAGGTGAAAATCCAATTAGAACACTCACACACACTCACACACGCACGCACACACACACGAAGGTAAAACAAAAGACTTCAACAGGAACACGAACTCGTTTCGTTTTGTTGGCATTTTGAATTTGCAAGACTCACCATCGATCTGGACCAAACTGATGAGGAATATCACAGCCAGGAGGCATAAGCTGGTGACTTGCATGGTTCCGTGATCCTCGCGATTCCCTATGATTAATACAAAAAAGTTATATATAAATAATACGATCAAGGCAGCTGGAAATGTCGGGCAGTGTTACCAGGCTGGGGAAATAAGTCTTCATTTAACGTCTTTTGAAGTCCGTTAAAAATACCGAATTTTCCACAAGCTTAATCAGTAATAAAGAAATCTAAAAAAAAATTGGAAGAACATGTAAATTAATACATAACTTTATTTCTTGTAAAATTTCTTTTAAAAATTATGCACAATCAAGCAAACTGTATATATATTGAATATACTCATTAATATTACTTAATTTCTTTTGATATTTTCTATAAAATTTATATTTTATTGACAACATTGGGACAATAAAAAAAGGAATTCACATATATTGACTATATGGTTTGTAAAAAATATTTCGAAATGATTTCTTTTAATATAAGGTATTGAGTAATTTTTTTATTAAACTATTATACAAAATCGTGAACTTAAGCAAGCCAAAATTTAAAATCGTTGTCTACTAAAAAGTTTTTGTAAATATATATAATATTCTTACAGCGATGGGCATCACTTTTTGTTTTGTTCCATCTCTAAAATCCCTGTTAATAACATAGGAGAAACCAGCACAAATAAACTTTAACAGAGCCATTGGCTATAGAAAATATATTGATAACGTAAAATTTATATTATTTCTACTTGTCACCGTAAATTTATATTAAAATTTATATTTTTTGGTTTTTAGCTTTTGCCTTAGCTTTTTTGACATATAGTTTCGCGCTAGTTTCATGTATTCTTGCGTTGGTTCGATAGTTCTGTTCTCCTCTTTAAACTATTGACTTTTAACATTAACCAATTGATTTTAGAGTTGCTTTTTATAGAACGTGAAATGCAAATTACGATTATATATTTTCGACATTACAATTAATGTTGAAAATAAATTTCCAAAAAAAAACAATCACCAGGCTATGTTAAAAAATGTCATATTAAGTAAACAACCGACATTAATTCAATGATCTCAAATGTTTTAGGACTGATTGCGAAATATTTGTTAAGCTTTTTGTTGTCCCACAAGCTTATTAAATTGCGCCTTGCCAATCGATATATATCGGCTGGAAACAGCGATGCTTTGGCAAGTGGGGTTCGATAGACCGATGTATATTGTATGTTGTGCATCGCTAAATCGTCGAACAATATTTCGTAGAGAAAAAACTCATTTATCTCGTCGCCCACGTCGCTGTACATAATTTTTTGTTATTTTTTTTCAATTAAACAATAACCAAGAGCCCAGCGGAAGCCAAAGGACGTGCAGAGCTAGCGAGTGCAGGTGCGAGTGAGTGAGTGAGAGAGAGAGAGAGAGCAACTGGGCCGCGAGTTTTTCCCGGAGAGCGAAGAGTGAAAAACTGCGTACGTACGAAAAGTGGAAACCAACGAAAAAAAAGGCGAAAGAGAGACGGAAATTTGCGAACTGCAGCTGTGCGTCGTAACTAAATACAAAAACAACAACAAAAGCGAAAAGCCAAAGAAAGCCAGTGCCCAGTGGGGCCAGAGAGGGGTAGAGAGTGACTAACACACACACTAGCATCTATAAACAAATACAATTATTTAAATAGATTTAAATCATAAGCAACGATGCTCGCCCCCCCCCTCTCTCTACCCTCCACCGAGCGCAATGCGTGCGTGTGTGTGTGTGTTTGTTTTTGTTTGTCCCCGCCAACTGTTTTTTT
>JAJJHY010000307.1:1856474-1873521 GCA_021224005.1 Drosophila setifemur
TTTCTGTTCTCTGTTCTCTTTCTACCCACTTCCATTCTAGTTAACCTCAAAAGTTGGTAGCAAATTTTCGCAAATAATTTTTGCATTTCCTTGACAAATTATTAAACAAAATGCGCAAATAAATAATAGTGATGGAGGGCAAAGGGAGCAGTGAGAGGGGCGACAGAAGAGAGCAAGATGTTGAGGGAGGGGGAGAGGGAGAGAAAGACGGAGAGAGAGGGAGAGAAAAGAGCAACAATGTGCGGGGATGATTCACTTTGAAAATCGAGGGCAGCGACGTTGACGTCGGCAGCGCTGCTAGCTGCGTTTACCTTCTTCTTCGTCGCTTTATCAATTTGTTGTTGTTTTATTTTTGTCTAAGCAACACACACACACACTCACACTTACACACACACACATGCCTAGGTGAGCCCAGCTTAATGGGCTGCCCATCAATATTGCTGAATCCAATTGGAATTCGTTTGCCCAATCAGGCAAAACTTGGCTTTAAGAGGTGCGTGTGTGTGCGTGTTGGTTTCCGCCTGTTTGTGTGTGTGTGCGTGATGTTGTCATCGCTTAAATATGTCGCTCAGCTTGAATTACACTGGCCAACAAAGCTGGTAAAAAGCTAGAAACATCTTCTAAAACACTTGCAAGCAAGCTCAGAACCTATTTACCAGGTCTAATCGCTTCAGCTTAAATTACACTAGCCAACAAAACTGGAACAACAATATTTGCATGCAAGTGTAAAAACCACATTTTTTTTTAAATATTCCTTTGGTTTCATGTGGTGATTTGGTTCTTTGCGCATTCTGCAATAATATTATCTTTAACTGGAATTGGAAACTTAACTATGCTGCAACACCTGTTTCTAAAAACCATACGGTTTCAGCTTACACTAGTTAACAAATATGATAATCTTATCTCGCTATTTTACCGAACACATGTTTCCGGATATAAATATCCATGAAGGCTATTCAATTAAACAAAATTTTCAAATATAAAAATATTTCAATATTAACAGCCAAAGTTTAATAAATAATATATAATATTATTACTTAACTATAACTAATAGTTCTGAGAGTGGCTTTAATAATTTAGAATATTTATAGGCCCAGTTTCCTGATACTTTTGCCATAGTCTTCAAATATTCTACTGGTTGCAAATAGTTTATACCCTTCGATATATCACTAGTTCCTCTATAATCCACATTACGACTACTATATCCCCCTTGGTATCTTGAAACATATTTTATTGGTTTCGATAAATTGGTTTAAGATAATTACGGATTAGCAAACACATAGAAACACTAAAACTACACTACATTTCCTCGATAAACACATCGTTATCGTCATCGTTGTTATCGGCGGCGTGTGGCACCGCTTGTTGCTGCCTATCGAAGTTGTTTTGAATGCGTTCCAGCAAGTCGGTGGCCACCAGAGCGAAGTCCTCCCACAGGGCATCCGATTCCCCTTCCGTCTCCGCCTCATTATCCTCCGTCTCCTCGTGCTCCGGATCATCCTCCTCGTTATCGTTATCGCCAGTGGTTAATCGTTCTTCATCGAGGTAATCGGCGAGGAGATCGCTAACCTCGTCCAGGATGCTGCCGCTCTGGCAGAGATTGGCCGCACACTGGCCATCGATGAGGAGATTCCAGAGGGCCTGGCAAACGATATTGGCGAGGAACCAATCCTCCTGCTCCAGCGCTCCCCGGAGCAGCAGGGACAGGAGTTCCGCTCCTCGGAGCTGCAGGAACGGGCCGCGCTGCTCGCCATCGCCCAGGAGATTGACCAGCACACCAATCGCACAGGTGCGCAGCTCGTAATCCTGTCCAGCCGCCTGTTTCGTCAGCTGCTGCACCATCAGTGGCAGTCCTCCGGCTTCACAAAAACACCGACGGGCCTGCTCGTTCCGCGTGAGGTTGCCCAGGACTCTGGCCAGCTCCACTTTGGTCACCACCGTCTGGCTGGAGCTCAAGACCCGGGCCAACGAAGCGGACAACTCATCGATCAGACTCTGGAGGCATCCTTGGGCCAGCGGTTGAATCGCCTCCTGCTTGTCCTGGTAGAAGCACAGATTGTGCAGCGCTCCCAATGTGGCATGCAGCAACTCCTGTTGCTCCGGCGACTAATCAGGGAAAGTCAGGGAATTTATTATGTTGATTTGATTGGGAGTAATCCCTGAGAGACTCACCCTCTTCCTGGCCAACTCGTCGTGCGTTTTGCTTAGCAGCGTTAGCAGAACAGAGCCCAGGGATCGGACATTCCCCAGACCAGCTCCCACTTCGGAATTCACACTCATGTTGGCCACCACCCGGATCAATTTGATTTGGGCATCCAAGAGGGCCACACTCGTGGGCGTTCGCTCATTTAGCTGTTCCAGGACATTCAACAGATACTCCATGGCCACATCGTTGTGAAAGTACTGCAAGGAAAATGATGGATATTTATTAATTAAATTAAAATAATCACCTTAAAAATTCCAAATAATTTCCAAAACCCACCTGGATGCGAGCAGATTCATGTTTGGCCAGAATGTTGCCCAGCATGTAGCCCAGACGACTGAGCACCGCCAGAAGACGTTCACTGCACTGGCCGCCGGCACACGAAGGACCCAGGAGCAGGCCGATCCTGGCCGCATAATGGTGCAGGGCCTCACAGCAGTCCGCATCCTCCGAGAGAACGCTGCAAAAAAAATTAATTATAAATAAATAAATTGAAAATATTGAAAAACTAAGGAGCAAATCCACCTCAAAGTGCGCACCACATTCGCCTGGACCTCCAGTTCGCCCATGGACACTTCGGCGGCCCGGATGAGATGCGGACAGGCCAGCTGTTTCTGTTCTCTGTTCTCTTTCTACCCACTTCCATTCTAGTTAACCTCAAAAGTTGGTAGCAAATTTTCGCAAATAATTTTTGCATTTCCTTGACAAATTATTAAACAAAATGCGCAAATAAATAATAGTGATGGAGGGCAAAGGGAGCAGTGAGAGGGGCGACAGAAGAGAGCAAGATGTTGAGGGAGGGGGAGAGGGAGAGAAAGACGGAGAGAGAGGGAGAGAAAAGAGCAACAATGTGCGGGGATGATTCACTTTGAAAATCGAGGGCAGCGACGTTGACGTCGGCAGCGCTGCTAGCTGCGTTTACCTTCTTCTTCGTCGCTTTATCAATTTGTTGTTGTTTTATTTTTGTCTAAGCAACACACACACACACTCACACTTACACACACACACATGCCTAGGTGAGCCCAGCTTAATGGGCTGCCCATCAATATTGCTGAATCCAATTGGAATTCGTTTGCCCAATCAGGCAAAACTTGGCTTTAAGAGGTGCGTGTGTGTGCGTGTTGGTTTCCGCCTGTTTGTGTGTGTGTGCGTGATGTTGTCATCGCTTAAATATGTCGCTCAGCTTGAATTACACTGGCCAACAAAGCTGGTAAAAAGCTAGAAACATCTTCTAAAACACTTGCAAGCAAGCTCAGAACCTATTTACCAGGTCTAATCGCTTCAGCTTAAATTACACTAGCCAACAAAACTGGAACAACAATATTTGCATGCAAGTGTAAAAACCACATTTTTTTTTAAATATTCCTTTGGTTTCATGTGGTGATTTGGTTCTTTGCGCATTCTGCAATAATATTATCTTTAACTGGAATTGGAAACTTAACTATGCTGCAACACCTGTTTCTAAAAACCATACGGTTTCAGCTTACACTAGTTAACAAATATGATAATCTTATCTCGCTATTTTACCGAACACATGTTTCCGGATATAAATATCCATGAAGGCTATTCAATTAAACAAAATTTTCAAATATAAAAATATTTCAATATTAACAGCCAAAGTTTAATAAATAATATATAATATTATTACTTAACTATAACTAATAGTTCTGAGAGTGGCTTTAATAATTTAGAATATTTATAGGCCCAGTTTCCTGATACTTTTGCCATAGTCTTCAAATATTCTACTGGTTGCAAATAGTTTATACCCTTCGATATATCACTAGTTCCTCTATAATCCACATTACGACTACTATATCCCCCTTGGTATCTTGAAACATATTTTATTGGTTTCGATAAATTGGTTTAAGATAATTACGGATTAGCAAACACATAGAAACACTAAAACTACACTACATTTCCTCGATAAACACATCGTTATCGTCATCGTTGTTATCGGCGGCGTGTGGCACCGCTTGTTGCTGCCTATCGAAGTTGTTTTGAATGCGTTCCAGCAAGTCGGTGGCCACCAGAGCGAAGTCCTCCCACAGGGCATCCGATTCCCCTTCCGTCTCCGCCTCATTATCCTCCGTCTCCTCGTGCTCCGGATCATCCTCCTCGTTATCGTTATCGCCAGTGGTTAATCGTTCTTCATCGAGGTAATCGGCGAGGAGATCGCTAACCTCGTCCAGGATGCTGCCGCTCTGGCAGAGATTGGCCGCACACTGGCCATCGATGAGGAGATTCCAGAGGGCCTGGCAAACGATATTGGCGAGGAACCAATCCTCCTGCTCCAGCGCTCCCCGGAGCAGCAGGGACAGGAGTTCCGCTCCTCGGAGCTGCAGGAACGGGCCGCGCTGCTCGCCATCGCCCAGGAGATTGACCAGCACACCAATCGCACAGGTGCGCAGCTCGTAATCCTGTCCAGCCGCCTGTTTCGTCAGCTGCTGCACCATCAGTGGCAGTCCTCCGGCTTCACAAAAACACCGACGGGCCTGCTCGTTCCGCGTGAGGTTGCCCAGGACTCTGGCCAGCTCCACTTTGGTCACCACCGTCTGGCTGGAGCTCAAGACCCGGGCCAACGAAGCGGACAACTCATCGATCAGACTCTGGAGGCATCCTTGGGCCAGCGGTTGAATCGCCTCCTGCTTGTCCTGGTAGAAGCACAGATTGTGCAGCGCTCCCAATGTGGCATGCAGCAACTCCTGTTGCTCCGGCGACTAATCAGGGAAAGTCAGGGAATTTATTATGTTGATTTGATTGGGAGTAATCCCTGAGAGACTCACCCTCTTCCTGGCCAACTCGTCGTGCGTTTTGCTTAGCAGCGTTAGCAGAACAGAGCCCAGGGATCGGACATTCCCCAGACCAGCTCCCACTTCGGAATTCACACTCATGTTGGCCACCACCCGGATCAATTTGATTTGGGCATCCAAGAGGGCCACACTCGTGGGCGTTCGCTCATTTAGCTGTTCCAGGACATTCAACAGATACTCCATGGCCACATCGTTGTGAAAGTACTGCAAGGAAAATGATGGATATTTATTAATTAAATTAAAATAATCACCTTAAAAATTCCAAATAATTTCCAAAACCCACCTGGATGCGAGCAGATTCATGTTTGGCCAGAATGTTGCCCAGCATGTAGCCCAGACGACTGAGCACCGCCAGAAGACGTTCACTGCACTGGCCGCCGGCACACGAAGGACCCAGGAGCAGGCCGATCCTGGCCGCATAATGGTGCAGGGCCTCACAGCAGTCCGCATCCTCCGAGAGAACGCTGCAAAAAAAATTAATTATAAATAAATAAATTGAAAATATTGAAAAACTAAGGAGCAAATCCACCTCAAAGTGCGCACCACATTCGCCTGGACCTCCAGTTCGCCCATGGACACTTCGGCGGCCCGGATGAGATGCGGACAGGCCAGCTGGAGTTGGAGCTGCAGGCGCTGCTGCTGCTGACAGACATCCGCCAGAGCTCTCATGGCGGCGGAGAGCTGGTATAGAGTGTGGAGCGGTGGTCCGTGGAGCTTCTTGGTGGCTCCCGCCTCGTTGAGCATCTGCAGGTGGAGGATCATCAGCTCGACGGCTCCGTGACGGGCCAGGCGGGACACCAGGGTCTGCTGACCCGTCAGTTTCCTGGGGCAAATGGTCGGAGTGGAAATGGCCAGAATTGGTGCAGAGACCGGAGCAACTGGAAGGCCATTCCCCGAGCCCAAACCCTCCTCCAAACCAATCCAATTCCGGTTTAGGGCATCATCACGCTCCTGGGCACTGCTGGCGGTGAGGAATCGGATGCAGCCATAGGCGTAAATGCAGGCCTCCGGCTCGTCCAAGGGCGAGGCATGGCCCAAGCCATCGATCAGCAGCTCCAGGACATCGTGCTCGTGGAACAAGGAGTCGTGCTGCTCATGCCTGGCCACCTTGAAGATCAGCTTGCAGGCACCCGTCAAATTGCTGCCTGTAACCCTCAGCTGGAAGTAAACAATTAAATATTTATTAATTACAAAACGCAAGGGAAGATTAGCCAAGGACTCACCGCTAAAACCACTCGCGCTACGGCCAAAAGGACACGTGGTGAACTGCACTCCACAAGGCCATAGAGGCCACCCAGGATAAAGCCGCGTTTGAAGCTGCGCTCCTGCTTTCGCACACGCTTGTACAGCTCCTGGAGGATCTGTATAGCCATCGAAAATAATCAAGTATTATTTTCTAATATATACGAGTATATATATATTTTTCCTAATATTGTGAAATAGTTAGAATGACTAACATGATATTTGGAATTCAGATAGTTCCTTTCCCTCCCTTGAATTCCGGATATGTATCCCCATTCGATGGATATACTTACAGCATTGATATGCTGGACTGTCTCGGCACAGCAATCCTTCAGACCGCTGTGCTGCTTGAGGAGCTCGATTAGGGTCTCGGTGCTGGATTGACAGAGCAGGGCGCCATTCCTGGTGGGCATGGGCGTGGCGGGACCAGATCCGGATAAGGCTGGCAGCTGGCGGGGCGTCGATGGTTTCTCATTCTGCAGATACCGCATGCTAAACCACAAAATACGAAAATAATTATTAGTTTCGAAACGATTATAAATCGTTGTGGAATGGAGAAACCCACGAAAAGGCGCTGGGTGGGCGTCCGGCCAGGGCAACTTTTCCGTATAGAACCCTTCCGGACTCGCGTGGTGTGATGGGGCGACGGGTGCTGACCAATCGAGCACCACCGGTGTTCAGCAGGGAGATCGTCGGACCCGGAGTTTCGCCCAGGAACATTTTCGCCTCACTAATCAGTTCGGCGGAGGTCTTACGCCTGCCCATTCCGCCGGTATTGGAGCTCAGGCCCAGCTTGTTCAGGTTCTGTTCACTGGCGTGGGGACGGCGTATGGAGTGCGTTGGTTTTTCCATTTTCTTGTCGGGCTTCTCCACCATCGCCTCCGCTTGTTTTGGCTTCTCCGGCACCGGAATCTCTGGTTTGGAACGCGTCTCGCTGCGCGATCTTCGCTTCAGCAGCAAACTCATCTTGGGATGCGGAAAATCCAACTGTTCCCCCCTCGATAACAACTTTTGTGTGTTCCAATTTTGAAAACAATGCGTATATAAAATGGGGAAAAAAACTAGGAAAATACGTGGCCCAGCGAGTGGTTGTGACTTGGCCAACAGCTAGAGAGGAACTCCACGGAAAACAACAGCCAGAGTGTGCCTGGAGAGTGTGTTTTTCGTTTGGCTTTTCGCGTGCACCATGCCAACGGGACAACACCAACCCCAACCCCAGCCCCTTCCATAAAAAAAAGACCAAGAAGCAGTCCAGAGAACCACCCAGCCATCCACCGGAAAGGTGGATTCGTTTAGCACCTCAGCACAGTGGGGCGAGGTGGATTTTCCCTGGAAGTGGGTCAATTAGAATGGTTGAAATATTATTTAGTTTACGCAGAATTATAAATCTATATATGCAAATAAAGTAAATATATAGATTTCCTTAAATAAAACATTAATTCAAACAAATTAATAAGGAAAAATAGTTTCATATTTTACAAAATTCAATATAATATATATTTTGTAACATATGTATATATATTTTACATATTTCTTTCTATTAAATAAAAAAAATCGTACAAAATTGATATGGATTTATGAAGTATAATATATTTATTTTGTTTAGAAGTTAGCATTTTTTTTTTAACCAAATTTAGCCTTCATAAACTTTTTCAAAAATAAACTTTAGCATTTATTAACATTATCAAAAATCAAATAAATAAAACCACATTTTTGAAGGTTAAGATTAGGCATATATATTTGGATCTTAATTACTCATTCCTTTCCATTGTTCTATGCTAAGAAAATAATTAAATCCTTCAAAAAGTACAGAGTGAGAAATCGGAGCAAACATTTCCCTGGTAATTTGATGTCACTGTGCCTTAGTCATAGGCAAATGGGAATGCGCCGTATTCAATGAAGGAACCGAACCGAACATAACAAAACAATTGAAGCGGGCTGGTAAAGTGGCTAGGAAGGAATCGATATATATTACTCACGGAGAGCCTTTCCGGAGCGGAGAGCCAGCGGGAGAAAGTGAGAGAAAATTGCGAAGAGAGAGAAAGAACGGAGGACCTGCGGTCAATTTGCATGTCCCGGCCTGTCAGTCCCTCCGTCCGTCCATGGATACGGATGTTACGAGCACCCAAGCACAAGCACTCTCCACATCAATTGAAAATTATTTAATTGCTCTAATTGAATTGCAGACCCAGACAGAGCTGCGACGTTTGAAAATCGCATGCAGAGTGGGCACAGGAAGGATATCAAATATTGACGCAGTTTCTCAAACACGAACCGTGGGATCGGCCGGGGGCTCTGTTCTTGGTTGGCCGCTTTTTTTTTTTTTGCGCGAAAGGCGGAACCAAATCGTTGGCGTTGGGCTTGAATTTATGGCAGGAGTTCGTTTCGAGGGCCCGCCAATTAGCCTGATGGTTGGAATGTTGCGAAAAGAAGGGAACTGTTGGTAAATGATGGAGCTGACCTGAATTTAATTTACGTTTGTCGGGGTGGAAATGGAAAATTGGAATGCTAAATGTCAACGATTTTGGTAGATCATGGGAAATCTTGATTGCATTTGATTTAAGCGAAATTGGTTTACCCTTTTGGTTTATTCAAGAAGTATTTATATAACAAAGATATATGATATAATAACAATTGTTTCTGCATCTTTGACACTAAAAACAATTTCCATGTTATTTTTAGATTCTTCTAAGATTAAACAAGAAATATGTTTAGTTCATGACTGATGTCTTCTGACACCTTTCCTAATCTAAAAATATAATTCTAATTTCTCATTTGCGGTTTGTTCTCGTTGCAGGTCTGCGATATTGAATGAAGTACAAACACAGGGCAGCACAAAACTTCCATCAAACAAATCTGTACTAGTATTAGGCGATAATGCCACCGGCAAGACGACACTCATTGCCAAACTGCAGGGCGTCGAGGATCCGAAGAAGGGTTCCGGCCTGGAGTATGCCTATATCGATGTCAAGGACGAGTACAGAGACGGTGGGTTGCGTTCCTCTCTACTTGAAAATAGAGATCAGTTTATTAAAGTTCAAACCTAATAATTTTCTATTTTGTTCAGACATGACGCGTTTGGGCGTTTGGGTCCTGGACGGCGATCCAGGACACACAAACCTGCTGCACTATGCGCTCAACGAAACGAACTATGCACACACACTCGTCATCCTCACCGTCTCGATGACCCAGCCGTGGGGCTGGCTGGAGCAGCTGAATCACTGGATCAAGGTCCTTGGCCAGCACATCGAGAGCCTGCAGCTGGACGCCAAGGAGAAGGAGGCGGCGCGCCAGCGGCTGGCCACCACGTGGCAGAGCTACTGCGAGGTGGGTGACGACCTCGATCCCGGGTCCCCAGTCAAGCGCACCATGCGCAACAACTCGATCGATGAGGACGACCTGCTGCCGCTCACGGAGGACGCACTAATTACAAATCTGGGCCTCGACATCGTCGTGGTGGTCACAAAGGTGGGGATCTATAAATGCAAACTAATTTAAAGATCACAAACTGATTGTAATAAAAACTCTTTCTTCCAGACGGACTACATGACCACTCTGGAGAAGGAGTACGAGTATCGTGACGAGCACTTCGACTTCATCCAGCAGTGGATTCGCAACTTCTGCCTGCGGCACGGAACCTCGCTCTTCTACACGAGCGTCAAAGAAGACAAAAACTGTGATCTCCTCTACAAATATCTGACGCATCGAATTTATGGCCTGCCATTCCGTACGCCAGCGCTAGTCGTTGAAAAGGATGCGGTACTCATGTGGGTGTCTCCTTTCGTCCTTCCTCCTCTCTCCTCCATTAATCTTTATTAATATATAATTCATGATTTTCCATTCCTCAATAGTCCGGCTGGCTGGGATAGTTTGAAGAAGATTAGTATTTTGTACGAGAATATGCATGGAGTCAACGCCGAGAATCCCTACACAGACATCATCAAGGCGCCGCCAACTCGAAAGGTTTGATACTCATTGAAACTCATTGATTTCGAGATTAGCTAGTTCAAGTTTTTCCTTGTCCTGCAGAACCTTTTCCTTTTGTCAAGTCGGCCTAAACGTTTTAGCAAATGCAAAAGGGCTCAAGTTAGATGATCAATCTTAGTCCAGCAAAAGGCAATTATATTTTCCATACCAGACCATGGCAGTTATTCAAAACTTTTCATTGCTAAATACATTGGGAACCAAATCGAAGCTCTAAAAAAATCAGAAAATTAATGATAGCAAATTAAAAATGCAAATTCTATGGCAAACATCTTGAAATAGAGAACCTTCCTATGTATAACTAATATATTAACGAATGATAATTTAGATTATTATTTAAATATATTAAAATTAAACAAATTACCTAGAAAGGTTGCCTATTTTAATTTTTTTGAGATGTGAAAAATTATTCGAAAATTTAATTATTGTCCCATATATTAAATGAACCATCTTAGTTTGAGTTCACACTATTAAAACCCTGAAACATATTTCTATATACGCATTATATTTATATCACCGCCGTCCATTTCCAGGCTGTTTCCAATCGCGAGGCCGAGGTGCAGACGGAGGATGAGCAGGCCTTCCTCGCCCGCCAGCAGGAGATTCTCAAGCAGGGCGACCAGGTGCGGGGCGAGTCTCCGCTGCGATCGCAGGCCGGCGGCGTTGGCAGCAACAAGAGTGGGCCCCGCACACCCGGAACCACCGGACAGAGCTCACCCAAGAAGGTGAGTGTTGGGCATAGCTGATTAAAACTGGATCAGAAAGCAATTAAATAAATCTTCACCCACCCAGATCGATCCCAAACTGACGCCGGCCACGCCCGGAGGCGAGGGAGTTCTGGCGAACTTCTTCAACTCGCTGCTGCACAAAAAGTCGGGCAGTCCGGCGGGAGGCGGACCCGGAGGAGCCGGAAGTCCGGCGGGAGCGGCTCGGACTGCCAACGGTACGGATGCCATGATGACGCCCGAGAAGATGGCCGTGCGCACGGATGCGGCTGCTGAACTGGATCGCCTGTCGCGGAGCGTCAAGAAGGAGATCGATTTGTCGCAGAGTGAGTGTTGAGCAGCAGCGGCGGCCACACAAACACACAGTTGCAACATCTGCAACAGAGATTGCAGCTTCAGCAGCAGCGGCAGCTGCAACAGAACCAGAACAACATAAAAAAGTTATTTAAACAAACAAAAACTGAAAGGCAGAGACTCGTGGAACAACAACAACAAACAAACAAACAAAAAACAAAACGCAAGCAAGCAGTGTGGGAAAGCCATGTGAAGGGAGACGGAGACTTTAAGATCATTCAATGGTCTGGGGGTTCTTTGATCAATACAATCTGAAGGGAAAACTGTGTAGCCAAGTTAATGTAAAGTCAAGCTGGGCAAATCATTTAAAGTTGTTATAAGTTTTATAAGCAAGTCGGTTGAAATGCTTTTGAAAGTTGATTTTAAAACGATTACTTAGCCCTGCTAAGAGAAATACGAGAGAGAGAGCGAGAAAAATAAAAACCCAGGTTCACAGCCTTCCTTAAAGAGTTCTTCGGAAATATTCCTGGAACCCATGTGATGGGTTTTCATGAGCCGCTTTCAGCTTTCCCCTTGAGGCACTGCTAGTGATTCCTTTTTACGAGCCTCCTGCGGCATACTCAGAAATCTTTCGATTGAAAAATATAACAAAAATCCAGGCAAGGAACGGAAAGACAGAACAGAACAGAACGGAACGGAACAGAACAGAATTTGACACTTAATGGTTTAGCTTAGCGAAAAAGTTTTTGGTATCGAACGAGGGGACTCCTCCCTTCCCCAACTGCATGTGTTTGAGGGCCTCGGCGAGGGGATAATGATAATATGATAATGCTGAAGTAAAAATGCAAATAAAAAGTATATATTTTCGTTCGCGGGTCCGCACACACATTTGTATCATAAATTATTGAGGAGATGCGCTGTAAAATGTAATTAACAAAGGACAGACAAACCAGAGATTCTAACAAACAGTCCAGGCTTCCTGCGACGAGGATGATATAGTAGGGTTATTCACACTCCCACACATAGTTCGATAGCTTGTATGTACTTTTTAATTATATTAATTAATTACACTCACACACACACAAACCCAAAACATAATTGTGTTGAAAATGATTATATTAGTATTTATATGCGAAGCGAAAGATCGAGGAAAGCCAAGCCGCCCTTTTGTTAGTTCATTACTTTCTTGTTCATTTGCCGCGAAACCATTGTAATTAATTTTTAACCTTAACCTTCGATTTTAATGTAGAACCATTTCGTTATCCACTCAAAACACTCGTGCCCCGCGAAATCAAGAGAGAGAGCTGTACGTTTCCATTTTAAAAGCAAGTTTTTATTTAATATATTTTAAACGAGGAGGAGCGGCGCAGCTGTAAGCGTGTGGATACATTCCTCCTGAATAAAAACATGAATCCAGCCGGAGGACATCGGAGCAAGTTTTTAAGTTATTCGATGCGAGAAGAATATTCCTTACCTTACCCTCTGCCATATGTATCCGGAATCAATTGTACGTTGGCTCTTCACAACAACATCCAACAACAAACAGATTTACATATTCTCAGTTCGTTTGTTTACTTTTCAAGTCTTCTCTCTCTTTTCCTTTTGTTAACTAACTTTGCCTCTCGCTCTTTGCCGTGTGCACAGCAAAAGAAACAAAAAAATTAAATTAAAGTTAATGTTTAAAACCAAACCGCAAGCAAAAACACGAAAAATAAACTGAAAGATTTGTGCTACAGAAACTATTTTTATGTATAAATACGAAATAATTATTAAAAATATATTGTATAACATTATATATATATATATATGCATATAAAGGAGAGCAAATTAAAATATTGTGCAAGCAAATTATTTAAACCAATTGATCGGTATTCGAAACCCAAGAGCATCCTCACGAGTCTTGGCCCCCTTCTAAATGTGAACAAAGAACAAAGCTAACAAAAACATCCACACAAAAAAAACTTAATGTAAATTAAAAAAAAAAAAAAACAAAAACATACAGATAAATAAAGGCATCAGATCAGCGTCGAGAAATGCAACAAAAAGATAAAATAATTTAAATAAAATTTTCCAAAAACACACAAAAATCAAATGAATGGAAATTTGTTTTATTTGTTGGGCTTTGGGAAAATATTTAAGGAAATAGTAAATCGATGTTGATGAAAATATATACATATACGCAAAGTGTATTTTTTTAAATTTAAAATAAAGGAATTTTTTTCTTTTTCCATTAAATAAATATGTAGTAATTTAAATGATCTCTAAAATAAAGTGGAAATTTAACAGAAATAAAAATGTAAAAGGAATAGAGGAATAGATATTGATACAATTTTTATTTATATATTTATTTCAGCTGAATAAAAAAATTAAAAAAGGATGATCTTATGATTCCTAAAAAATAATTATCTTTGAAATCTTTTTTTTCGGAATTATTTGATAACATATATTTACTATACAATGGGTTTGACATCAAAATACATATGAAAATATAAATAATTGGATATGAATATATAGATTTGGCTATTGATCCTGATCAAGAGTATATCTACTATATAAACATTATATTACATTATCGAAAAACATCAAATTCCATATAACATATACTTGCAGGTATAAAAATCTGCTGGAGTAAAATAAATATTTTAAAATGTGGGTGATCCAAAATTAATATAGAAATAATTTCAGAACGGAACTGTAAGGTAATTTATTTTTTTTAACTTTTAAATAAGATTAATTTATATTTGTTAAAAACTTCTATCCACCCATGCCATGCATTCGGGAGGTTGGAAAAGCTGATGGTGGGGATGGGGGTCGGTAAAGTGAACTTTGATATGCGGGACTTTTATTAATGATGAGAGGCGCCTTTGATGATTATCATACCCAATACCGACTACCGAATAAGGCCAACTGGAGAAGTCCAATTGCAGCCTGGCTGATGCCCCTCACATCATTGATGTTTCCATTTCGATAGTGATTTTCGCCAAAACATTTTCCGACGTCCTTCGTTACAGAGGGAAAAGCTTAATAACCCAAGTTGTTGGTTTCAATTCGAACAAACAAAACCCATTTACAACTTAAGTTATATCACATTAATAAATAATTAGAGTTCAATTTTTTTTACATATATATATTATTAAAATTTAGAGTGCATGTTTTTTTCAGATTTCCGTAAGATTCCCAACAATTTAGCTTTCTTTACTCATTATAAAATAATTTTATCAAAAGAACTGGACTCCCATAATTTCAAAATTAAATATATTTTATATTTAAATGAATATTTGTTTTTTTTATAAGTATTAAGTCAGATCCGTAAGAATGTATTTTTAAATTTAAATTCTTTTCATTTCTTTACTTATAAAAATAATTTGATCAAAAGAAATGGACTTACATAAATTCAAAATTAACTATGTATAATAGTTAATTGAATATTATTTAAATTTGTAAAGAGTATATAAATCAGATCCGGATGAAAGTATTTCTACCAGTGGACTTGTCCAAGGATTGAGAGGAACAGCTGGAAGCTGGTTTTACCTCCTCGATTTCCCGTTCTGCCCATCCCGCATTGCCGCGATGGCTCCAAGGATAACACTTTGCTTGACCTTTCTCTGCAACTGTGTGTGTGTGTGTGTGTGTGAGTATCTGTGAGAGCGCGTGATAAATGATGACGCCAGTTCACCTCCTTCCTCCGTCTCTCCACCTCCTTGCTCCTTTCTCCATCCGTCGCGCCTTGAAGCCCCTTTTGGTTACTTATTGTTTCAGCCCGCATCCTTTGTGCCCGTTGCGACAGTTTTGCCAAGTTTCTGTTTCTGTTACTTTGTTCCACCGGCACTGCCCTACCCCCCTCCCTTCCACCATCCCAATTTTCCGGGTCCTGTCATTTCCCTCCCTCGCACGTGCTCATTTTCCTTATTGCCCGGCCTGGCCTGACTTAGCGCCTTTTCTGCCAGCCTCGATTTGGCTCAAAAAAATATTGACATTGATTTTGATTTCCTTTTTTTTTGCGATTTGATGGCTTCTGGCCCTCCTGCACGTGCTACGAAAAATCCAAAAGGCAAAAAAATGCTGCTGCAGCAGCTGCCAGTTCCGGTGATTCAAGATGCCCCCGGGTGTTGCAGCTCCGTATCTTAAGATACTTTTCACCTCACTCTCTTTGGGCTTGTGGTTTGATACTTTGCAGTACAGTACAAAATGTTATATTAAAGTGTTTCAACATACAATAAATATATGTGATAAATACCACAAAAAATCCAATGTTAAATACTCCTTTTTTTATAATTAACAATATCGTTTTCCAATTTTCTGAAGGGTTAAGCTTTAAGTCTCCTTTAATTGCTCAAACATTAAATTGGTTTTTTTTTTGTTCAGCTTATTTGCTCTGGACACCAATGCAATTAATTAATTAATTATTTGCATTTATTGTGGAAGCTCTTTTTTTGTGTTGTTGTCAGCCCGTCATCTAATTTTATAGGATTTAAGTTATTTACCATTTATTTAATTTCATTTCCACTTTTTTTTCCCATTCGTTATTGTGTTCTGGCTTTATTGTGATGGACGGAGAATAAATTGGAAAATAATATATGCACACAGCGGAGATAGCGCAAAAAGGGAGAGTGGACAAAAAAACAAAAAACAAAAAAATACAAATCAAATTTTACACAATGTAATTAAGTTTCATATTCATTTTTCTTTTTCTGCTCTCTTTTTTCGCTCGACACAAATCTAATATTAATTAAGCTGGCCAGAGATGTCGGGGCTCTCTGCTAGAAATTAATCGAACTAATTGAATTTGCATTAATTCATATTGCAGTCAGCTAAAATAACGCGTAAATAAATAATACAACACAAATGGAAATGTCTCTTCAAGCGTCAAACAAACAAACAAAAAAAGAAAGTATCCGCAGGCATGAATTTATTATTATTATGATTCAAATCACTCATGGAGCTGGTTTTGTCTTGGGGATTATACATCCAAACATCCAAAGCCGTCTGTTTCCGATTATTTAGTTAATTTGGCCCGAAAATTAATCAAGAAATCACAGAACAGCTTGACAGCCTCCCATTATACTAATATCCAACATTTTTCCCCAAATACAAACCAGTATTTCTAGTTGAATTTCTATAATGACAGCTTAATTGGAATTGAAATCGGAATCGGAATCTGAAGCAGAATCGGATGGAACGGCATAGAACACATATAAATCGAGATTCCCCGAGTGGGGGTGGGGCCTATATATATATATATATATATTTGGTATAAAACTTTTGACAGCTTGCGGCCTTGCGATGCCGTCAAAACAACTTTGGCATGAAAAATATAGGCGGGTGGAGGCGACTGTTTCCTGATGTCCCGAACAAACGAACCAACGAACAAATGAACAAACAAAGAGCGAAGCCAACGACTGGGGCATATATGTAAATAAAACGGAAGATATGAAAATTTATCAATCTCAGATTTCGGAAGAAAAACAACTCGCGAAATGAGTATTGTTCAAGCGAAGTTTGCGTTCCTAAAATTTGGAAGGGGGCTATCAAATAGAAAATATTATAAATTACATATGTATATATTTATATTTTGATTACTGCTTTTTCTGGGAAAGTGTACTATAACCTTTTTCAAATTTGAATTATAGGTATATTTGTTTTTAATACTTATTTTATATTTAATATACTATACTATTTGGAACAGTATTGAGTATGCGAAATTTGCATTGCTAAAATATGAAAGGGGTATCAAGTAGAAAATTGTATAAAATATATATGTATATATTTCAATTTTAATTACTCTTTTT
>JAJJHY010000307.1:1899685-1923813 GCA_021224005.1 Drosophila setifemur
TTGTTAAATAATTTATATTATTTTATAGAAATATCAAATTTTTTAAAGACAGCTAAATCAATAAAAATACTTTAACTTGCATTCAATAAATTATAATATATATTTTAATGGTTCTCATTGAATATTTATTAAAATATTCATTCAATATCTTTTTTTTGGCTTACTAATTTATATTAAATTAATACAGTATAGATTAGTGATATTAAATGCTATTTCCTGATTGAACTTCTCCAAGTTTTGAAGGGTATTTTGCTGGTTCCAATCTTGGCATCTGTTAAATCCTTAAGTAGTTTGTCGCTCTATCCCCAAACCCAAACCCAAACCCAAATCCTCAGCCGAATCTGTTGCCCCCCAAACCAAATCCGGAGCTTCTTTCTGTCTGAGTCCCGGGTTTCAGCATCCAGTCCCTCTGATGGCATTTCCATTCCAAACTTTGTTAAATCAGCCATGAAAACGGATTGTCGTCTGTGCATTTTGTGTTCTGCTCTGCATTTTTTATTTCTCTGGCTCATTTCATTGACTGACTGAGTGAATGAGTGACTGACTGACTGAATGAATGACTGACTGACTGACTGAGTGAGTGGCATGGCCTGACAAAACGTGACCTGCTGTCATGTCTAACAGTATTCAATAATAAAACCAGCCTCATCCTCATCTCCCCACTCCCAGCCCATCCATTTCAGTTTTGCTTATTAACACTGCCTGTGGGGATTACGTTCCTCCCCAGCTCCCCAGCTCCCCAGCTCCTCATCCAAGTGAACTTCATCTTCAACACCTGGCTGAAAAGTGGGCGTTAAAAGGGGGCGGGGCGGGGCCTCATTCTACTCATCCACACACAGATGCTAATGGCTGTGTTGTCGACACTCCAGACATTTGCTGGCTTTATGTGTCACTCGTTTGTTGCTCTTCTGGTGGCCCACCTGCTGCTCCTCCTCGAAATGTTCCTCTGGCTTTTCCTTTAGATTTTCCCCCGGATTTTCCTTCCGCACTCTGTTGACGGGCCTTTGACAGTCTCGTCAGCGGCAGTGATGAGTCGCAACTTTGATTTTAACCACTTTTCAGTCAACGAATATTAAAAATGGGAATTATATTTACCTTTTACTTTATATATTGATAGTTCAATTTTGGTTTGGAGTTTTTAAATTAGTTTTATATTGATTTTTTTTATCAGAGTTCAGATTATCATAATTATTATTCAAATATGTATGTCATATCCGACAATATAATTACCGAATTTATTAGCTAAAAAAATAATCATATAATTTTAAAGTAATACTTATTGAGTGAAATATTGTGGCTTAGGTTTTCAGTTTTTAAATTAGTTTAATAAATATTTTGTATCAGTTATTACATATTTATTATTCAAATATGTCCTAACCGTCAACATAATAATTATAAAATATATATTTGTGCAAATGAATTACAAATAATATCTATTTGATCTATTACATAAATTTTAGCATTTATTTTGTTAATTAATGTATCAATAACGTTCCTCTAAATTAATTAAATTTTAAAGTCATAGCTGGCGCGGAAATTAATTTTAAGAAATATTATTTTGTATAGAAAATACAGCTTATAGATATATGGTTAATAAATAAATATATGAATTTATTTATTAATTATTTATACAAATTATAAAATTATTGTGGCAACTATGAATATTTCAATTCAAATAGACTTTCTATCTCAAAGTGCCAGTATTTTTGAGAGTGTATCTCTTGGGCTGGTTCTAGATACTCGTACTTTGTGTGTTTATGTGTGTTTTGTATTCTATTTCCCAACTCCCTTGAATGTTGTTGCTGGGCTTTTGTGTCTTATGTTGTGCGTTTGTGTTAATATTTACATAATTGTGGTTGAAAGTAGCTTTTAAGATGTTTTCAACTGGCATATGGAGCGGGTAGCCGGCACATTTTCACATTTCCCCATATTCCTGGAAAAACCCAGTTGTTCTCCCAGTCGTTTATTGTCGTGAGTTTGGCTTTTGTTTCCATCTGCATTTAATGGCACTCCCCTGGAACAACAAAAACAACAACAACAACACAAGAAACCAAAACAAAACAAAGGCCGGGACTGACAAATGTTAGAATCCGTTTTATTGCTGGATATGCCACGCCCCCTTTAATGGCCTGACATTTTAATAAAGAGGAGGCGAACATTTTGTGGCAGCTAGGCCGTGAAGTACTCCCCCCTCTCCCCTTTGCAATTTTTCACTATTTACACACATAGCTGGAAAATGCTGGAAAATATTTTTTGGCAAACCTCAAACATTTTCCTATTTTTCCCCAGTTTTTCTTGTTTTCCCATTTTTTTTGTTGCATCTCATCTTTTGCGTCAGATGAATTTGTTGGCAAAATTGTTTGGGTTTTAAAATATTGAAGAGCCGGGGATATATAGTGGGTTCTATAGGGGAAATCGTTTGTGTTTAGTTAGCTGGGGGGAATTCCACCCAGACCCTTTGGAAAAATGTTTGTGGGTTTCTCTCGGAATCAGTAGTCCAACCCCCCTTTCCCCTTCTCCCCGCTCCAACCATGCTTCTAGCAAACGTTTACGCAAGTGGGCGGCATTTGTGTGCAAGTGTGTGTGTGTGGGCGTGGCACTTGATGTGCTGCAACTTTTGTTGTTGGCAGCCACAAAAACTTTAACTTTTTGGCAACTTGTTTCAACGCTTCCATCAGGCAGTGAGATTGCGGCGGGGGCATCGACGGGTTAAAGGAGAGCCCTCGAGGGGGTTAAAGGCGGTCAGCCGCATAAAGCAAAATTGTGGCCAAGAGAGAGGGAGAGAGAGGAGGAGAGAGAGGGCTCAAAGGCACCGCAAAGCGGAGAACAAGTGATAATGGCCAGTTGGAATGCAAACGGAAAATGGATTCGCTGGCGGAAAAGGGGAAAAAGGGAAAGTTTCCCCAAGATTTTCCTTACTATGCAGATGAGGTTGAAATGTAAAATTAAATTGAAATTATATTTTACAATTTAAGGATTAAGTCATTTTAAATTTAAGCCAAATGAGATATTTATTACTTCAATAAAAATAATAATAAATAGTTAGGGGAAATATATTAATTGGGAATTGGTTAGAAATATAATCAAAATTTAAATAAAATATTATTAATTGATGTTTTTATATTAGTTATTAAATAATGATTTGTTTTAGTTTTTGCGTATTTTGCAGGAGCTTCAAGTGAGCTTGAAATGTACATCAAATTGAAATTATATTTTAGTCTTTTGAATAAAAATAATAATAGCTTCTTCTAGGTAATAAATAATTAAGAAAGTCTGAAAAGCAAGATATTTACAAGGATTTTAGTTGGTTTAAGATATAATCAAAATGGAACTTAAATATTATTAATAATATAATAATTCTTTATAATTTGTCAGTGTTATTATTTTTCAAATTTTCTATTTATTTATTGCACTTGATTTTCAAACAAATATTTGCAAATTTTTATTCAATTGAGGTATTACTTTGAAAAAGTAATATGTGCACAAAAAATCGAGTTCTCTAGGAAAATAATGAGATTTTTATTTTGAAAATATTTAATACTATATTAGATAATAATATTTTATTTTGTAAAGTATTACCCTGCTTACTACAAATGTTCACACTGAATGCCTTTGCTATTTTTTAACCAAGTAAGCTGTTTTTTTTTTTAAAAACAACAACCAAAATTATTTTCCATATATATTTCAGACTGTCACAGTTAACCGAACGAGGCGCACAATCAATCGAATATATATAAAATAAAAGTAATATAAGAAAATATTTTAGAATTCAGGAAGCAGAATTAGAGCGAGATGTCGTCTTTGGCTCCGCTGTTTATATTCTTTCTCCTGATCCTGGCCGGCGTCTGGGGTAAGCCTTCGTGTAAGCTAAACCCAAGCCAGGATCTCAGGATCCCAGAACCGCATTAGAATTAATCACCTCCTAATCCTTTGCAGTTGCGGTGAATCGTCAGGGTCTGCTGGACATGTACCATCAGCAGATCCATGGAGAAGGAAACGAAAATACCTGCCCCAAGGCATTTGAGAACGAAAAGCGTCCCGATCGATCTATAAATCGTGGGTTTACTTTACTATTCTTTTTTTTACAAGATATGTTACATATATNTAAATGGGTTTACTTTACTATTCTTTTTTTTACAAGATATGTTACATATATTTTTTTAATATAATATATACATATATAAAAAGTATATAATTTATGGCAACCTTTAGCTTTTAAAACCTTCCTTTCGTGGCCCAAAAAAGAAGAAGCCGTAAAATATGCTTCAGCTGGTGGGGATCAGGTTATCTCCGAGCAGGAGACCCCAAAAAATCATTTGGATGTGCAGAAATTCGAGGCCAAGGATCAGAAGGAGCCACTAGTAGAGGAGAAAAAGGATGAAGTCATCGAAAGGAATAAGGAATACGAGTCAAATCCCAGCGTGCAGACAGCAGGTGATAATCAGGCCATCGGATTAATTAGAAAAATTCAAGGTATGCGTATTTATAAACTTATAACTTATATATATATATAAATAATTCATTAATTTCTTTTATTTTTCGCTTAATAATATTGCATAATAGCTTATAAAAAATTAATTAATAGGCCTTTTTTATAAGATATTAATACAAAAATATGACTATGACTGAAATAGAACAATTTTGTTGAGATTTAATTTGGGAATAATAAATGAACAATATTTATTTTGTATTTAAATTTTTCTTGTATAAATAGTATAAAATATGTCTAGAACATTTTTGTTGAAGCCTCGAACGATGTTAAATTGTTTTATTAATTATTATTATTATTAGGTACAGGAGAATATTATAAAATAAATCAGGAATATTGTGTTTCAAATTTAAAAATATTTTAGAATTGATTTATTATTTATTATTATTTGTTGGTACTCCCCCTAACCATTTTAAAAATATTTTACAATTGATTTATTAATTATTATTATTTTTTAGTACTCCCCTTGAACATTTTTTAAGTATTTTAAAATTGTTTTATTAATTATTACTCCCCCCCCCAGCTGCCAGACAATCCGAGGTACCAAAAGCCCCAATTTTTGATTTTAAGCGCGAATTTGCCAGCGATGAGGCCAATCCCTATATAGAAAATCTTCGACAGAGATATGAACCCTCGCCATATTTCTACGGCGATTAAATCGATTTTTAAGTGTATATTTTCTACGAAAATGTTCCGTTCAAAAATTTAATAAACGTGACTCGTTTGGAGTTGCAATCATTAATTGCATTCAACTAAGATATTGTATTCAAGTTGGAACTTAATTTCTTCTGTCGAGCGAAAACATTTATCTACATCACTTAATTATCCCGAGCCTGTCCAATTCCAGCTGTCAGCTGGAAAATGGGTAAGGGAAATGGTATGGTAGAGGGGAAATGTGAAAATGTTAAATGGTAAATGGAAAAGCGAGTTTGAGCATTCAATTCCGATCGGTGATTTGCGTGGCTTTTGGGCCAATTACCGGGCGATTAAAGAGAGAGAGAGCGAGAGACTTTTCCCACGAAAACTCAACGGAAAAACTGAGGAAAGTTTGCCCCAACAAAAGCCCGAGGAAAAGCCCGAACAGATGGCGGCGCAATAAACGTAATCAAATTTAATTTCCAACAAATTGCTTTTGAATTACGCGACCTTCGCCTGGCGCCGTTCAAGCGCAAAAGAGTTGGAAAATTGTTAAAATAATAATAACTTTCCCCCTTTTCCCCCCTCCTGTATATGCCACAGAACAATTGCCGCAATAACAACAGCAATTCGCGCTTGAAATGATGAAAAGTGGCAAAGAGTCTAAACCACCGTGGCGTATACGTAATCATAAAAATTATGATTCATTTGCCCAGACAGACGGACAGACGGAGAGACAGAGGGCCAACAGAGTTTGGTCGGTGTCGTGGTCTGAGTTTAGAGCTCGGCTCCTAATAAACAAATTAATTTGATTGAAGCCAGAACGCAAACTTTTCATTACAAGTTGGCAAAACAAATTCGATTCCAGGGTTTTTCATCTATGGAAGTGCTTTTCGGAAAACCCGAATTATGAGGGGAAAACTTGCTACCACAAAAGAGTTGAATTTAATACTATTAACCAAAGGAAGGGTTTTTTTTTTGGTGGAAAAAATTTAAAGTCGGTTACTATTTTCTTGGTTTGAGATTATTTCTAACAATATATTGCAGAAAATTAATAATATCCAGTATTAATAAATTAATTAGCATTTTTTCGATTTCAAATAAAATTCATAGAGGAGATTTTTAGATTTATGCATTTACTTTAATTACGAATTTAATACTATTAAACAAAAAAGGGGTTTTTTGGTGGGAACTTAAATTATTATCTTGGTTTGAGATTATTTCAAAATAATGATTTTAAATGAAATTCATGGAAGACATTTTTAGATTAATACCTATATTTTAAATAGGTACAAATGTTTTTTTTCCAAGAAGGTAAATGCTTTTCTATTGCATAATTTCATAATATCATTATAATTTGTATGCAATTTAAATTCATTTTCTAATATCCAAAATATATTTATATCCTTTTATTATTTGTTATTAACATAATTGTGTTGCCATCCGATTTACAGACTGAGTAAACAATATTTATATATATATATTCCTTTGTCTAGTATCAACTAAAAACGATTGCTTTGTGCAAAGTTTGATAAAATGTTTTGCTCTCATTTGTATGAATTCCCCTCGCAACCATTTTGATTTAATTCACAAAGCTAAAGCTGCTTATTAAGGCTTTGACATTGTTCTGCAGTTGTGCTGCATATATATATATATATATATTTTTTATTTTCTATATTTTTTTTCTGTGCTTTTACCGACTGTTAGTCCTAGGTAATTTACATGTAAACAATTGTCTGATCTTGTTTGTTTGCCGCTGCAGTTTTCCCTTCTATTTTTGTTTGTTTTTTATTTACCATTTTAGTTTAAGCCATCATCAACTGACAATTTTGCGGTGCTGCCCAAAAGAGGAGCGGGGGGTTCAAAAAAGTCAAACTAATCTAAACAACTGCCAACAATAAGGGAGAGACCAGCCAGCCCCCCTTGGCCCGCCGCCCATGACTCTTTTTTAGCGGGGGCCATCTAACGCCAAGGGCAGCCAGCAGCTTTTCCTCTCCTGGTTTTCCCTCCTCCCTCCATTTTCCCGGCTCTATGCAAGTTGTTTTAACAAAGCATTTCGTAGTTGCTGGCAAATGTATCTGTGAATCCGTGTATCTCTGCATTTGTGCTGCAGCTGTATCTCTAGCTGTGTGTGTGTGTGTGTGTGTGTTGACAATTTTGCGTTGTCAGTTGTTGTTTTAATTAGAAAACTTTTTTACCAAACAACAAAAAAGCAAAGCAGCAACGGCAATGGCAACGGCAAAACTCAAAAAACGATTTGAAACACCACAGAATTTCCCCTCCTCCATTTTGTTGTATTTGCATTTTCTATTTTATTTCCCAGGCTGCCAAATGAATAATGAATTTCTCTTCATTTTCACATTTTCGGATTTCGGATTTCGGATTTTTGGGATCTCTGTTTTTCTGTGTTTTTCCTGTGTGTTTCCCATCAGCGTTTCGTGTATCTGAATGTTGGAATTTGAATTACTTATCGCAAAATTCATGGCCTCACATAAAAGCCTTTCAACTTCAATCGGGTACAAAACGGCGAAGCGAATCTAGAAACTCAATATCCGACAATCCATCTGGTCCAATAAGTTATAGCTATATGAGTATATATACGAAACTAATTTTCTTATTTCCACCCCCGCTGCTGGGGCTCAAGATACTTTTTTTTTGTCTTTGTGTTTATTTTGCAAAATTAAATCCAACGTTTTAGTTTTATGAGGCAAAACTTGCCATGTTTGCTGAAAGGAAAAGGGCAAGGGCAGGGACGGGGGAGGGGGGGCGATGGATAACCACAAAGCCAACGGCCTAAACTGAAATCAAATCGAATTTCAAACACTCTATTGAATTTATGTTAATTTAGATTCAACTTGGAAATTAAATCGTTTACGGAATTGATTGATAAATATTTACCTTAAATAACTTGAATAAATATATTTTTAATCAAATTAAATTGCAATATATATAAATGTAGATAAATAATTGAATACTTTGTATATCTCCTAACTTGAAAACTAAATTGTATACAGAATAAACTGCTAATTAGGTTCCTTATATAATTTATGTTAATCTAAGTTTAAAACAATGAAATTGAATTATTAATGTAAAATACATATTATATCCCCCAACTTCAATATAAAATCATATACAAAATGAATTGATAAATACGAGCCTTATATAACATAGGTTACTCTATTTTTAATAAGACTAAATTAAAATACAAATTTATATAATTATTTGAATACTTATTATATACCTTAAAGCATTTTAAACGTATTCAAAAGATATAATATTATGCCAAAACTCTTATTAAAAATTCACAACAAACTGCATTGAATATAACTAATATTTATAAATAAACTATATACATTAAATTAAATGTAGTTAAATTATTCGCGTATCCTTCAGTTCATTGGCAGAGTATTGTTTTTATCGGATAAGGAATAAGATAGATATAATAAAAGCACTGCACCCAATGATACGCAAACGCAAACACATCCGAACTTCTACTATATAGTATGTATTACTGGGCCAATGCGGTTTGTTGTCAATCTCGTTAGAAACGAATCCTTTCGTAATCCTTGTGCTTCAGCTGCAGCATTTTTTTCCCTCCCCCCCTTGCCTTTCCCTATACCCTCCTCGCTGACGTCATGGCCAGATTCATCCACCATTCCTCAGCGATTCGCTTTTTGGTTTATTTTTCTGTTGTGGTTTTTTTTGTGTTTTTTTTTTGGTTTTTCCCACTCAAACCCAGAGAGGCAGAGGCAGTTCATGCGTTTTTGCCGCTTAATCCGCTGCCACTATCAAGATGAGCAGTGGAAAAGCTAGGAAAACGCGGAGGAAAAGCGGAGAAAATGCCGGGCAATCAGCAGCTCAGCATCTTGCCACCCAACGTGCAGGGTTTCCAATTTCACGACGACCACTGCAAATCCCACATAAGAAATTGTTTTCGAGTTATCTTTCATTTTGCCCCGTTTACTACCCGTCCTCGTCCTCGTCCTCCCCTCGTTGAGTCCTTTATTGTTGAGTTGGCTAAGAACAAAATAAAAGAATAGCGGAGAAAAACAATGGAATACCCAATGCAGCAATGCCGTGTAATTATTTAGACCAGTTAAAAATTATGAAATGCCGCTGCTGCTGCTGCTGCTGCTGCTGGGACACAATAATAAATGGGAATCATTACTTATCTTGGCCCTGTTCCTGCCTCCCCTCCTCTCCGCCTCCTCAACTATGATTGATGGCCCATGTCGCGTTACGTAATCGGTGTCGTGTGCTCCGTATTAACTCCATAAACCGTTACCGCCAACCTTTAGCCATAAAAACCCATAATTTTCCGAAGGTGTGCCTCCGTTGTTAACACTTTGTTGCCGTTTAGTTGCCCAACTGACATGCAGCTGTCACAAAGTTGTTTACGTGATTTACACAAACGGATCAACATAATCTATCTCGGGGATTACTGCGAAAACCATATTGTAACAATCAAACTGGATTAGAATTTATTTGGATATATTTTTTAAATATTTATTGGTTGCATTATTAAATGGTTTTAGTTGACAAAAATTTACTGTAATTGTGGTAAATAATTTATAAAATATCAAAAAGGATTTTGTTGGAAACGAATTTCATGGATCTAATTTTTATGATGTAATTATTATTGGAATATCACAAATAATAATTATTTACGTGTTATTTGTTGTAATTGTCAGCATTTATTTAGTTCTTTTAAAATATATTTTAAAATATTTATTGGTTGCATTATTAAAAGATTTTAGTTGACAATAATGTACTCTAATTGTGGTGAGTAAATAATAGAATATCAAAAATTATTATATTAAAAATAATTTCATGAAATTTTATAGGTCTAATTATTATTGGAATAAAAATAAAATATATTTATTGGTTGTTTAATCCAATTGTGGTAAATGCATTTTATGTACAATATCAAAAACCATTTTATTGAACAAGAGTTTAATGACAATTATATTGGTGTAATTAATATTGGAATATAAATATTTATTTGGCGTATATTTATGATTAGGTGGCAGAAATTTACACCAAATTGCAGTGAACAAATTAATTGTTTGAATAATATAAAAAACGATGTTATTGAGAAAGGATTTAATGAAAATTAGATTGGGTAATTATTATTGGATTATGTAACATATTCACTTGTGTTTTGTTGTAATTTTATAATAAACTACATTTATCAAAATCATGTGGTATTGAAAATTCCTGATAATATCATCCAAAAATTGTAAATTCCCATCCATATTTATATATTTTATTTATCCGCAAAAAAGTATTTTGTCCTGAATGACTTTATATTATACTTTAAGCTGGTTGGGTCTTAAAGTTTCGAATTGAATTCGATTCGCTTGGCTTTGATTCGATTGAGTTCAAAGCAGGCGGCGAGTCAAGGAAGTCAAGGACAGACGGAAAACAGGACCTCGGAGCAATGGAACGCATATTTACGCATTAATCAATGGGCCAAGAACACGGCTACAGCTACGGCTAGAAGAGAGGAAATAAAAATGGATGAGAGACAGGTGGCGGAGGGCCAGGAGCAAGAACATTACCAGGACCAGGACCGCTGCCTCTCATTTCCATTTTTTGATCCTCTGGCCTGGGCCATTCATGTGGAAATCGAGTGCGGTTTGCTGTTGTCAGACATAAAAAACGAAGACAGGAAAAATATGAGAGGGAGGTGTGGTATGGTCTGGCAAGGATACAAGGCGCGTGGCGCCCCAGGACATGGGCGCCATAATGATATGAGTCACTGACTCAACGACGACAACGACGTCTCTCCTTCCAGGGGTGCATAATAATCGCATCGGAAAGTGCGGGAAAGCCCAGGCTGGAGCGGAGGAGCAAAGCGAGAAAAGCGGGCAGAGTCTAGCGTTGACGTTCCATAAAGCAAATCAATTCGTTGTTGCCGTAACAGTTTTGTTTTTCCCATTTCTGCTTATTTCAGCAAATTGTGTGTGTGCCCCGAGGGGCAAATGTCGGTTGAAAGGGGGCATTCGGGGAGGGGGGATTTGGGGGATTTGGGTATTGAGGATTGGGGCACCTCGCCCCATTGGGGGGACCCATGCAGTACTTACAACATGTATATTGACAGGGCATATAAATAAATTATTAGCAAAATAAATGTTTAGCTAAGGGCGCGAAGAGCACCATGGCGCCATCTAGCGGTGAGTGGGGGCGGAGCGAGTGTTTAAAAGATTAGATACGATGAGAGATTAGATGAAATATCTAAATATTTACGAGTTGTAAGTCGGATGATCCTCCCAGGAATGGAAGGTTTCTTTGGGGAACTTAATGTGTGATTAATATAATAAAACTTGATCTTTGTCCGATTGACCTTTGTCTATTTTAAAGAAGAACAAAAACATTATAATATATATTTGTACATTTTAATGCGTGAAAATTCAAAGCCAATTTAGCTACAATTATTTTGAATTTTTTAATTTGAATAGGAAGATGTACCAATTTTTTCATGAATTCCTATAATTACTTAACATTTATTACTTAACTCAAAGAATCTTCTAATAAACACTTTCAAAATTCTTATTTTTCCCAGGCTAAATCCAATTTAAATTATAAGCTTAATCCTTTTCCATTACCCACACAATTAGCCAAAATATTCGCTTCATTTTAATTCGAATTCAGTAAAGTTTGTGATATTATTTTTAATGGATTTTGTAAGAATGTTAATTGGGTAAATAAAGTGTTGATGGCGCATATTTAAGAAACAATTTGCAGGACAAACTGATGCATATGAAGAAGCTGCTCAGTTCAGTTACTCCGATTCAGAAGCAGATTTTGAATCTGAATCTGAATCTGATTCTGGTTCAATTTGCATGCGCCGCAGAACAATGCGAGCAGCTGAATTAAACCAAGTTTTGAGCCAGGATATCAAGGGGGGAAGGGCGGGGCAAGGGGAGGGGAAAACTGGTTCCAGTTTCGCTTCGAGACTTGACGACAAAAGTTTTTAACCGAATTAGCATCTTGCCAGACAGTTTCCGGCCATCACATAGAGGAATTTTCGGTTTGGTGGTAGAGGAAGATATATATACGAGTACATATAGATATCCAACTTGTGCCACTCACTCCCCCCCCATTTGATTTCCATATGTATTGTTATCCTGGCTGCCCATTTGTTTGTTGTTTTAATTAGAAAACTTGCCAAACAGTCGTCGACGGACGGAATTAATGAATTTCCCATGCCCCTCCTCAGCCGTCAGCCCCTCCGATTCCCTCCGATTCTTTTCTTCTCTCAGACTATAAAAAATCGTCCAACCGGCAAATTGGCAATGCCCATGGCTTACAGCACTATGCAGTGAGAGAAATTATCAGTTGGTTTAGTTTAAAAGCTATATTTTTAAATGATTTTCATAGCACGATATCAGGAAGTAGAGGAATATATATTATATGTAGTTAAGAGTTGAACAAAAAGTGTGTATATATTTCTATATTACAAAAAGCTTTTAAATTATGTTTTTTTTTAATTATGTTTTATTAAAAATTTTTTTTGTATTTTATGTTAAAGATTAAAATGTTTCTTCACGGAATTATAAAGATTGGGAATATATTTTATATACAAAAAAGGGGGAAATATATTTAAATATTCCAGAATGCTTTTAAATGCATTAAAAAATGTTATAAGTTAATTTTAAATAATACTAGTAGATACAATATTAGGAATAAACTGGAATTATTTTTTATAAAACATTTATTTTGTATATTAAATTAAAAATATCTTTCACGATATCAGAAAGTTGACGAATATTTGTTTTATAAAGTTAAGAGTTGAACAAAAAAAAGGAGGAATAAAAAAAATATTAAAAATTGGGATAAAATATTTAAAAAAATAAGTTTTCTATAGTAGACTCCAATTTAGGAATTAATTTGAATTATTTTGTGTATTATTATATTTTCCAAAAAGCTTTTAAATAAATTAAAAATTGGCGTTAGTAATTGTTTAATAAACTTTAATTATTCAAATTTTGAATTATTTTTATAAACCACTTATTTTTGTATTTAATATACCCGATTAATATATTTCTTTCTCTGTGTGGTCGGATATTCCAATCCAATTTTTTAAGGGATTTATATTGCTTATTGAGTGCGGGTCGTGCGAAATTTATTTTGGCACCCGTCCTATTTCCTTCGGCCTTATATCTGGGGCTATACGCTGCCAAATCTGGCCAAGTTTTATGGCCACCATATGGAGCTCTAACAATGCTGGCAATTTATGTTGATTTGCGTGTCGTGGCAGTCGCAGTATTTAATTGAAGGCTTCGAGTGTCTTTTGGCCATGCCTTCAGCTTTTTTCGGACGTAATTAATGAGGCCATCATAAATTGGTTGAAGGGCAAGTGTCTGTCTAATTCGGGGAATACTTCTAAGTTCTCTTTTTTTATTTTACCAAGCTTACTTTCAGTTTCGCTGGCCCTGTAATGAGCATTTTGCACTCTTCATTTTTTTTTTTGGGGGGGGCATTTTTTTTTTTTGCGCTGTCCACTTGACGGCGTGAAACACTTTCGCTTTTAATTAGAGAGAGCCGTGGTGTTGGCCAAAATTAATGTTGACTGTCATGTTTGCCCGGCACGAAAATAAAAAATGAACGGCCCGGAGAGTACTTAGCACGAATGACAAATGCTCGAGACTTGCCTGGGGGGAAAATGCAGGAGGAAAATGGGGAAGAGTCCCTCCCCCCCTTTCGGACAGTTTATTAAGTTTAGCAGTGGCCTTCCGGTCGAGAATCCTTTTGTGGCCCCGAGGGCCACTTTATTAAAATCAAACCCATGGACGGAGCAAATTAATTTTGCTTGACCCGCTGGTAAACATTTAATCTTTTGTGCCGGAATAGTTTTAGGCCCTGGACAGCTGTCAGTGGGGAAAACAAAACAAAACAAAACAAAACAGCACAACAAAAAACAAAAAAACAAAGAGAAAGGAGTTTTAACCGAGGAAAAGAATTCCCCTTTAGTATTATTTTAATAAAGCAAAAATGTGAGTGTGACATTTCACCTTTCTCTCGGCGTTTTGTTTGCCTCGAAAATGGAATTCCCATTTGATGAGGGTCATTCCCCAATCTTAAAGCAACCAAAAATTTCTGAAAGGAAAATGCAAAGTGGGAAAAACGAAGAAAATCGAGCAAATCATGGAAAATAAAGAATGGAAAAGAAACGAAACGAAAACCGAAAAACCGAAACCGAATGGAATGGATCTCTGTGACTGTGGCGAAGGCATTTCATTAAAAACTTCCAGGCTATTAAGCAAAACTTTGTGCAGCATTTTGCCAAAACTGTGTGATAAGTATCTCAACAAAATGCAAAGCTGCCAAAAGGACGCAGGACGCAGGACGAAGGACTCAGAACTCAGAACGATGACGACGGCGACAGCTGATGAAAATCGCGCGCGGCACTCGCGCTTTTCCTCAACAAATCACAATTTTCGCCGCAAATTGCTGTCGGGGAAGAAAGACGTTCAAACATTTTTCCAAGGAGCCGCTTCAGGGGGGGCGGGGCGGAAAATGGGGAGGAGTGAGCGGGGGGCAGTCACCGAGGCGTTGTTGAACAACAATTGAATTGCAGTTGCTGGCCGTGCCTGGCGTGACAAGAGTGCAAGAAAATCCGGTGGAAATGGTCGGGAAAAGTCGGGTGGGGCCAAGCAGGCGGTTCCCAGCAACGCCGCTTCAAATGCGCGATTCAAAGCTTCACAAGAGGAAAATATACAAGGAATACAAAGTAATCGAAATTAATCGTTGATCGAAACGCAAATACCCTCTAAAATCGAAACTATTTAATTTGTGTAATGTTTTCTATAATTGTTATTGAAAAATATTATAAAGTTGCATTTATACAAGTATTCCTCTTTAATTTTTATTTGGTTGTTAAAAGTCAATCGGAAACAAATTAAATGTAAAATTCTATACCCATAAAAATATAAATTTTATTATATAGTGATAGTTTTATACTTTTTTTTTCAATAATTTGCAACATCTATAAACTCAAATAATTTTGGGTTGTGGATAAAAAATAATTCTAAAAATGTATACCCAATAAAATAAGAATTTTATAAAATAATGTTATTCTTAAACTTTTTTTTTTTAATTTTTCACATCTATTAAAACATCTTATTTTGGATTTTGGAAAAAAATAAATCTCAAATCTTATTCCTAAAAAAAAAACAAATTTCATTAAACTATGTTACTCTTAAACGTTTTTTTTCCACTATTTTACAACATCAATAAATTCAAATAATTTTAAATTCTGAAAAAAATAAATCTTAAATCTTATACCCAAAAAGAAAAATTCTTAATATACATTTTTTAAATATATTTCAATATTTTATTTCGCAACATATATAAATGCAAATAAATGTATATTCTGTGGTATTATTATGATGACATTTTTACAGCGCAATCGTAATCACATTTATTGAAACTTTAATAAAATCATAAAATAAATTCCATTAAATATAATTATTGCTTAAATGGGTTTTCTTTATTTATCCCAAATAGTATAATGCCCTTCGATGCCCTTCGAGAGGACTTTACCGCCACGCCGGCCATAACAATGAGTTTACTCCGGTTGACTTTACCTCACATTTCTTGGCCAGAGTTTGCTGCGTCAATGAACTTCAGTTCCGCTGGGTGCTGGGTGTTGCCCTTCCTTTGGCAGATCCTTCGGATACGAATCCGCCGGCGACTCCTTTGGGGCTGCTGTTTGTGTTTGTTCTATAAATTTTCTGGCAATTTGCAGAAGCCACAGAAGAGCCGAGATGCTTGGCTAATGTAGCACATGATTTATAATATTTCGAATGACAGCAAAACCTACCAACCAACCAACCAGCCGAGGGGAGAGCGTGAAAAAGGATTTCTTGGCCAAAAGTTTTGCCCGGCATCAGTATAAATAAAATAAATATATGCTAAATAGGCTTTTTGACATTCCACCTGTCTGTCCGTCCGTCTGTCTGTCTGTCTGGGGTTTTCCAAGGGTACAGATATAGGTGTGGGTACGGGTATATATATCCAGCATCCAGTTACATTTCATTAAATTTTATTTTTACGTGCCGCCTTGTGGCATTTTGCGTGCCCCGGCGTGTCCTTTAGGCGGAAACTTCGACAGGAAACACCTGATTCGTAAAATATTGAAAAAGTTTTCTTTTTTCCCTCGTCGTTTATTTTTTTTTGTGTTTTTTTTTCGTGTGAATCCTCGGGCTCAGCTCTTTTGGGAGGCTGTTGTCTGCTGCTCTATCATTTTTTTGTAGCTCGATTTTCGGTGGTTAAACTTGGCATTAAAATGGGAAATATTTAAGATTAAGTTTTATAATTTTTCAATTATTTTTCCGTAAGTTTTTAAAGGGTTTTGTTAATTTAAACCGCTCATGAATAGTTTATATTTTTACCGAACTTNATATAACAAATATTAAATTAATATAAATAGGAACATAGTTCTTAAAATTGCATTACCCTTCAAAATCGTTACATTAATATAACAAATAATCCCCCCTGTAAGGGTATCCCCAGATCCTATATCCGATTATATTTGTTGCGAAAACATTTGTTGTTGTTGATATGAAATTATTGCGAAATAAATGCAAATTGAATTTCTCATGCATAATTTGCTTAGAAGTTGAGCCGTGGAACAACAGCACAAACTGAAAAGTTACAGCGAACTTTGATGTATTTTCCAGATATATATATATATATATACACCATACACACACATAAAGTAACCCCTCCGCCGATATGGAAATGTGTTTTGAATTTTAATGCGACATGTGTTATGCAATGGTGCGTATCTGAGATCGAAGGCAGAATTTCCACAATCTAATTGCTATAGCCTAACTATGGGAATATAGTTGGACGATCTGAAACTCAATAGATTTGTATTATTATTTTTTTTTTTTGTGTTTCTTGAAGGGGGACCATCGGCCATCGGCTCACGTGTGTGTTCTCGTATTTCAGCACGTTTCTCATATTTATTTTGATTAATGTCCACTTATCCACTTGCCACCAGCAATTTCAATAGTCCACCCGAGAAGATCCGATCCGCACGTGCTTCTCAAGAAAATGAGACCAGGAGAAGTCGCTACGGAGGAAGAAGGAAGGAGGAATTGTCTATTGGCCAGTTGGCACAGACAGCAATTGATGGGCCGCCCACTTTTCACGGCCTTTGCACCTGGCCCAAGGATACCCGCCCCCCGATGATGTCCTCCTCCTCCTCTTCCGCCTCCTCCTCCTCCCGATATCCTTCGATTCCGGATCGCCGGCATCAGTTGCACCGACGATGCGGACGTGTTCGCACTTCCTGGCCGCACGTGACTACTGGACCCAAATTTATTGAATACTTTGCCATGGGCCATTTGATTTCTTATTAACAGAGGTGCACATAGCATGAGATACTCTTGCCGAGCCACTTTTGTACTTCCACAGATACATTCCCTGCTTTAATCGGTTAGCCGAAATGAATGCTAATTTAAAGTCCAACTGCTAGTCACATAATTAAATCTGACTGGGCTAGGGTAGGGTGTCATAGCATATATATATGGTCCATATATATATCCCTCATCACGGGCGACCTTTGGCAGTCAAGTTGGTGGAAATGCCCTCCGGAAATGTCGGAGCTGAATATAAAAACCGCATAAAGGGTTTATCCGAACTTTTAAATGCGCTGGTTTTTTCAATTTTAAAGGGTGTTTTTAATATTACTTTTTTTGTAAGAACTTTGAAAGGAAACTGCAAATTAAGAACATATTTATTATTTACATTTGAAGTATTTTCATATTTTTAGGAATTTTAAAGTATATTAAAAAACTATATTCTATTTCAACAATAAAATATTTAAAATACATTTTAGAACTTAAAAAATGTTTAATTTATTTTCTAATAATTTTTGAAAGCTTATGTAAGTCTTAATCTAATTTAATGTTGTTGATTTTCTGAAATTTTATTAGGAAAATAAAAACTAAGAAGTATATCGAAATATTGTTATTATTCATAAAATATGTTCATAAATACTTACTAATAATTATAACATTTCTATAATTTTCGGTTGAACTGCTTTAAAATATTATTATTATTTATTAAATATTTCAAGTAATACTTACTAATAAATTATACATTCAATTTAGTTTGTTCTGAACCTCTTTAAAATATTATTTTTATTTAAATAAATATTTTAATTAATAATTACTAATATTTAATACATTCAAATTAGTTTAGGTAGCTTTGACATACTATTATTATTTATTAAACGTTTCAATAAATACTTTCTAATATTAAATACATTTAAATCAGTTTCGGTTGGAAGAATAAAAGCCCCATAATGTATGCTACATTTTCTGGGACACAAAATCACAAGCTTATTATGAAAGAGAAAAAAAAGGAAAATCCTTTAGCAAAATTCCCGGAATAACTGACATGCTGCACACCTTTTTCCTGTATTTTTTACGACAAAATGCAGGGCATAGAACACATAGAAAAAACATACTTACAGCTGAAACTACAACTTTATGGTTGTGCTGATGTGTGTGTGCGGGTGTGTGTGTGTGCGGGAGTGTGTGTGTGAGTTCATGATTTTCCATGTTTTAATGCGAACAAAAAATAAACATTTTTGCGCTGAGAAGAATGCCAGGATCTGACTGTGGTGCATCGCGGATGACACTGCCACATTGCCGTGTTATCTGCTCTCGTGGAAAACTGGGTTAATGTGCCAACTGACAGCGCCAAGAACGACGAAACTTTGTGGTCCTCCTACCTCCGCCCAACACCCCCTTAAAATTTCGCCACTAATGTCCTGCCAGCAGGGAGAAGGAGGGAGTGGGGCAGGAGCAGAGAGGCAGGATCGGGACACCCATGTGGCATTTGATGTGTTAATCATGCGTGAAATTAATTCGTTCCACAATGTCTCATTAGTCTGCATTAACTGAAGCGGCCAAGCGGTCAGGCCAACAAGGACATGCCCGAGCAGGACTCGCACACATGGCTCATATATTATTAAGTTAATCCCAGGGCCAGCGTCTCACCAGCGCCGCTCGGTGCGCTCAAGTGCTTAAAATTAAATAATTAATTAAACTTCGGGCTCATCGGAGAGCAGGGAGAGCAGGGGGAGAGCAGGGAGAGACCCGGCATGAGCCCGGCTTTCGTCGTATCTCTATTTAACCGTATTTGCACACTAAGAGAAATTAATTGGTCTTTCGTTGCCAATTTAAATATGTTATTAAATATATGAATAAGTCATTAAGTTGTGTAGCTAAAGTAGTTTTGGAGTAAGCCTGATATAAATATTCATTTAAGTTTGTACACTTATTAAAGTATGTTAATTTATATACTTCTAATATTCAATAAATTATGGTTTGTTTATCTAAATTAATTAAATTACTTTAAATTTAATTAAATCAATCAATTAATCAAAATTATTATAGTTTATATTTTATTAAATCCAATTTATGCATTCATTTTAGCCATTAACTTTTCACAATTTCCACTTGATTTATCTTTGCAAAAAAAAAATCCTTTAAGATACATTAATTGAATTTTGGTACTTCTATTTAAATTAATTGTTTTACTACACACTTTTAATGTTTATTTTATTTAATATTCCTATATACAAAAAAAGGTTTTCTTTTTCAGAATTCTCAAAAAATTCCATTGATTTGTAATAAAATTTATAAGCTATTAAATATATAATTTATCCTTTCATTCATAATATTTACATACATCTTTCAAACTAATTATTAAAAAATAACACAAATAAGCATTATTTTTAGCTATTAACTTTTCCCAATTTCCACTTGATTTCAACTCAATTTGCTCTTCCCTTTGCAAACAAATCCCTTGTTTTATCACCCCCGTTTCTCGCAGTGTATCTGTTGCTGTAACTGTAACTGAGACTGCGACTCTGTTGTATCACAATGCGAGTCACATCTGCGCTTAGCAGCTCATGAATATCGTATTAACTTTTACTTTTCGTGCCCTCAACGAGGCTACGTGTTTGGTTTTTGGCTTTAGCTTTGGCTTTGGCTTTTGGTGTTCTAGCCCCAAAAACCAAGGGGCGGTAAAAACGAAGGGGGAGGGCGTGGCAGGTGGCAGGTGGCACGGGGCAAGGGCCAACTGAAATGAGACTCGCTGACACGACAGCCGAGCGACAGGCAGCAGTCAAAGTCAAATATTCCGGTGACGGTTCAATCCGATGTCTTAGTCTTGGTCTTAGTCTTGGTTTCGGGAAATGCAAGGAGATGCGTGGAAATTTAATGCATAAAGTTATAAATTTTAATTATTATTTCGAAATTTGTAAAGGAATTTTTATAAAATTAATGGTGGTAGATTTAGAAGCAGATCGTTGGCAATTAGTTTCAAGATGATTTTACGGTGAGTTATGGGCTAAATAAAATATGGTAATTAAAAATAAGAGAGTTATAGACCAAAAACTAAATAAAAAATAAAAAATGCATGCAATTTTAAGACATTCTTGAGTTTAATTTAAAAAAAATAATTAAAAATATGTATGGTTTTTAACTATTAATGCAAATTTCATAAATTAGCGGGCTTAAATTGGCTGAAATCGGATCAATTATATAGTACCCAAGCAGATTGATTAGAGGGAGGAAGGGAAGATGGTGCAAAGTGGGGATGTTGGTTGGTGTGGGTTGTGTGGGGGGTTGTGGGTGGTAGGGGGTGGGTTGTGGGGTGTGGTTGGCTTGTGGTTGTGGTAGCAGGAGTCGTCTCAATTTTATGACCAGTCGCCGCTGCTGTTTGCCCATCGCTGGAAGTGAAAACAAAAGAATGAGATGATTTATGCGCTCGCTAAAAACTTTGTGGTTTTTGCTCTTCCCCTCTTAGTTTTCTGTTTTTTTTTTTAATTCTTTTTATTCCCTTGGAATCTTTCGGGAGTGGGCGTGGCCAGGATAAAAAAACTCTTCTTTGTTTACTGGGCTTTACACTGGCGTCTTCATTAAAGATTGCGCAAAAAGATCGGATTATCTAGTGACAAATAAAATAATTTAAATTGTTTTTTATCATCAGCCAAATGTATTTTTTTAATAAATGCTACATATAATCCACTATTTAGTTAGTTAAATGAATATTTCAATATATATATTTGAAAAACAAATATTGGTGGGAAAACTCCAGTTATTCTGGCGAGAGTACAATTCTCCAAGCCCTACTCTCTCACTTTGGAAAAAGTAAAAGAGAGAGAAAGAGAGAGCGCAGCAGCTATGATCTCTCACAATATTCGCACTGACAGAACTCAGAAAATTCGAGAGGAGAGGAGATTACAGCTGGAGAGATTAGCGGAGAGAGCAACGAAACAGAATCATGTTAATGAATCATTAATGTTATTGTATTAAATATGTTAGCATCGATTTTCTCAGAGAGTGGAGCGGAATTAAACAAAATTAATTTCAAAGAGTCATCCTTTTGAGCCATTTCATTACTTGCTCCAAGCCAACTGCTCACCAATGTTAGCCTTCAGAAAAGTGTCAAAATGGCATCAACAGAATCCATTTAGCGGATCTATTAATATTTGTAATTATTAACATTTTAAGTTTGGATAACAGCGAATGTAAAACCAGAGAGTTAACAGATTAGAGATAACAGCGAGAGATCAAGGTGGAGAGATTAGCGCTCTGAGAACTTAAAAGTATTCAAAGTTAGGAGCGCACTCTAAGTGCTTACGCTCACTTAAGCTCACTTGCGTTTTGCACTCTCTCCAGCTCATCCCACATATAAATAGGACTGCAATTCTCCATGAGCCTCAGTCTGTGATCTCGGTAATTGGAGTGCGGGTCTCCGCGGAAGTCAAAATCGCGAATCGATCGAATTAGTGGAAGTGTCAGAATCATTGGAAGATGAATAGGAAGACATCGACGAATAAGATGATAAATCGAAGAAGATAAATTTTGGTACATAAGAGGAAGAATGAAATCTGAAAGTTGAAGAATATGGAGAAGAAGTGGAAGAAGAGCTAGAAGAAGAACTGGAATAAGGAGATCAGGAATAAGAAAAAGAAAAAACAGGAAAGAACAGAAATAAATAGTGTTTAAAGTGATAAAAAACAAGAAAGGAAGGCTAGCTTCGGTACCCGAAGCTTAGAATACCCTTGCAGGCTAGTTGCTTTTAAACCGTTCAATCGTTTGTATGGCAGCTTTAGGATATAGTAATCCGATTTTTAAATTTCTAAAAAGGCTTTACTGGCTATGAAAACTGTTTTTATCAAGAATGAATTAATTGTCTTGAAAAACACCAGAGTTATGCTTAATGACCCATTTTTTCCCATAGTTCCTATGGCAGCTATAGGATATAGTAGTCCGATTTTAATGAAACTTTCAGGATATGTTAAAATTGCTATTAAATAGAGTTTTCCTTCACTGCGTTGCAAACTTCTGGTCAAAATTATAATACCCTCTGCAAGGGTATAAAAAGCCTGGAAAATAAAATGCTCAAGGGAAATCCCTCTCTTTTCATCGTGGAAAAAAAGCTGAAGGGCATACCCTCGCTTTTCATCTTCGCTGGAGGAAAACAAACCAAAGGAAAATCCCTCGATCAGCAAGAATTCGTAAAAAGGAGATCGTATTTTCGGAAACTTTGGTAAGTGAAATATTTATATCGTAAAAAACATTCAACTTTATTTAAAAAAATGAAAACAATATAATATTATAAAAGCTAAATTATTGAGAAAAATTATTTAAATATATTAAAACCGAACTAATTTAAAGCTAATATTGTGTAAGAATATTACAAAATCTTCGTTTTGTTTCTATTATTGTCAGCTGAAGCTACTAAGTAGGCAACGATTTTTTTAAAGTTAACATTTATTGTTTCAATCAATTATTTAATTCAAATCAATTATTTAAAAGGGGTTTAAAGGTACAAATTAATGGCAATTTTTATAATTTCTATTTCCTATTTTATTTAAAAATCATTAAATTTTATAGTCATCAAATAATTATAACAATTTTAATGGTGGATTTATGGAATAGATCGTCTGAATATAATAAGTATGCCATCGCTAGAATACACGTTTCACACTCCCCAATAATACTCGCTTCGCACTTGCTGCTGCTGCTGCTCTTAGTTATTAAACACACAACATTCCAATTATGGAGTGGAAACGCCTGCGAGGGGGTGGCTGGAGGGGGGGTGTGGGGTGAATGTGGGTTCTGGGTGGTGGCTCTGGGTGGTGGTAGGTGTCTTTTGGGGTGGTGGCGGTGGGGAAATGCTGCCTGCAGGTCACGTAGCGCAAATAATGAACCGGGTTCGACTGGCGACTGCAACCGTCCGTTGGCTGCCGCAGTTTGTTTTGGCCTGGCCAACAACCAGAAGATGAAGTCCTCCAGGAACCAGGAGCGGTAGCTGGGTGGCAGTGAGCAGGGAGCAGGGGGCGTGGCACTGGCCAGGGCTAGAGCAGGATGCCATCCAACTCTCGGACCCAACTAAATGCCCGCTTTAAGGCCAACAACAATGGACCATTCGAAATGATTACGGGTTACTGATTACCGATGCTCCTCCAATCGACTGGATTCAGGATAAATGTATGGGGCATTTATCTGGACAGCTGGAGGAGCTGGCGGAGATATCCAAAGGATTGGGAAATAAGAAGTTGAAGCAGACAAAACAATTAGCTTTGGTTCGCTGAACATGTTTCTGGCGAGTTGTTTCTTTTTTTTTTTTTTTGTTTCTCCTTCGTTTTCAATCAGCATTCGGTACTCCATTTTTTTCGATTGATTTCATTTCATTAATTCTTCATTATTTTTTTCCAGTTTGTTACCCATTCCATTGGGTTAAAGATACAATTTTCTCTGTTTTCAATTTGTGTAGTTTTTGTTTTTTGTGTACTTGCTGTCTGCGATTTACATATGCGATTTTTTGATTAGCAAGAAAGTTTTTTTTTTTTAAATGGAAACTCTTTAAAATTCAAAATAGTTGTGCTGGAAATTTTAACGATTATTCTAATATTTAATAACAATTATAATAGTTTGAAAACTCTTTTTTGTACTCTCTTTAA
>JAJJHY010000307.1:1925948-1939834 GCA_021224005.1 Drosophila setifemur
ATATAATATATTTTTGTATAATATATTAATGTATTTTAATATATTTTTCTATGCAATAAAAATGTATTATAAATATATTTTTAATCAATGATTATTATATATTTCTCCATACAATTTAAATGTTTTATAAATATATTTTGAAATACAAAATTTAAATTAATTGGAGTATGTATCCCAAAGATACTCCATATTTTATCGCAGTGGCCATCCATCTGTGTATTTGTTCAGGAAGATAAACAACGCGCAACGTTGCGGCTGTCCAAGTTATGGATGATCAGGAAAAAGGGGGTGTGGTGAGGGGGCGGGGATCGAATAGGGGAAGGTGAAGACTAAGGGAAGGAGAATTGGTGGTGGAGGAGGGTGGGTGGAGGGCTTGGCCCGCAGCACAAATCAATTGGATTAGAAAATTGTCAACGAAAATGTGGCAGGGTAGGGTGTCTGTGCGTGTGTGTGTTTGCCAGGGTGACTCAAGAGGGGGATGAGGCCAAGACGACTCTCGAAATGTTGCAGCTTACATTGATAAATTATGGATAAAAGCGACAACAACAACAACCATAACAATAACAAATCGAATAAATATTTATGAAACTAATGAAATGACATCAGCGGGATTTCAGCTGTATCCGAGTATCTGTATTTGTATTTGTATCTGCTGGTATGCTAATCTGTGTGTGGATGTTTGTGAGCCGAAGGAAAGCACCTTGATGATGGCTAGGAAAAACTCTTAGAATGTTAATGACTTACAAAAGAGAGGCTATTGGCCCATCCCTTTCTTACCAAAAAAAAATAAAGGACTCGTGATGTAATACTGTCTTTTCGGGTTCTATATTTATATGTTTTTTTATTGCTCCTTTTTCTATTCGACTCAAGGCGAGTCGTTAAAAAGCAGAAAGCACGGAAAATGTTTTTCCTTTATCCCTTTCTTTGTTTTCCCCCCAGGGAGCTAGTTTTATTGGCATAATTAAAAAAATATGCCCAGCACGCTCAGTAGAAAAAATATACGAATAAAGAATGAAAACGCGGCGTTATATTTCTATTATTTACTTATCATAATTGAATACACATTTTTTTCTCTCTGTGGCCCTGCATTGTAAATTGCATTCTTTTGGCTTTGGACCCCGAAAAACAAAAAAAAAACACAATTAAATGTCCTTTGTTTCCTAATTGAAATTTATTGAATTTTTCGTAACCCAAATGCGTGCCGTGTGTCTGTGTACGTGACTCTTTTGTAGCCGAGTATCTGTATCTGTGTGAGTATCTGTATCTGTGTGCAGCTCAAAGCGCTTTAATTAATTAATTTGCCTGCGTTTTAATGTTAACTAAACACGCAAAATCGTTTCGCAACCTCTAAATGCCATCAAGTCATCGAGGAAAAGCATCGGGGGGAGAAATCAAAGCCAAAAGGCAATCGAAAACCCTTTGATTTCTATTAAAGAGTGAAAGTTGTTTATTTTGCGAGGGAAAGTTAGGAAAAGGAGAGATATATTTCATTTCTGGAGAGTTCCGAATTTCTTTGGTGTGATTTGATTTACATTTGATTTATTTCAAACATTTATTGAGAATTTATTGTAGCACATTTTTAAAATAAATAATATAAATGTGAACAATTATAGTACACTTGAATACCTTTATTTTTATGCATTTTATTAATGTTTTATTTGATTTAATTCAGCATTAATTAAAGAAAAAACCTCGATCTCATTTCTGAAATTTATATTTAAATTGAAAAATATAAATTTAAACAATTAAAGAACGCATTAAGTGTTTGTAAATTTTAGAAAATAAATAAATTTAAATTCTAATCAATTGTAAATTAAATAATTTAAATTTATAAAACTATAGCTCTTTTTTTAATTGATTTAATGTTTTATTTGATTTATTTCAAACTTCTTTTTTTTAATCTAAAATTCCCTCGTATTTGTAAATGTTAGAAAAAAATTAAATTCAGTTTTAATCATGGAAAAAGCCCCTTTCTCATTATGAAGCTGTTATCCTGCCAGGACAATGGCTATTCCATCACGAAGGATTTCTCACGTGCAGCGCTTGAAAATTGATGAGGCACTAGCTCGTCCTTTTCTTTTGATTCCTTTGGATGTCTAGATTTTGTTTTGCTCCGGTCCTGTTGAGCAATAAACATTTAAGAGCGTCAACATGACAAAGGATAACTCGTTGGATAAGTCGCAGGATAACTGGAAGTGACCGCAACTCAAAAAAAAAAATGAGGAAGAAAGGAAAGGAAATTCCAATGGAGCTGCGGAGTCAATGAGCCATGAGGAGCAAATCGATTCCTCGAGAGTGCGAAACCGCAAAACGAGTCGAAATTTAAGGCCCGAAAATGGAGTTCGTTGCAAATCAATTTCTCCCGATAGGTGGCAAGAATATAGCATATATACATATATATATATTTATTTTTGGGCAGAGGGAAAAGTCAGGCAGTCAGTCAGTCAAGTATAGGCAGCCATCCATCAAAAGCATTCCTCGCCGGGAGCGTTAATCGTTGTCAAAACCTGATAAAGACTGATTGAGTGCTTAATGGCATCGCTGGGCACCAAATCGAACTCGGCGGACTTTTCTATGATAATCAGCTTGATGTCCTCGCAAATAGAAAAGTAAATTCAACGTCCCTGCCCCGTATCCTGCATCCCAGATCCTGGATACCATCTCCCGCCGGATATATACGCGAGATGAGCTGAAATGAGGGTACAACACGGCTCTATAGGTGAGCTGTTGGCCAACGGAGGCGACTGATGAAGATTGAGCAGCCCGGGCTGGGCGTTCCTGTTGCCCGTCTCTGTTTGGGATTCCTTCACTGATTTACTTTGAGAGCACGGTCGGGGCTTTGCTTAAAGCCAAATATTTGCTAGTTATGAAGGCGCACCAAAAATTCTCGGGGAATATATAATTTCAGAGGGGGAAGGGAAGGTGCTTGGAAAATGCAAATACACAGAAAAATATATATTTTTTTAAGTTCAATGAAAGGTTTTCCTAATGTTCAAATTGAGTATTTATTTGCAATGAAAATGTTGTTAGTTACATTTTTTTTTGGTGTTTAGTTTGGTGTAGTTTTTGCATATTCGCTAAGTTATCAAATTGAAATAAATTGATTGCAGATTTGTCATAAATACCATTTAATTATGTGCTATAATAATTTTATAATTTCTGTATTTCTAAATATTTATGTAACAATTTTTCTAATTTGTGTATTTAAAATAATAATATAATATTCTAGAGAGGCTTTCAATTATATGCTAAAAAAACAAATCGAATTAATTTGCATCCATTTCATTTAATTTTTTGCTATAATATTCTTACACCATCTGAAATATTTGTTATAATTCACTTAAATATTGATTTATAAGTGGACAATCCTCTGTGAATTTAAAATAACATTCTAAAAAAGGCTTTAAATATTTTCAATAAACAATAATATTATATATTATTAACTGAATTTCTTTTGACTTTCACACTATTTATTTATTTAACCCTTCTCTGATAGCCATTAATTTAAATATTTTACTTTTAAGAAATATTTTCTTCTTATTATAAATTCCCTATCCAAGTGCTTGGATCTATCCAATATATATATGCATATATACTATATCCCTATCTTGTCCAACTGAGAACCCTTAACTTCTGAAATTCCCCTGATAATTTCGCTTGTTGTTGTTTTCCCCCTGTTTTTTTATTTTTATTTTTTTCATATTTTTTGTTTTCGTTATTTTTTTTGGGTTTGAGTTTGAGTTTGGTTTTCAATTGCAGCTGAAAAGTATTTGCATATGGCGCTGTGCGGACTGCATTAGAAAATGGCTGCCCGTGGTGTCCTGGTGTTGGTGGCAGCGAGTATTTGTGTGTGTATGTGTGTATCTGTATCTGTATCTGTAGCGGTGTCTGTGAGAGTTGGTTGCCTTGAGCACTTGGCACTTGGCACATGGAACACACAGAGCACATGGAGCATGGAGCTTGGCACATGGCAGATGCGGATTTGGATTTTTCGGTATGGAATTTACCCTGCTGTTTGCAGTGCAGCGAAAGATGGAAAAATGTATGTGTGTGTGTGTTAAAAAAAAAGAAGAAACGAAACGTGCTGCACACACGCACTCACACAAGCAAATAGCACACCAGCACTCACACACAGATACACAAACACAAACACCGACGAAGCAAACATTTAAAAACAACTCGCAGAATTTTTGCTTTAAATGGAATATTTTTCCAGCGCCCTTTTTACAGCTGAAAAATGCTTTCAGAAAGTTAAATTCCTTGATATAGTTTAAATATATTAATTACTAAGAAAAGACAATTCTTCCATATTTATTAAAATTTTTTAAATTTAATATTCCTTGCTTTTAAAATGGATTTTTTATATCCCCTAGAAAGGCTATTCCCAATCGCAATCGAGCGATTGTTCCGGCATTAATTCATTGAAACGAGAGAAGTCCACTCTGACGCGCTGCCACAACAACAACAATAGTAACAACAACAATAGCAACAACAACAATAGTAACAACAACAACAATAGCAACAACAACAACAACACAACAACACAACAGGCAATCAATTTATGGTAATCAATTTCAATAAACAATCAATATGCCATGTGCATCATCATGCGTCGTACCATGCATTTATTCACTCATTCACCTGGCACATGGCTTTTTAAAGTCCTGTTTATCCTGCTACCCCAATCATCCACCTCTCATCCTCCCCATCCTCCTGCTCTCCGCTTCCTTTGGCATCCTTGAGGTCCTGGTTTCTTGTGCCTATGAGAATGCTGCTCCTTCGCTTCGAAAATGTTCCATTTTCCACTTAAATGGCAGGCAGCAAGTCAGAAATTTATGCATGTCCACTTGCTCTTAACGCTGCCACGCCTCCAACGCCCCCCAAAATGTGTGTGAGTGTGTGTGAGTATGAGGGTGTGTGTGCGTATTTGTGTGAGCAGTTATAGCTGCAATCATAGATTTCAAGCTGAACAATTCACGTCAACTGCAGTTGGATTTTGAAGAGCCATGGAATGGGAAGCTGCGATGAGAACTGTTCTGGTTTTTGGCTTTTGAAAGGGGGGTTGCCTCTAAGGGGTTAAGGGTTGGAAGGGGTTGAAGGGTGCTAGGGGGGTTAAGGGTGCTAGGGGGGTTAAGGGTGCTAGTGGGGAATGGTTTGGGGGACATTGGGTTGAGGTCATTCGAGAGTCTGACTCGATAAGGTGTTGGCATTTTGCACGCCTGCAATCAGAAAAATTAACACTGCTCAAAATACTAGTGTCTTTGAATTTATTAATATAATCAATTTTTCATGATTTAATTATCAAGGCTTAAATATTCAGAGATCATTTTTTCAAAGTAATCTTCAAGTAATACAAATCAAAGCATAAAAACCGCATCGAAATTAATTCAAATAAAATAAAGTTATTTAGGGTTTAGTCAAAAAGCAAAGCTGAGTAAATTAATCGAATTTAAAATGATATCAAAGTATTTTCAATGTAATCTGTTTCTAAGGTTTAAATATTGATGAAAAAAATAAACGCAGAGCTAATTTAGTTAAAGGAGTCTTCAAGTAATCTAATCACAAATCAAAGCATAAAAATACATGGAAATTTGTTACAAATTCATTTATGTTTTTAAGTTTTAGACAAAAAGGAAAACATAGAATAATTGCAACGAATTTTAATTGATACAATTATATTCTTAATATAATAATTTCAACGATTTTTAAATGATATAATAATATTATAAATAATCGAGTTAAAAAAGAAGGATAGATAAATTATTGAATGAAGTTTTTTTTAGTAATCACAAATCAAAGCACAAAAATAATTTGAAACTAAATTGAGGGTTATTCAAAAAGAAAAGCATATAATAAATTAACTTAAATGAACAATAATTTAATGCTAACTTTTGCTAGCGCATTTTTTCGACTGCATTTCTGGCTTGCTGTAAATCAGAATCAGAAGCATTGGAATCAAAATCAGAATCGGAATCAGCATCGAACTCCACTGGAAATCTCAGTGGGTCCCTTGGGGGAGGAAGGATTGAGGGTGGAGGCGTTTGTTCGAGGGCGATTGTTCATCGCATCCCTTCGCATCGCATCGGATCGCATCTGGTGGGTTTTGGTTCCCTTGAGTCCAGTTCAGTTGAGTTCCCTGCAGTTCAGTTCAGTTGAGTTTAGTTGGCCTAGGTAAATACATCATTAAACATGTAAGGCAAATGCATTGTCAACAGCAACTGCAGCACTAATCGAGTTGTGCTGTTCTTGTTTCTGTTCTTGTTTCTGTTTTTGTTTTTGCTGGTGGTGGCAGGAGCAGAAGGACGAGCATCCGGCAAGGACTTGGCCTGGCGGCTGACTTCTCTCTCTCTCGCCCAAAATTCAAATCCATTCGCAGTGCTTAGCGCTACGTGATCAAGTATGTAGGTGCCATTGTGCACCTGAGAGTGAGTGGCCACAGTGGGGGTCATTTAAATAGCAGCGAATTAAAATTAAATTAAAATTATTCATGGAAGATTTGTAGATTTATTTTTAAAATAAAAAAATATATTTGAATGTGAATTACTCACTTTTAACACATCTTTCCCCTTGTATTTAGAATATTTTATTCTAGTACTTATTTTACCCACGCCTATTGCCTATTTTTGGATGAGGTCCACTGTGTGGTTGTGCCTCTGATGGTGTGTGAATTTTGTGAGGCACTGTGTTCTGATTTTGACGTTTCAAACAGCGGCCACTTGTCGTCCAGGTGGCAAGACAATTGCTCGCTTTTGGTAACTCGCATTTGCATTACGTCATTACAAGACTCAAAAATACCCAATCTAGATTGGGTCCCATTTCCATGGAATATATATTCCGATATATATATATATGCCATTCAATTGTTGCATTCAGAAGCGAGACCCTTAATGGCAATTTTTGGTTTTCGTGTTGGTTTTGTTTTTTATTGTGTTTTTCTTTTTATTTTTATTTATTCCCTGGAAAGTGGTTTTCATTTAAAGCGGAAATTAAAAAATGTCCAGGCGTGCAATGCAAACAACAACGGCCAAAATCGAATGAAAAAAATGTGTGGAAAAATAATGAACAACCAGGGATTAACAAGCCTCACAATGGCCAACAACTTTGGCCGTTTTCTCTGCCACTTTTGGCCAGGGCCAGTGCCAGGGCCAGGGCCAGGGAAAGTGTTACCAACACCGAACTACTCGCATATAGATAGGTATAAATGCCACTGAATTCGACATGCAAAATTTCTTTTGTTTATTTATTTGACACGTCCCATTGTTTTGTGCGCACAGTTTCTTCTTCTTTTTTCTCTCTGTGTGTTTTTTTAAATTTTGTTTGCGCTGCAAACACTTGATATTTATTTTCAATTTCATCTATTTTTCGATTGTGCGTTGTTGTCTTTGTATCTCGCGAAAGGTTGTCACCTTTCTCGAAGTTTTTCTCGATTTTGTTACATTTCTTAGTACTAAAATAAATATATGAATAAAAAGTATAACAAATAAATATTTCCATCAATATGCAAAATTAAAAAATATATTTTTTTAAAAAAGGAGATCACTTAATGGTTTTTAAGGTAAATACAAAATATTAAAATAACTAATGATTGTTAAATAAATTGAAATTAAAATAAGTTTTTTTTAATTAGAATCCAAATAAATACACATAACTATATTTTTTGTATGGTAAATTTATTAATTTAAATTAAAATCATTTTCTTATTGCTTAAAATAATTTAAATATTATCGTTAACGTTAATCAAATTTTATCTAATATTTTATTATTTGACATTCAACACCATCAAGGAATTAAATGAATAAAAAAAAGAAGAGTTAAAACTATTATAATTTAATGCAAAATATTCCTTCACATAATTATATATTTTCATGGAAAATGTATTATCTTAAATTCAATTAATTTTCTTTAAAATATACCATATTTTAATGTTAACTTTCATAAAACGTAATCTAGTATTCTATGATTAAATAATTATAAAGGTTGTTTTATATCAAGGTTTATTTTTAATACTAAACCTAAATAAGGGTTCCATGATCCTCTTTGCATACCCAGAATTAAATATACCCTAGCCAATGTTATGTTGAATAAAATGTTGTATTATTTTAATTAAAACTAGCGGTCGGCGTAATAATATTTCCACCCATAAAGTTGACATTTTAATTTTGAGAACAGCTAGTTATAAATAAACCCCGAAAAAAAAACAAAATATTCTTAAATACCTATAATTAATTTTAGTTGCTCATTAAAATCCAGACAAACATTGGGCCAAAAAATCATATATTTTATGATCATAATTTATATATATCAATATAGCATACAATTCATCAAAAACGTTCCCCCCGATTCAGTTGATGTTTGAGGAAGCAAATAAATATGTTAAATGTGGGCAAACTCATTGAAATGCGATATAATGTCAACGTTCCTTGTCCCTCCTCCTCCGAATCCCCATCCTCCTCCTCCGGAGCCACCTCCGAATCCCAGTCGCGTTCGAATTATGGAACATATTAAACAGCAGGTGGCTTCGACCCGGTCTAACTCCCACGCCCCCCCTTCCCCGATATATATATATATATATATATGACGAATGCGACATATGAATGCGAAATATGAAAACGAATATAATGATGTATATGTATCTGATGGATACGTGTGTGTATGTGTGTGTGTGTTTGCATGCGAATATATCAGAACATATTGGGCTTCGAACAGGATGCATTGAATTCGTCTGATTTTCTCCATTCGTGTGGGTTATGTGTGTATGTGCCTAATGGGGGATCCTGTGACATCTCCTCGCTCCTTTTCCCCCCTCCCCCTTCCCCCCCTTTTCGCTTCTCACCTCCCTCTAAAAGGTGGAGCTGGGGCAAAGGGCAGCCGCTTAACCTAGCCATCACCAGCACATTTGTCTTCGAAGATGTATTTATGGCAGCGCACTTCATCATCATCATTGCCATCGTGGGCATTACAGCCATCATCATCATCATCAGCATCATCATTATATTCATCATCCTGAGCATCATCATCATCTTCATCATCGTCGTTAGCTTTGGTTGTCATTATTATTGTCGTCGGTCCTTTTGTAGTTCCCAGCATTGACACCTCATCGATGGCAGACCTTTGGAAAAACACTGAACAAAAATTGTGGTATAAAGAATGGTATGTAAAGAATTGAAAAATAATTCTAACAAAATTAATTGAACAATTAAAGGTATTAGAAAAATGCTGAAGAAAAATAATGGTTTAAAGAAAATAAGAAATAATAATAATAAAATGAATTCAACAATTAATTATATTTAAAGAAATACCGATGGTTCAGAGATAATAAAAAAATAATTAAATGAATTTAACAAATTTTAAAATAACATTTTTTTTAAATACTGAAGAAAACAAAGATTGTAAAAAAAGAGTAGTACAAATAATTCAATTTAAACTTAATTGTTCTTAAATGTTAATTTAATTGTGTCTTTCAACTATTTATTTGAGCTCATTAAATAATTACATCTTCAAAAATATATAAGCAGACAAATATTGCAACAATAATAATAATAATTTAAATTGTATTTAAAAGAAACATACACAAATTTAAAAATTATATATCAAATCAGTTTTAAATATATGTTTAAATTTAAAATTAATATACCATATTTTTAGTACATTTATCTGTGAAAGTTGAATATATTTTTTTCTGAGTATAGGCCCTGCGACGTTCCGCACGTTATTGCATTTGGCCCGCTCAGCTTTCCTCTCGTTCTGCCTTGTAAGCCATCTCCCTCGCACACACACACACTTACACATACACCGAAACACACACCGTGTGCACAAATACACAGATACACAAATACTGAGACAGTTGCAGTGCCTGTCTGAGCTTTACAACTTCAATCAAATTCAATTGAGTTCAATTCAATTGTAACGTATTGTATTTTTATTGAGGCATAAAAAAGGGAAGCTGCCACGCCACATCTGTACGTGTGTGTGTGTGTGAGGGTGAGGGTGTGTGGGTGTAGGTGTAGGTGTATTTGTGTGGGTGTGAGGCACACTCTCAGATTTAACAAGTGCGACATAATGGCGCTGACATGCAGCAAACTGAAACGACACATTTACAGTGGCCATCAAAATAATAGCAATGATGTCTCAAGGGGTTCAACAATTTACATAATAAGGAATTTATTTAAAATTTTAATACTTTTGTTAAATATTAATAGATTGATTATTTGTATATATTTAAAAGTTACTAATTTGTATTGATTCTATTGCAAAAGTTAGTAGAACTTTCATTAAATTAAAATAAAGTTCATAACTTCTATTGTGAAATTTAGGTAATTAAACTTGTGATAATTCAGACAAATATTAATGAATAATAATACAATTTTCCATCTAATAATTTAATCTAATAATTTATTCAAAATAAAATGTAATCAAATATATAAAATATATTTGAAATTAAATATTTATTGTATTGTATTTGTACCTCAAAAAAGAACCATTAATAGATGAATATTATTTAATTTTAATTAAGACGGTTCCCTCCTTGATGCTAATCACTTAACCGCTGCTGTTTTTTTTTTTTGTATATTTTTGAGCAGGAAAGACGGGGAACGTGGAACATCGCAATCACTGACACGCAGCATAAGGCTCTCATGGCTACCCATCAGCCTCGCTGCCTCTTTCGGCGACGACTTTTATGACTTCAATTCAATTTGTTTACGAGCCAAGGACTCGGGCTCCCAAAAGTGTGAAAACCGGCAGCCTCCATTTCACTTCGCTCCCCCTTTCCTTGCTCCCCTCCCCCCTTCTACTTCCCTCCCCTTTCCCACCCTCAACTACCCAACTCAACGCAACGCACATCAGGCTTGTGCCATTTTCAAAGGACCTCCCGCGCTGAAAAGTATACTATGCTAAATAAGTAACTCACCGGCAGCAGCTACAATAACAACAACAACAACAACAAGGTCACAGTCAGCAGGAAGGCGGGCCGGTGGGCGGGGCCAAGGTGGGCAGGTGAACAGGTGTGGGGGGTGGGGGAGGTTTACGGTGAAACAGGTGAAACAGCGGCAGGTGATGAGCGTAAAATTTATGCAGCCACATGTAAGGCAGACACCATGAAAGTTGCCCAAAGGGGGCAACCAGAGCTGGTGGAAAGTGCACTGAAAAACATATTTAAAGAATTTATAAAATATTAAAAGCCATATAGCGTTCTCTGAAAACTATTTAAATAAAGTGTTTAAACTAGAAAGAAAAAATGTAACTAAAAGAAACCATACGTATTTAAAACTATGAAAAGGCGCTTAAACAATCACGAAAAGTAATTTTAAATGATTAATAATTTGTAACTTAAGGGATCAGAATGCATATAAAACAAATTTTATTTTAATGATATTAAATTAATAATGTTTTAAGAAATATTTAGAGATAAAGACAAATTAATGTTTCTTATCCAGAAATTAAATATTGCTTAAATTTAATAATAATTTTGAATGCAAATAAAAAAAAAAGAAATTTCAATTATATTAATTGAATAACGATCAAAGAAAATATATAAAGAAATATTTGTATATTTGTATAGAATTTTAATATTTTAATTTAGAAAAATTAAAGTGTCATTCTTTGGAAATTAAATACAGTTAAACATTTAATAATAAATCTAATAAATATAAAATATTAAGAAGGTATCGGATGCCTTAGATTAGTATTCCATGGAAACTAAATATTATACATTTTACGAAAACGTTTTTTTTGCCCCTTAAATTAATTTCAGTGTAGGAATAAGTGCGAAGTGCTACAAAAAAGGATGGGGGCCGTGGGGAGTGGGTTTTCCCGCATTAGGTTGACAGATTTTTCGGTATTATTGTCACGTCACGTCTGGCGGCGGATTTTTCTTTGACACCTTAAAGCTACTAAAGGAAATAGAAACAACAAGCGGATAAAAAGCGAAAAAGGGGGAATCCTTTAAGGGATTCTTTAAAGCAGGCTACTAATTAAGCAATCTCAAGTGGCCAGCGCACCTTCTCCTTCTCGCCAATTAAATTTCATGGATAAACAGAGGAGAAGCCGGATATTTCTCACTGCTAAAGGTGACTTTTCAATCGCAGAATCCCTGGGATAGGGTTGAGCCTGGCAGGATGCACTGCCTCTGGCATTTCCAAGTTTCGCTCAAATTGAATTTCCAACAATTTTTGCCGCGTTGGCGTTATGAAGGTTTTCCCTCTCAACCGCAAAAAAAAAAGAAAAGGAATCGAAAATAAAGGCAGGATAACCGGAAAGAAAGAAGGATACAACAATGTGCGGGTTGGGAATGAAGAGTATAATAGTGCCAGGACAATGGGAAACAAAGGGTTAAGCAATTCGCTGAGAATGGGAATTACCTTCTAAATTGGGAACTATACTTTCCGATTCCAAAATTAGGGGAAATATATATATTTAAAATATATTCCATAATGTTGTGATTTATTTAATAAATAAAATAAATTAGAGATCAGGGTGATACTATTATATTTCCTCTATTAATTTATTGGAGTTGCTTGTGAAATGATGCCTAAATAATTATTAAACTAAAATATATATCTAAAACATATGCAAATTAATCGGATTTAAACCCTTTTCTAATTGATTTGAAATGGCTTAAATCCCATTGTTGTCAATTTGTTAGTGGCCAGGACATTTATGAAGGGGTGTGAATTTCTGTGGGTTAATCGGAATAGTAGTAGGAAAAAAAAGAAAACAAGGGTAGTAGAGAGTAACCAGAAACAAAAACCAGTTAACAGCATTTTAAAATTACAAACAAACAAAACCAAAAAAAAAATGGAAAAGAAAAGAAGGAAAACCTAAATCAACTCGAGGATGACGTCGCCGGCTGCCTTAACTCCACTTCACTTCTTTTTCACACCCCCTTGGCCACGACCCTGTCCCTGCCCCCGCCCCTGCCCCTGCCTCAAGCACCCCTTAACCCTCAACCAACCCCCTCTTAACCCCCCTTTTGATGCTCTTAAGCGGCGGCAATCGCGTTTTTGCACAACTTTTTCAGACGTAATAAAAACGTTCAACTTTTGCCTAGTGCCTTGCATTCAGCGATATTCTTTTATTTTTTTCCCCCCTGGTTTTCCTTTTCCAATCCTTTTTTTCTATATTTTTTTTTGCTGGTGTTGCCTTTGCCATTTTCATTTGCCGCCGCTGCAGTTTTCCTAGTTGGCGCAATTTTCCGCGTTTTCATCGTTTTAATCGATGTTGGTCAAAGTTGATGTTGGCGCGCAGGGGCGTTGGATACAAGGGGGGGTGAGGGTTTTTTTTTTGGGGTATCTGGCAGACAGACACTTGCAGTGGAAAATGGAAAAGCTGCAGAGGGGGGTAGGGAGGGAAAGGAGGGAAAGGCGCAACAGCAGCCATCGACAAGGACTAAAAATCTTTGTAACCATAATTAAAAGTTGTGCTGCCTCACTGCCCCTACCCCTCTCTCCTCCCCCTGGAATGCTCCCCGCCCATGGCACTTGTGGTGCAAACAATAATTAATTTAAATTGAAACATTTTAGCGCGCTTACTGCGGCGGGGAAAGTGAAAGAAAGGCAGGAGAGAGCCGGAGAGCCAGATATCTGTGTGGCTTTTCGAGGCAACAAAAACTGGGCAAAAACTCAAAAAGGTCTTAATGGCAGTTGGCTGGCTGAGAAATATTCGCAGCCAACATGGGTTAAAAGATAACAGCTCTATTTATATTATAGTTAAAAAGAAGTGTGGAAATTATAAGAAGTTTGTTTGTGGAGATCTGGTTCGAAATAATTGGGGATTAATTCCTCAAGTTAAATATTAATATCAAAGAAAAAAATAAATATTATAATAGGGAAATGCTTTTAACTCGAAAATTAAACTAAAATTATTTGAAATATATAATAGTTATAAAT